>CXYZ01009676.1:193031-226714 GCA_900006705.1 Sonneratia caseolaris | reverse complement strand
CCATCCCCCATCCCCCACCCCCCAAACACACACACACACACACAAAACCAAAAAGGAAGTCTAACTAACAAATTCAAAATCATGGATGAAAACAGAATGTTCTTTAATGTTGCAGCCACTCCATCTTTTGGTGTATGGAAGGAGAAGAACAGACAGGCCTTCAAGGGGCTTGAATCACAAAATCTTAAAGTTACAGGGAGGTGGATATGGGACGTACATTTTTGTTATAGTCAAGTATATATGGATTTGATTGATTTAGGTTTATGCTCATGCTTCTGTCTTGCTTCAACCCCTTTCTTTTGATATGATTTTATTTACCTCCTGGTATGCGACTGCTGAAACTTATTTATTGAATGTTCCCCCAAAAAATCAGTACAGGTGCTCATCAATTGGTGGATTGACATACATTTTACATGTGGAACTATAATAGGATAGTCTAGAAAAACTACGTATTTTAGAAACTTCACAAGAAAGATCATTTGAGGATTATAGAGCTTCACAAGAAATTTAAAATATGAACCTTGTCAGCAAGCCGCTGCACTGGAGCTTCCCTACCCTGCGCTTCTTCCACCAAACGAACTATGTCGGCCATGGCAGTCTCACCACCTGGTCTCTGGACTTCAACTGTTAGGGTCCCATTGAGGTTAATGCTTCCTGCAGCAACTTGACTCTGCTTGAAAGGACCATCATAAGGTAAAGAACGCTCATCTTGTGAGTGAAGTAAGAAAAATAAATTGACGAAGGAGACAGATTCTTTATAGTACAGCAAGAAATCAGAATGAGAAATGAGACAAGGACTTTGGTAATATAAGAAGATGTAGCAAAGAAATAAAACAAGGCACAAGGGCACATGCAAGGGCAAAAATATAATGGGGGAAGAGGAAATAATAAAATGTCAAAGAGGATGAATACGGAAAGCTTAAAGGCTACAATTTGCAAATGTATAGTAGTTTTACGTAGTTGAGACTATTACCCCAGGTAATTTTGTTACTGGCAGTGGCTCTCCAGTGAAACTAGACTCATCAACAGTACTTCTACCAGCAGTAACAACACCATCCACTGGCATGCGGTCCTAAAACAAGGGACAAAAGTAACTGTACATTGACCTTAATGAGGAATAAATCAACAATATAAGCCCTGTGTGCAAAAACTATGCCTTTTCCCTGCAAAAGTACAATGGACCACGATTACTGAATGCTGCACAACACCCAGCACAATCTTACTGGACGTCTGTATAGCCAACTTGTGCATGATTTGTTTCCTAAATACCCTCTAATAACTCCTAATGAAAGACAGATATAATGTTCATCTCTATGTCACAAGGCTACAGTCCACACCATTTTAAATATAAGCTACCCAACATGCATCTTGTAACTGATTTTTTTTCTGAATGATAAATGAAGTCTTTTATTAGCAGCAACAAGAAGGTGCTTGTCATTGTATAAAAGAAGATACAGGACTGTACAAAAGATCATGAACATGGCAAAATCTCTCATGCTCATGAAAATGTGATACCCCACCATCTTCCTGTCTATACCACCATCTCATGTCTTTTGACATAACGAGGCTATCTCTTTTTTTCCTATTTCATACACTAAAATTTCCTTAAATACAACATCATCAGACTGCAAGAACCTTTTCATCCATTTCACCTTTGTGCCAGCTTTTCGCTTCTACTAGTGTCAACACACACCCTCCATGACAGATACATTGCTTCTTCTTTTTTTTCCATATATTGACTTACTTGTCCTCAATTCTCACCATGTTTCTTGCTCTCCCTAACATTTATGCAGGCCCAGTAGTGAGTCACATCATGCAATATGGGCCTCAAACCATAATCTCAACAGAATAATAAGCAACAAAGGTGATAGAAAATTATCACCTGCGAGTCTGTAACTACAAATGATGTACAATTTAAATTCTGCAGAAAACAATATACTTACTCCAGGAAGAATTACAATTTGATCTCCAATGGACAGACTGTCACATGGAACCTCCACTGTTGAGCCCTGTTTTCCTCCATCAGCATCAACCAATAGGCGAGCTCTTGCAGGTAAAATACTTAGAAGTCCAGTCATATCGCTTGTAGCTTTAATTTTTGCTCTCTGTTCAAGATTTCTTCCTAACAACACAAATGCTATTAGCATAATGGGTTCCTCAAAGAAGACCTTCCAACCCTGCAAACAAGGTGACAGATTGCATTTATCTATATCCACTTACATATTCATGTGGGAAAATGCAATCATAATTGACAAATTGGCATCTGATGGTCAGAATCTAGGCAGAACTTTCCCAGAACACAGAGAGAGAGAGAGAGAGAGAGAGAGAGAGAGAGAGAGATGACTGCTCTACTAATCAATTTTTCTACTTACTCAAGAAATAATTGCAATTTGGATTTAAAAATTAAAAAAAAATTGCACTTTTTGGATGAGGTTGCTAGGTAGACTACCTAGCAATTTGTTCACTAAAGCATTACGAGAAGTTTCTCCTAATATATAGAAGGATACAGGTAGGGAACAGAAGAAGTTAGCTCTTGCATGGCCATTGGAAGCACAGTTTGAACAAAATTTTGAATATAAAGATTACTATGAAAAATGGTATTTTTTACACACAACAGAGCTCCTGCCTTTAAAGAATCATATACCAGTTTTGGAATGAATGCTGCTAAGGTGCTGACAGAAAATGATGATAAAGCGCCAAGGCCAACTAATGTGTTCATGTTTGGAGCACCCTTCAAAAGACTTTTCAAACCATCAACAATAAGTTGACGCCCAGGGCCAATCAGTGTGCACAGTGACAAGGAAAGATGGAACCCTGTGGAATGAACCACATGGAGCAGCGCAGCTTTAGTTCCAAGAAAATGAGAGAAATGTCCAAGGAGGCAGACAGCACATAATGCCCATGACACTGCTAGCTGCCGACCTGGAAGAAAAAAAATCAGTTTTCTTAGTGTACTATATGCAGAAATGCGAAAACAGTATCAAGAAAACATCTAAATAAAGACATCATTTTCTTCAATGAAGAAACTTAAGTAACAATAACAGGAAAAAAAAAGACTCCCACCACTTTCTTTGAGTCGCTCATGCTTTTCCTCCATTTTCCTCTCAAAAATTCTGAAAAAGTTGTCCCCTTTTGCATCTGCATGAGAAACAATCAATTAATGCTATACATTCTGGAGAAGGCTATAAGAGCATCTTGTTGGGAAGCATACTTTGATTTAGATGCATGTCTTTGAGTTGATCCCATCAAATACATGCTTATAAAACCGTAGAGATTAATTCTTGAAAATTCTTCTCTGGAGGCATACTGTATCAGGATATTATTGCTTAGTGGTTTTGCTAACAGACCCTTGACACCATTAAGCCAGTGATTTTTATTACCTACATGACAAGTAACAATTTTCAATCTTTTAAGTAAAGCTGAGTTATTATTTCAATGGATGATTATATAAAGCAATATCAGTGTTCTTGAATGAACTCTGACCACTTTCCTGGCAGGGATTCTTTTGCTGAAGTCATTTTACTAGAGAGTCTGAACTATTAGCATGTGGATAACATCATAGATGTTGCAGAGGTCTGAAACAACAGAAGTTGCATAGTTTTGAATCAAAAAACATTTTAAGGTTGCTGTTGTAAATTATTTGCTCCTGGGACCATAGAGATACAAGAAGTTAGAAGCCTAGAATTCTGAACGCTTGGTTATTCATCATCCAAGCATGGGAAATCAGAGAGAGGTGGCTCATAGCTCGACCAAAGCTTTAGGTAAATAAGAAGATGCACGCAAATCAAGACTAGTATCCTGATAGATGGAGGTCTCAAGGACTCAATAATGGGAAACATAAAGATGATATCATTTCTTGATCTGAAATATTTCCATCATGAGCTCACAATGCTCTATTGCACACATTATTACAATAACGGACATCTAAAAGAGGCCAATACAAAAGGGTACAAAGCCGTACAGAAGGGGGAAAACTGGAAACTATAGTTAGTTCCAGCTAAGAATAAACTTCTTCTAAGCTGGGGTCTTGCACACTCCAACTATCGACTATGGTTGCTCTATCCATCAACTCACCACAGGTTGCAAATGAGACTCACCTATTAAATGGAGAAATTATGTTAATTGATATATGTTTTTTGAAAGATTGCTTTAGATCGCAAGGCTTTGCTTGCACAATCAAATTTCTGTGAATTTAAGAACTCAAATCAGGAGCATACCATAATGTATTATTGTTACTCCTCACAAGAATCTTTTTGCACTCCCTATGGCAAAACATCACCTTCAATAGCTTCTTGACCTGCCACTTGCCCACCAAGCTTTAAATTAATCACACAGAATCTTAAGCAGCATTATTTCTCCTCCAGAGGCAGATCCTAGATATTCTAATGGATACTGTGGCAAAGGAGACAAGTCTAATATTCCTAGCGGGAAATCTAAAACATAGGTCTTAATCCTTAGGCATATATCTCCTCATAAGAATCCCTGAGTGGAGTCTAAAAACTGAGTATATGATGTGTACTTGATAATAGTATCTCAATATGAAACTCCAGCTTCCACTGATTCATTAAACAGGATGAGCATTCACAGGAATCGAAGATTTCCTTTTGTGTTACATTTCCTTGACATAATAATCCTTGTCATGAGGTTCAGAAAGGCTTGGATTCTGAACAATGCTCATTTAGCCCAAGCACATCCATACTTAACTGAGATGAAAGTATGTAGATCAAGCATTAAAACACATGCAAAACTGACGCTACGTGAGATGGCTACAAGAGGGGAAAAAGCTCACCACGAATAGTGGATGAAAAGCCACAGTTTGTCAAATGCTTAGCAAGTGCCTCCCCTAGCTCTTTCTGCCAGTTGGGCACAGTCTTAGCTTCGGTTACAGGCCACACAACTGCTGTCTCTGTTGTGAGATTGACACTGGCAGAATATACTTGTGGCTGTTCAGAGATAACCAAAACAGTTAGGCTCCACAAAGGAAGACAAAATTTTCCTCCAAATTTTGTTAATGCAGTTAATCCCTCTGGTGAGAATTATTAATCCTATCAAAGTAACTAGTCCCTTCACATCCTTTATTAGACTGTATGTTTCCACTTCGGGTCTCAATTCATCCTTATAAATTCCCTTTTTTTGGGTCGTGAAAATATGCAACACACACACACACACATATATTTGCAAGTAAATGCGCAACATTTCTTGAACTTGGAGTATAAAATTATGAAGGCAATGACGGTGAAGTCAGGAGTTCACTAAAGAAACTTACTTGACTTTCTAGAATCCTCTTGACACTCGCTGCGCATCCACCACACGTCATTCCCTTTCCAAGGACAGAAAGAATGAGATTAAGCAAGCTAAACGACACATAAGAACACGATCAATGCCAGCTGAGATTGGACAATTACGACTTCAAAGCATAATAGATTGAACTTGTAATGCGCGTATGGGAAAGAAAGAACGAGTCTTAATCCAATAAAACAAAGTGCTTACTCCGACATCGAGGATGATGACATCGGAAGAGAAAGCCGAGGTCTCTTCAGCTGCAACTGCCACAGGTTTCGACTTTGCGTCCCCGCTGTCGGATCCACCTCCGCCGCCGCCGCCGCCGCTCTCTCCTCCAACACCGCCTCCATTGCCGCCGGCGGACTCAAACGGAGAGGCAGAGCTGGAAATGCACCGTGAATATCTGGAAGGGACAGCCGGACTTCCGCTCCTGACAGAAGAGGAAGCAGGAAGGGCAGCTGGAACGGAATTGAAGCTCGAACGGCGGAAGCGGTTGATGTAGAGGCAGCTGAGCCTGTGAGCAATGAGGCGACTCGGGAGGCTCAGGCGCTGCGGGGGAGCATTGTAGAGATGGTGATGGAGTCGGAGTATGAGAGGGTTGAGAGCGGAGGTGCTCGCGAGGGATTTGGAGATCGTCGACTCCATAGATAGAGAGAGAGGGAGGATTGAAGATCAACCGAAGCTCCAGAGGACGAATACCAGTCTCTCTCTAACTCTCTCTCTCTCCCTGTCTGATGTCTGCGTCTGTTATCTACACAGTCTATATTATAGTCAATCTCCGCCGTTTGTTTTGACGGGACTGGTATATTGAAAGGGCGAAGGTAGGTAGCGTGGCGGGAGTTCGGCTGAATATGCGGTCAAAGATCTCTCCACGTCCGCACTCCAAGAGGCAAATTTTCATTTATTTTTTCTTTAATTTTAATTTTCGACATATTTAAAAAAAAATTTACAATGCTGCTGCAATCCCACTGTTCCAATCACCCTATGACGGGACACTCTGTCCCCTACTGGCTTCGTTTTCATTACAGGAATCGGATCCTACTGACAACGTGTACATAGTTCCATCAACAGTTGCACGAAACTTTCCATCTGATCAACAAAACATAATCTGCCAAAGCTTTTTTTTTTATATAAAAATTTAAATCTCTGTGCAGCAATTAAAAAGAAAAAAGTTTATCACCAGATGAATCCTCTGCTCCATTGCAGATGGGCAAGGAAGCTGTGGATCAAATGCCATCTACAGCAGGGAGCTCGATCAGAAGGCATCTACAGCAAGGCCTTTCTCATGATCTGCAGGTTCAATGTCGTCTTCTGATGCCATCCAATGCAACTTAGGCCCCTGGAAATCAAAGCAACCAACGAAAACTTTGGAGGCCCATCATTTTCTAATCAAGAACGCTTCAAAACTTTGATGAACTTTGCTTCCCGATGAGTAAAATAATTGTAGGAATTGTTGATTTAAGAGGTTTGACCGTACTTTTGATGAAATGCAACAGATATGCCGTCATAGTAATGGAAGTTGAATTGTGTTGTATTTAAAAGGGAAATACATGTGCCTTTTCCCCTCTTGTATGAGAGTGCATAGAGCCTTGCTGCGGTTATCCCAATCAAGGGAAAACAAATTGCAGAGACTCATCTTACTGGCATGATGACACTCATCTTACTTGCAGTTGTTTTATTCTCATTTTCGATTGGTTTCTCATACAATTGAGAGGCTTTTCAGTTACCTTAATTATTGGCGTACATTTACATAGAACAAGGTATCTGAAAGAAAACAAAATACCAAAGGTTCCAGAGCAAGGCAAACTTTAATAGGAAGTATTACCTTTCCTAAGCGCATGACTTTTGGATGACTCCCTGTCATGTCAACTACAGTTGATGGATCAGCTACTCTTATACCACCACCAACCACAAAATCAAGTCCCTGCATAACAAGGCATTAAAGAATTTATGTATCAAACAACTCTAGAAACTTTGACAAGTCGGTTGAAATAAACATTTCCAACACAAGGTGAAGAATACTGATCTAGTCTGGTCCCTTTCCTACATGCCCATTGCTCACCAACAGAGCCCAGAGGAAAAGGAAACATGGTACTAAAATAATTTCTATGAGAATATCTCTTCAACCTCTTCCAATAACCCATAAACTGGACCGTGAATCAAAATGAGGCAAGAAGTCCAAGAAAAAAACTCTCGTAGCAATCTCTCCCCCATCTAAAAGTTTAGGGTAGTACACCCGCTTTTCTATTCAGTAGAAAAATGGTTGGAATTAGCATGTGGAAATTAAGGAGGAGGGAAGCTAAATGAGAGCCAGTGACTTCAAAGGGAGGCCACCTGCATGTGGTGCACAGTTCTGAATGATAATGTAAAATGGTGAAATGAGCATATACAAGAGTAACACCTACATGTGATGTAAAATCTGAGATGTCCAGGATTACAGCAATTTGCCAAAGTAATTGCCTTTGCTGTACTAAATCATACCTCTGGTCCATATATATCAGCTATGACAACTGGATCTATCATCCATTCATTTTCCTTCGGCCATTTGACACTGGAAAAAGAAAAGACATAAACTTCGATAAGAAACAATGATATGCTAGATCTGCTTGACATACATTAAGGAAGACATATTAATTCTGTGCACAAGCATTGATCAAAACAATTACTCACCCTGTAAATGCACAAGTTTGACATCCTGTTGAAACAAATCATGGATTAAGGACAGAAGAGAAACCTGGTTGATATAAGGGGTGCATCCAACTTCTCTAATATTGCTTGACATATGGCATCATCAGGCATACGGACACCGACATTTTTCCTAGAAGCGTACTTCACAGTTGTAGTCCCATATCTCGAACATTGCCTTGGTAGTTCTTTGCTAGCAGTTAAAATGAATGTATACTGGAGAAAAAATAGAAAAGAAAATTAAAATAAAAAATCCACAACCCATTTAGATTTTTGAGAGATCTAATACAACATGCCAACAACCAGTATGAGTATTAGTAATCTACCTCCAGGATCATAACATTTGAAAGGTATCAGGACTGAAAAACAGATATGGCATTAAATATATAATATTTTACGTGGAGGAAAGTCTGTAGTGATCTTAATGTAATTGTCAAACTAATTCCTCTGTACATGGCTATAGCATACTGTTAACCCAAATTAAACAATAAGACGTGGTTATATTTTAACATGACTCACGCAGCACAACTCAATTAAGACAATGAGAAATTATTCAGAAAAACTAAAACACAACACAAGAGGAACAACCTCAATAACTGGGAAAAATGAAGACAATACAGGTGGATCAACACAAGATTCTTCAATTGCTAGTCATATCGTATACAATATTGTATGTGTCAAGATGTAGACATTGAGATAAGTAATTGATTAGTCTGCTTTGTTAAACAAGTAAATACCAGTGCGCTTCCTCAAGTTTTTCCTCTGTGTGTGTGTGTGTATATATATATATATATTTTTTTTGCTCCTTTTTTTTTTTTGCTGAATATGTTTTTCCTCTCTATAGACTGTGTATTATTTTCCCCTATGCCACCTAAGCTTCATCCTCAAGCAAAAGACAAAGGAATAAACTTACTGGACCAGGTAAGCAATGCTTAACAGCCCGAAAAATATTTGTATGTCCTTGACCGTCACCACGGGGAAACCCCATTGTATAAGTATCAATGTCCCGGAAGGACCGGCACAATATACTGAGAGGCTGCAGAATCACATGTCCACATAAAATTTATCCATAAACAATATATCTTTGAGGTTTATATGTTTCCATCTACATCTTTTTGGAAAAAAACACATAGGCTAATTCTGATTATGGCAGTCCATAATTCATGGAAACCTACAAGGCAATACCTCAAAAAATTGTGTTCAGAATTTTCTAGACCCATGATAAATTCAATGGAGCATCCATTACCTTGGAATCTGCTATATCTTTGATTCTGCACCAATAGAATGTTGCAATAAAGCAGAGCTAAGAGATTATAATGAAATAAAAGGTTCCCAAAGATTGCAGAAAACAAAATCGTTTTGTACCTACGAAGACGTTCAATGGCTGAGTGGCTGTTCAAATCACAGGCTATGGCATACCTAGGGGAAATGTCCGGAAAGATTAATAACTAAAAGCCATCCAGGATAATCATGGGAACATCATTTCTGGATGAATTGCAATAAGAAAGATTATAGATATTATAGAAGTATACAACATCAGTTACGCAGGGGAAATAAAAGTTTCCAGAATGGTTGTCAATTCATCTTTGCCTGGTGGTTAGAAAAATAAAATTTTATACAAGATAATTTAGAAATTCCACATGAAGGCTTTTTCAGTGTTGCGCATATTCATAGATATTCAAAACTACATGAGAAAAACAAACGAAACAGATTCTACAGAAGGCTTTTTAAGTTCTCCAAATTATATTAAACAGGGCTAAGTAGATTAATCTGGCAAGATTTAGTAAAACACTGCATTTTCTGCAGTGAAAATTTTATGCCAGGAAGACTACTGAATCATATGCTGTCAGTATTGCTAGTTTGACTAGTGGAACAGCCACACAAAAATGCTAGCAGGTAAGTTGTATCTCAAATATGATTAAGACTTCTATTGAAACAAAATGAAATGTCATGTAGACTAAACACTGAGAAAATAAGATTCAGCGAAATGCTTTACAGCTAAAAAATAACCGCTGGGGAGTGACTGGTGTATTTATCCAACAGGAATATCAGACCAATACAAGAATCAAACATACACAGTGTCTGTAGGAATGACTCCAACAGCTCCCTGTCTCAAAATATCCACCACGGGCTCCAGTTTCCAACTGTCTGCTCCTGATGGATTCACTTCAACGTAAAGCAACCCATCCTCCTATGATGACAATATACAATCAGCAGGTGGAAATCTGGAACACACTACTCCAAGTTACAGCAACTTAAAATCTACATTCCGAATCTCTCATGTTTAAGTAACTTGATACCTCAAGGGCTTACAACGGTATCCCAATTTGATGCCGCTATACCAGGAGAACCAATAATCAACTCTAACAGATACTAGTTTGAATTTCGAACTGCAACTGAAATTATCATTGCAACGAGCACAGACAACTTGTGCGCAGAGGAGTGACCTTAGTGAAGCGAGGAGTGGCGTATTTGAGGCGCTTAGGATTCTTCTTAGCTGCTAAAGCCACCACTTGCGATCGTCTCTTTCTGAAGTTGCAGACAGGGCCGCGGAGGCGGGAAGACAAAGCGACCGGCTCTTGACTGTAGAGCTGCAGCAGCTTCAACGCCATTTCCTTCGTTTTCCGCAGCTCCGGGGACAGAGAGAGAGAGGGAGGTAAGCGTCGATGAAGATGAAGGATCAGAAATCTAAAAGGAAGCCCAAGTTGGTCGCCGTTCGTAGATTGTGCTGGAAGTCGTAGATGCTGATTCTCGTCTGATCCTCAGAACTCGGTTCTGGATAACTTCGGTTTTAGTCCCCATTCTTTTGCCATGCTTTCCATTTTCATCCTTGCTCTGAAACTGGCGACTGTCAGACTCCTGACATCGGACCAAGCGCTGGCGGTAGTGACGACCGGGCTCCTAGATTGATGCCACCACCTGTTTTAAGCCAGAGTAAACTAGAACCATGTCTGGGAAAGTGAATCAGTTTGGGACGATCGAGTCTGTGGAGCTTTTGAGATTGCACTCTCATATTAAGAGCACAAGATGGTTCCTTTCCATGTTGGCTCGGCCCAACTCAATCGCATTTCCCATCACTTTCTGACCCTGGTGTCTGATTTTTGCTGGTGGACAAGGTGTCATGGAAGCATCTACAATAGGAAAAATTGTAATTTGGCCAATGTCATGTCTGCTGAACCAGGGAAGTAGCGGCACTCGTCGAGCCAACTGGGGGAAAGGCTTACTGCACAAAGGGATGCCTCTTCTTCCACTTCTTCATCTTTATTCTCTAGGAGTCTTCCCCTTGCTTCCACCCTGCCGTCCCTGCTACGGAGAAGAGCTGTCTTTCTCGCAATGTCGACCGCGGCCAACCCACGACCGCCGACTCACTCGCTCGTCTTGCCGACCCAGCCCGACGAGCCTGTTCAGATCGTCGCCGCCCCCGGTGTCACGGATTCTCAGTTCAGGCATGTTCTACTCCCGTTTCCCCCCAATTTAAGGGAAAAGCTTGCCCCTTTTATTCGAAAGTGGTGGTTTTTGCTTTCGGTTGGTGAAGTAATCACAAACAAATCTTGCTGATTGATGGAAGCGTGCTATGTGGGAACTTTAGATAATTGGACAAATGACTCTCTTTCTTATATAGGTTGAGCTCCTAAAAATAGGTCGATCCGCGAATAGCTGATGTTGTTTTCTATTGACCCTGATACTTCAGGCAGATAACGGTAGGAAAGCTTACCTTCTGTCACTGGCGCGATTCCTCGATCTATTGCTGTTCTAATGGCATGATAAGGGTTGTGTGACTCGCATTATCGGTGGTTTAAACACGATTTTATGAATAAGCCGTTTCATAGTGAATATTTTGATGCAATATATTTATTCATTTGGGCAAGGAGAATGTCAAAAATATTCTTTTGTGAATTATTAGTCTTAGTAGTCGATCCATGATGCTGTATTTATCATCTGACCGTGTGAACCAGATAATTGATTGGAAAAAGGGAGTGAAATATTTTTGGTGTGTGCAGGAGTGCTATTGACTCCTCATTGTTCAAGCAGTGGCTGAAGAACTTGCAGAGCGAAACTGGGGTTTTGGCCAATGGTGCTGCCTCCTTGAGACAAGTTCTTATACAGGTATCTTAAGGGACATTTTATCTAGAACAGGTCATTTGGCTAGAAATATCATTGATGTTCTCGGAATATAATTGCCAGAATGAATTAATGCCATGTGTCTGATGCAACATGGTCAGGGCCCCCTTCTCGCTGAATTCACTAACATGAAGACATGCTATTTAATTTGAAGTGCAGTTTCCTTAGGTCTTCTGGTTCTAATAGTTCAAAAAAGTTGTTTTAAAAACTTGTGAATTTATGTAGACCGGAACTTTCTCTGAACTTGATGAAATCTACGTTTTTCATTTTTGGTGAGAAGCACTCTTTCTTTTTTGGTGAGAAGCACCCTTTCTTTTCTGAAGTAAACTTCTTAAACTTGTGAAAATATTGGATCAGAATTTACTAGGATACTTGTATCTGTGTTTTGCAGTGTTGATAATGTCTTTGATCATTACAAGAATGCTGTCTGTTCAAAAGTTCCTTTTTTTTCTTTTTGTAGATGTCCTATAGTAAATATCTTCTGAAGAACGTTCATCTAACACCATTTTTTTATTTCCTCAACCTCTTGACTTTGCTTGCCTTATTTTGCATTTCATGCATAAATCTGTGCTTTGGACAGTGTTGATGAAGTCTTTGATCATCATTAAAAGAATGTTGTATGTAGAAAGAAAACAATTTTCGCTGATGGTCTATAGTGAATATCTTCTGAAGAATTAGTTGTCTAGTGCCATTTTTCATTTCCTCAACCTCTGGGTATGTATTCAGAAAAAAGAAAAAACAGTGAAAAAGCCTCTTGGTTGTGTTTGCTTATTTTTTGCATAATACTAGTACATGAAATGATGGCTCTTGGCAGAAATGGCTGTTTTCCTGCTGTTGCTTGTTAATCTGAATATACGTAATCTTTGCATATCTTGTTTTTGGGGCCATTATGTTCAGGGAGTGGACATGTTCGGGAACCGCTTAGGCTTTCTCAAATTCAAAGCAGATATTTTTGACAAGGAAACAGGGCAAAAGGTATCTAGTCCAGTCATCACTTTGTCTTGATAACCAACTGTTATTGGCTTTTTTTAAGCTACAAAATAAAACTTGATTAGATTCCAGGTATAGTCTTTGCACGAGGACCTGCTGTTGCTGTGCTTGTCCTTTTGGATTCAGAGGAAGCAACTTATGCAGTCCTCACTGAACAGGTAGAAAAACTTGCGGATAAACAAACACCTTTTGAAGTTTGAATCAATGGATATTGCTGCACATGGATGTTCAAGGATTGGTATCTGTCTCAACGAAAGTTTTTTCTGACAGTGCATTCTTATGCTTGTCTAAGGTTAGGGTTCCTGTCGGAAGGTATGTCTTGGAATTGCCAGCAGGAATGTTGGACGATGACAAGGGTGATTTTGTTAGCACAGCTGTTCGCGAGGTTTTGTTCCAGCCCTCCTCTTATGTTCTCTCTCTCTCTAGTTTCTGCTAATTCTCATTCCGAAATTTGTGAATTGAGAATCTGTAATCTATTTGTTGCACATCAATCTTGAAATTGTAGTATTGATCTAATGAAACTTATCTCCTTCCAAATTCAGTGTTGTTCGAGTTTGAACTGATGAAGTAAAAGTCATTTTCGATGAACATCTGGTACTTCTGCCTTGAAAATTCTTAATACAGATTCAGAGATGAGGGCAACTGGATTTTGCTGAAAGGGGCATACCTTGAATTTCTGAGGGAAACTCTTATCCTCCAATATTTTGTTGTAAAATTCTCTTCTTTCATGCCCGTCCTTGTCAATTATTTTACTCTTTTCACTTCTTTACAAATAGATGTTTTGTTTGTAGCATAGGTTTCAGCAATTTTCTCTTAAATTTTGCCAAGGAAAATCGAGAAAAAGGCTCTTCATTTTTTGTTATATTGGACGTTGACAAAATCTGCAGTCCTGTTGATGGATCTGCTAGTGTGAAACAGGTTGAAGAAGAAACAGGTATTCAATTGAATCTAGAAGACATGATTGACCTCACGGCTTTCCTTGATTCATCCACAGGAAACCGGGTTTTTCCTTCTCCGGTACGGCTGAAGCTCCATCCATCATGAAAACCATAAGATTACTAAAAGATCATATCTATGAATTATTTCACACTGCAGACTTAAAGTGAGGAAAGAAAAATTCAATCTCGAGAATCAAGCTTCAGTTTCTAGAAGCTGTTTCTCTCTGTATGTTTAGTTCACTTTGGTTCTCCATATAAACTTTCGTGAAGCATGCATTATATGTCTCTGTCAGAATAGAGATGGTTGGAAATCATGCGGCCGCTTTAGATCATGCTGTAAATGTACTTTACAAGTGCATGTATGCTTCCAAAGATTTCATTGGTGCACCTTTCTTGCTTCTGGCCGTCTAGTTGGGTACTAAAAGTCATATCCGTGCTGATTAGGGAGGATGTGATGAAGATCTAAGCATATTCCTGTTCAGAGGGAGAGTGGATAAAGAGAAGATCGAACAGCTGCAAGGAAAGGAAACAGGACTCCGAGAGCATGGAGAGCTCATCAAGGTTCGCGTTGTCCCATATGAGAAGCTTTGGCATTCCACCGCTGATGCGAAAGTTCTGGTAGCCATTGCACTTTACGAGATGGCCAAGAAGGAGGGCTTTCTCCCTCCAGTTACATCAAGCTAGTTATCTTGACATCTAGTTTATTAGAATCTGAGCATGGATTCAGGTACTAGAACAATAAAATGAGCATTTTCTTACAGAATCAATTTTAATGATGGAATGGAACTTAATTAATATCAATTATGGTATAGTTCTTGAGTAGCTGAATGCATTTGTTATTCTCTCAAGGCCAATCCTTGTCCAAACAGAGTGAGATTCATTGCTACAGTTGTCCAAAGGGCAATATGCATCAATGAATTTTCAGAGTATCACATTCAAAAGAGAATCAGAAACCTAAATTGCAGCGTTGTACATGCGCCTGGCACAGTGTTCTGATAACTTATCACGATGAAAAATACTTGCCGAGACATTCCATCACTAAACTTTGCTAGTTACGAAATCTCGGTTTCTTGACTCCCATATGGTGGTCCCATCGCATGTACAGAGCTTCTTGTAGTTTTCACCAACACCTGCGCTTCTTGCAATAACTGCTGCTGCGATACCTGAATCAGATCTGTCCACGGTCTCATACACTGCGGTCGACCGGCCGATCAAGTCAGCAACTCTCAGCTTCGGTTTGGCACCTGCGTAGAAAGCCTCACCTTTTTCATCGGCTTCTAATGTTCCCAGGTCGCCTAGTGGCTATCACAAAGAAAAAGAAACAAATCAGAGCAAACTGAAAACGCAACGTTACCCAGAGAAATTAGCCATCTTCATAATATAAATGGAACAAGATTTTGGAGTTAGCATCAGAATAAGTGAATGGATGTCGAAGGGGCAAACCAGGTCAAGTCCTTCCATTGGTGGATTGAAAACTTTCCCCGTACTTGCTGCTCCTCTTGTCAGGTCACCGAACTCATTGATTGACCATCCATGTTTACCAGGAGATAACCCGCTGAAACTGGCTTCTATTCGGGCCAAATCCATATTCACCTGGGCCAATCGAACTACACCAAAAATATCTGGACCCTTGAATTCGACAACTGCAGCAGAGATTAGAAAATCTGCACCATAAGACAAATGATAGAAACAATTATCATCAACGAATACATGGATAAAAGATGAAATAACCCATAAAGCCACAACTATGAGGAAAAAATGAGTGGAAAACATGGCATCATGAATGATACGATATGCTTCGCAATAGTGCTTTACAGATAACAGGCAAGCAAATGACCTATAAATGATAGTCAAACAATATGTGGAAATCTTCTGTATTGATGGTAGCAGCAATTCTGCAGTTGGAAAGTTGCAAAGTTAAGAGCTATAAGTCAATTGCTGCTCCAGCAACAGTGGCATCAATATCAGAATAATGCATTTAAGCCCAACATGAAATGGATTTCATTCCTCATAATTTCAAAAACTGATCAAGAATTCTGAATCAAAAGCATATATTCGGCTATTCTCAAGGGGTAAATTTACCTAGCTATATGACTAGTAACAATATAGTCAAATTAAAATTAATCATTGCCCACTCTCGGAAGATCTAAGACCACAAGAAATGGAAACATATAAAAACGAAACAGCTGAATAAAACTGGACACTTTCACTATCCAATTTTACTCGGCTTCTCTCTTCCTCTCTGTGCCAAAAGTGGCATTTGTAATTGCAAGAATATCTGCAGCACATTGGCTGTGTCGGAGCACAATGGGATGACACAGGAATTATTAAATAATGGCATTAACTTATATTTCCGGAAATCATACCAAAATAGATGGGTAGGAGAAATTAAATAGGAACAGATTAATTCATGAACACTCTAGCTGCTAATTGTTGCAAAGAACAAACTTTCAGGAACTCCTTGTCCAATCAGGTGGGCTCTTCGACCAGTACGCTCCAATGCCTCAGTCAGCACCTTCACAGGAGAAGAACCAAGAATTCTTACAACTTGATTGCTCAAATCCACCTCGACATTCTTTACTCCTGAGAAAATGTTTCACAACACAATAACAAGGATCAAATTGATGAACCCATAGGATATTTAAACGAAAAGGGTCACCAATAGTAATGACAAAATGATCGCATACCATCAACAGCCTGCAGTTTACTCTTTACAGCATTGACACAACTATCACATTTCATGTCCACCATAAACTCAGTCTGACCACAAAGACAATAACTTCAGCGATAGAACAAACTAAAGAACAGTCGATCCCCAATGTCATTTCAGTGATAACTCTCATAGTGGTTATGGTCGTGCTCATGCACCTTGGAGTTTAGAAGGATCCCAAACAAGCTTCGACATTCTTCATATAAACTCATTTGATAGAAAAATGGGAAACATTCTTAAACATATAAACAAAATCAATCCCCGCACGGAAAACGACTGAGGAGGAAAAAAAGAGTAATATTGAACTTACAAGGAGCTCCGGCAAGACAGCACCGTCCTGCACATAAAATCAAACGATATTTCAGGAATCCAGAGGCAAGAAAGGAAGAATTTTTAGGCAAGAAATGGTTACAGAAAGTAGCAAGTTAGATCACCTGAGAGGTGGGTCTATGATCAGATAATGGTGCGTCCATGTGGAGAGCCGAGGAAGCGGGGGACGCGAGGCTATTCTTGTCGGGACCCGGATAGAGGGATTGCAGTGAGGACAGGGAGCAGAGCCTCGGGTCCTTGCAAGGGAACTGACATGAAGGAGGAGCAGGAGGAGGAGGAGGAGGTGGGGGAGGAGCAGACGAAGGAGAAGAAAGAGAGGAGAGCGCAAAGGCCACGGGGATAGCTGATGCGGCTATGGCAGTTTTAACGGCGGCCGGTGCCCGGTGAAAGGCCATTTTGTAAACTCGACGGGACCTGTGGGCGGGGTAGGTGGCAACTGCCCATGTCATCGTGATAGACCATCGCCCGCTTCTGTATTTATTTTTTTTTCAAATTATTATCAGAAAATAAGGAGGTGCGGATGAGGATGAAAATCGAATTTTTTATTAAATTATTCCGTCATTATGTCAGTGAAGTAATTAGGTTAGCATGTCTAAGTACCTATATATATTTTAATGTATAAATAAATATGAAATATTATAAATAATCATAAACTATCGATTAGAGTGACGAAGCGTACACCAAATGGACAGCCATCGCCACCAATCACCACAGTCTTCTATTTCTGCCAACAACTGCTGCTGCAAATTGTCCACTTAGTTGGAAAGGAAATCTCCATGTGTAATGACCGATTAACCCCTCTATTTACACTACAAATTGAAAGTATTGACAGACAATCACGAAGCTTCCGGAGAGTTGACTGACTGATTGATGGGCGACGATGACGATGATCACGGCGATGGTTCCACGTTGGACAGACGAGGACAAATCTACTGCTCGACACCTTCGGTCCAAGTCTGCCGCTGGCGGGCCCCTGGAGCTCCGTAGGCGGGCCCGTCACCCTCGTGGAGCTGCGCCGACCATGGAATCGAGCTCAGCGGAAGGAAGCAGCATTCGCAGTCTTCCCGGCACGGCTCTGGCAGGTTCCATTTGTTGCTGTTGCTCGACGGAACTTCCTGCTGGTTCTTTTTCCTGTGAGGCCCGGTGTTGGTAGGGGCGGCGGCGTCCCTGAGTGGTCCCCAGCACTCAACCTTGTTGAACTCGGGAAGGTTCGAATGGAAGTAGACCCACACCAGGGCATCCTGCAGCTCCGGGTACTGGTTCAGCAGGTTGCCGTCTCCGTGAACAAACGCACTCAGCACCTGCTCGACGGAGTACCTCGAAGAAGGTTAGCCGGTTTTCTCAAATATGGAAATTGTAGTTCGATTACTTTGGGAAGGGAGGAATCGTCTTTAAGGCAGTTGAACTCATCCATCGCTGCATCATCGAACTGGGCTTCAACCATTTTACTGTGCCAACAGTTCGATGATCAAGGATGCCAATTTCGTCTATTCTATATATAAACATGTTAAACGAACCTCATGTGCGGAAATACCCAAAATTTACAGTAAAAACTCCTCCGGAAGACTTTGTGACCACATATTGAGAGGTGGGCAAGGAATATGCTTGATGAAGACAATCAGCAAGAGAAAGCGTAAAGTGATCTCTGCCTCGGGCCAAGATCAAATTGTCACCTTGTTGAGGTGGCTTAAGTAGGCTTATTTACTTAAACTTACCACCGGTAGCTCTTTGCTGAAGATGAAGTATCTGAGCCTAGCACACAGATCCAGCAGGAAGTGGCCTCCACTAATGTGACAGTGGACATGAAGAGACATCTTCCCCTTCACCTTCTTCCATTCCGCCACCACCTCGTCTCTCTGCAACCTGTTGTACCATCCTTGCAGCTGCAAAATCCCAAAGCCACACACTTTCTTGAAATCAATATGTAAACCAGATCTAAGGAAACACGTTATAGAGGAACAGAAAAAGGTATATAAACTATTATCAACTTATGATGATTCCCCTGTTCGCTTCTTCTGTTTCCCTTGCTTTCAGCTTTCTTTGTTGCTTGTAGCCTTTTGTGCCATGTTATAATGTAATATGTTTCTTCCCTTTCTCATTCCTCCTGATCACCAACTTTGGTCACCTTGGTAAGGTGAAGGATCAAATAAGATCGAGCATCTGATCTTTCAAGGACCAGGATCGTGGACTTGTTGATCATTACCTGAGAGTTATTTATCGATTGTGATATGGCCAGAGTGATCTTGGAGGTTATATCACTGTGAGTGAGCGTGTAAGTTCTCGGGAGTTTCCCCGGGTGCTTCTTGTCGTCCACTCCCAGGAACAGGACCCTCAGCTTCGAGGCCTCGAAGATCGCTGGCCCAAACAACCTCGCGACCTTTTGGATCAAAATTCACGGGTCACCAGACACCAAAGACTTGAAGAAACAGGGTCGGCAGGTGAACTTACCGGAATCAATGAAAGATTCCTCTTCTTGAGGGGAATCCTGCAGGGGAGAGAAGACCTGTACTGTTCCAAGATCGAAGTTCTCGGCTTCAACGGAAGGACGGGAGCAGCAGTCAGAGATCCCATCTCCCCTTGCGAGTAATAACAGAAGTGCTTGAACTGCAACTACGCTCTCCGTCTTCTCTCCCTATACGCTGAGATATCACAGTTAGGGATACGAAGAAGGAAGAGAAGCTTTTCTTCTCTTCCCTTTCCTTTCCTTTCCTTTTTGGGTCTTCTTCCCTTTTGCTTTGGGCTTGCTTGTGAGCTTTTGATTTGATGACGGTGGGAGGTTTGGCTTTCAAGGGAAGCGTTTGATAAGGTGCGTGTACGCCATGGAAACGGGAGAAGCAGCTCTGTCTTCTTCCCCACACTGACCCTTGGGCAGTCGATTTCACGGTTGCTTCGACCGTCAAGACTTCCCCTCCCCTATTCCTTGAAGGGGAACAAGACACGCTGCTCGCTCCATCAGCATTTTCAACGCGTGTCGTTGTCAATTTCTTTCCAATTTTTCATATGAAGAATGGTCTCTTCCCCGATCAGAGTGATGTCTGGGCCTGACCTACAGGTCGTTTTGGCTAACTTTTCGTCAGCTAAGTGCATCGCTAATCTTCTTCTCAGGCAAAATCTCCTCAGCATTTTCCGTGTATCTATCTGAGTGTCATACGCCTGCGACAGCCGAATTGATTTTTCGAAGATATACACGTGATCTGTGATCGGTCGACCGAGTCTGATAAATTTACCTCGTTGGACAAGGCCGGATCCGTTCTGAAGGCGGGGACAGCATGTCTTGAAAAATCCGAGCATCGAGCACGTGCTACTAATTGGGCACTCAATCACATCATCATATATCGCCCCGTTCTATTTTTTCCATCATGTGCATGTAATAAGTTCACCGATCAAAAGATCGCGTGGACCCTGATAAGAGATTGCAACCCGGCAAGAGGGAAATCGACCGTATAATCGATGGGCTCGCTCGAGGTTGCCAATTCTAATGTTCTACCAGTGCGCTTATTCATTAGTCCCATTGACGATGATCAATCCATTGCACGGGACTTTTTCCATCCGGCATCGATTCGGAGAGGAATTCCTAATGTCCCCAATGCAAGACTCGAAAAATTGGAGCGGGAGGGCATCCAGTTCCTCGGCCCGCTGAATCTAGCCGATATTGAATCATTGATGTACTCCTGTGCGTGATTGGGCCGTTATTGGGCCTTGGCCCCAAAAAACAAAGCCTGCGGGCCCGTGTTCACTCATCTGCCCTCAAGGTACTGCACATAGATATTTCCGAGCATGCGTTGTACGTTCGGATTCAGTAATTCATGAATTCGAAAGCATACAATAGCTTAAAATGTTAAGTGATCACAAGACATTGAAAAGGACACATAAGGAAGAACTGAAGCAATTCAGGTGAGCGCCTAGGATCCCAAGAGTAGAAGCCAATAAGCAATGTGCATGGGAGGGGTTATTATATATGTCATAGTAAAATCTCCCCTGCTACTGTTTTTTCAAATTCCCCAGCCAATGTTCACCGGACCAGCTCGATCTTTAGACAGGACGGTGTATTCCGTCGGTTCGATCCAGCTTCCATGGCAAGTCTCTCGTTCAGTATTCGAACTCCCATGTACCTGACGATCACAGAGGAACTCAATCAGCCGACAGAAAGCAATGCTCACGGAATCGACGTGATATTAAGAATTACTCGGTTCTGCGACCGGTTACCTTCCGAGCATCATCACCGTGGCCTGAGGATTGGTCCCCGGAGAGCTATTGAAGGTGGAGCCGTCGACCACCCTCAGTGCGTCCACTCCCATGACCTTGTAGTCGCCGTCGACGACCTTCCCCATCTGGCAACCGCCGTGGTAGTGCCATATGGTCATCACCGAGTCACGACAGTACTGCTCTAGCGAGATCGACGAGTTCCGGTGCTTGGGCAGCAGGTTGATCGGCGCGCTCAGGGTCATGTTGAGCAGCTGCTGCATCGAGAAGTAGTCGTAGGTGAAGTTGACGAAGGACCTCGACTCGATCACCCTCTCGATGGTTGAGATCCCCTGGACGCACCTCCGGAGGTCCTCGGGGTCCTCGAAGTAGTTGAAGGTGACTGAGGGGTTGTCACCCGGGTCGCGGCTCCGGAGCTCCATGTGGCCCGTAGAGAGCGGGCCGGTGACCTTCTCGAGGATGAAGCCACCCCGAAAGACCACCGGGTCAAGCGCTTTCATGTCTTCCACGGCCTTCGCGATGGCCTCCGGGGTCCTGTGTTTGGGCGGGACCGTGGAGAGCTGGCCGATCTGCATAAGTTGCGGCCAGTTTGGAAGCTCACAGCCGTCGGCAGAAAAAACAAACATTAACTTAAAAGGGCAGCAATTGTTGGCCCGGCCCAATAGCACAGTACCCAAGCCGAGGATTATTGAGCCTGGGCATTATCAGGCCGGGCTGATAATTTCATCAGACGTGTTGGGCCAAGACATCATCGGGCCGCGTGCCGATCCCAGTCCGATAATCTCTTTGAAAAAAGCACACTAGTCATTGAAAACAAAAAGGATAACTGAACATGTTATAATTACCTTGGGGGAGAACATGCCGTAGTCGTTGCCGGCGAAGTTCTCGCCGCTGGCGGCTTCGATGTAGCTGCCGAACTGTGTGATGCCCACAACTTGAATGAGAGAGACCTCAACTGGGTTCGGTGACGGCACGAAGATGGCATTCATCGGGTTGTCCGACATGCCTTGCCCGACCAATGGCTGGTCCAGCACCACGGTTATGTTGTGCGCCCTCAGCTGCTCCCTGGGACCCACCCCGCTCAGCATCAGCAGCTGCGGGCTCCCTATGGCCCCAGCTGACACGATCACTTCGCTCGCTCCTCCCGGCCTCAAGTAGGCCCTGTGCTTGGCCCTGGCCGAGTCCCTGAACGTCACCCCATGAGCTATCGGCCTCGGGCTTCCTGCAAGACAAAATTGGAGCTTGCGTTGAGTTAGAGAAGAGACTATAGAACCCCGATGATCGAACTCGATCACTAAGCTCACTAAACCGATCTCGGCGTTAACGAGACCGAATGTAGGTACCTCTGGTCCCGAACAAGATCTTATGCACCGAAGCATACAGGAGGACAGTGATTCGACTCGGGTCAGCATACTGCAGCAGGTCGGCCGCAGTGTGCCTGTCTCCCATTTCGTCGAAGATGGTGCCCCCCACCTTGGTCCCGCGGATGTGATCGTACGTGAAACCATTGTACGGATGCACCCCAACTTCTATCAGCCCGTCCCTGACCGCTGACTGCCATTGCCGGACCGTCGGCTTGAAAGCCACCTTCCTCTCCACCCACTCGTACGACTCATTCACCAGCTTGCCATCCCAACCTACATCTCTGTAAACACAAACTAAAAAATCTAATCAGTTCGATTCAGTCTGCCTGTTTAGTTCTTGCACGTTTGTAATCATTACATCACGTAGTCTGTGGAGGCCCGCGTGTAGAACCCGGCGTTGAGGCAGCTCCCACCGCCCAGGACCCGGGCACGTGCGTTGATGACGCCGTCCTCGGAGATGAAGCGCTGAGAGGGCGACGAAGGAGAGAGATCGGATAAGGCATCCCCGAAAGCCGCCATGCTGGTAATGTTGGGGTTGCCGTAGGGGGAGCCGCCCCGTTCGAGGAGGAGGACGGAGTAGTTCCGGGAGAGCGTCGCCGCTAGAGGGCAGCCTGTGGTGCCTCCTCCGACGATGATGTAGTCGTAGTACGACACTGCCGGAGCCTCCGTCGCATTGCGCATGAAGCTGTACGTACGCTCCGGGGCAGCTGAAAGAGGAGACCAATTGATAAATTATTCGAAAATTTATTCCAATGGGGATTACTTCATCCGTTTCATTAAAAAAATATTAATAATAATAACAATTTCAGCTAATCATAGACATAGTTTTAAAAACCGGACTATGTAACCGGTTCAACCAGTTCAATTGAGAATGAATCACTCACCTGGTCTAGTTCCTATAAAAAAAACTCAATTATACTTTCAATGAAGTCAACTTCAATTGCATCGGTTAATTCTTAATCTGGCTGATAAGCCTAATTAAACTGTTGAGAAACTAACCGACTTTTATTTTAAAAAATTAAAAATTTATTGTAATATATGTATTTTATTGTATTATATTTATATTTTATGTTAAACTTTTATTTAATATAATTGTTATATTAATATTTTTTATTATAAATTATATTCAAATTATAATATGATGTAAATTTATTAGTAATATTATATTATTAAATAACAGTTTAACTTATTAAATATCTTGTCTGACACAATTTTTCAATTCGGTCCGATTTTAAAGAATATATTCATGGGTTCTCTATTCCCATTTTATTTTATTAATTTCTAAATTAATAAAGTTTTTTTATAAATATATTCATAATTCTCATATTTATTTTATCCTTTTATCATAAAAAAGCATAAATAAATAAAAGAGCTCCGTCAGCCGTACTTTTAATTCTGAATTTCCGCACCCACACCAACAACACACACACACACCAAGCCAAACATAGAGAACGTGAGTCTCCCTCTCTCTTGCAAAGTTGGATAATGCTTTTCTACTTTGACACGTGTAACTCGAAACACTTTCTCTATTTTTTTTCCCATCACGAAAAAGACAATTCGTCAAGAACGGGATTGAAAAAAAAATACCAACGTAGGAAATTACAAGCGCGAATTAAACACATACATGCAAACTTTTTTTCCAAAATTATTTTTTAAAATAAAAAATAAGATTAATAAGGAAATACAATGTATTTCTTAACATACATACATATATATATATATATTTGTGGAAATAAAACAGGCGACAGTCGCGCACCGTTGAAAATGGGGAAATATATATATATATATGTATGTATATATGTGTGTGTGCGTGCCAGACTGGGAAGCGTCCCTGATCAATCATTCAACCATCTTCTATCATATCATTGCTTGCAACATTTAATGTACTCTCCGTGATTTATTATTATTTTTTGTAATTTCTTGCTAAGATTATTAATTTATTTAGTTGAGCTAATCAAAATATTTCAAAAAAAATAACATTAATTAATAATATGTACACAATAGACAATGCAAATTCGGGCTGGCATTAGACATCTTCGTAGATTATTATAGCTATGGGCACTCGTCCTCCACGCTGCGCAACTTCGCTCGTGATCGATCAGAACTTACGGCTGACATAAGTATCTACCGGATTGGCGAAGCAAGCAAGTTTGAAGAGCAGACCGAATGTCGACAATGTCATGCAGAGACGGATCCAACATATTAAGGAGAGAAATAATGCGGCCAATTGTAGTGACCGTACGATTACATTACCTTCAACGGAAGAAACGCAGAGTCCCGCTTGGAAGAAGAGAACGATCCCGACAGCAAGAGCGGCTCGGAGAAATCCCCGCGGCTGGTCGTCGATCCGGTGACCCTTCGTTGTATACATTTTTGTGGGGTTCAACAGTATCCTATTCCCCCACGGTTTTGTGTTGTGTGTATCTTAAATGTTGGATCAATCGGGCTCTCTGATCTCTTTGCTCTCTGTCGGTGCAGGTATATAGGAGTGGAAAAAAGCAGCGATATTGCCGGCGGAGAGCTTGGACGGAGTGGGGGTATAATATCGTATGGTTTCGTCTTGTCGGAGCAACGAACGGAGTAGGAAATGCGGGCAGGAGGAGGATATGGCGACTCCAGAGGAGAGAGATAAGCTGTCTCCTGTCTCCTCTTTACCGTCTCTCACTCTCCACAGAAGAAGAAGAAGAAGAAGAAGAAGAAGATGATGATGATGACAGTGGAGAAGTCGTATTTATTAATGGCGACGGGGGAGCCAATGTAGGAAAGAGAGGTAGGAGATGGATTTTCGTTAGCCGCTCATGCAACTTACAAGTGGTGATCGTTTGACGTTTCGGGCGGCCTTTTAATTAATTGCACTATGCCAGTAGTGGGCCACCGTGGTCCTCCCTGCAAATTCGTCTCCCACCTTCATGCTCATGCACTCCTCCGACGCATCCACACAACTACAAGCTGTACCGTCGTCGTCAGCCCTTAGAACCCCCATACATACATACATATACAGATATATAAATTGTCGGGTCCGACATAAGTCCATCGACAACAAGCTACTTGCCTGGGGCCGTGCGATATCGGCCTTTACATATGCTGATGACAAGGGTAAGATAGAAAGGGATGAACAGCTTGAGATCTGGAATTTAATCAATTCCGCAAGTATTTCTAAGGAAAGGAACATTGTGAATTTTAAGATGATCTGTATATTCCCACTACCACATGAAATTCTGTGCCAGGTAAAAATGCAGGAAGTTGGGAGCATTTATTCTCAGGTACTGCCCAACTACACTTCACACACGCATAATATATATATTTATTTTTATTTGTAACGCACAACAGTTAATGACGTGATGAACATTTTTGTCATATACGTGTGTCTTGAAACTAACCGGTGTTCCAACACTGTTGTTTCTTGCAGTAGAGAGTGGAGAAGGAAATTGACACAGAGACGCACAGTAAGCATTGATGAGTGTGTCATGAATGTAGGTGGAGGGTGGGGCTGGACCTGGGGCTAATTAATTAATCTCCCATTGACGAGATCTGATGAGAGCACAGTCGAGGAGCAAAGCGTACCCGGCTCGAACTACATTCTGGGATCGTCATCGTCGAGCTGGCATGGAAGGAAATAGGTTTTAATTTAATGAGAATCCAACTACCCCTGCCTGGTCGCTCAGCCTCACTTAATACACCGGACATCTGCGAGGCACATTCGAGAGAGGAAACCGGGTGAGATGATCTGCTGCTCCCCAGTGTCAGTTGCATACCTCAATGGTAAGATAAACTACGATGAGTTTTTTTTCCCTCGGGTAGCTGGCTAACATTTACTACCTCCCTCTTGCCTGGCCTCCACTGCATCTTGTCGCTTTACCCAGTAATGACCAATTATTTTTCCGTCTCTTACGCTACCCGAAGGACCATTTTTTTTAGCTTTAACTGGATCAGTTTGCAGACCCCGAGAAGGCGGTATCGAAGATCATTTCACGTCAGAGAATCTGACATCGGCCTTCAAGGACATGGTTTACAGCACACAACTGACATTGGTGACATCAGAGTACCAAGAACTTCATTCCCACTTCTTCAGGGGAAAACCTTGCCGGCTCAGCTGAAGGTATAGCATTAATAGAGCCGAAGCACGGCTGCTGCGGGTGCGGAATAATTGATCAGAGAGCTACGCACCCCACAAGGCTCTTACAAGTAGCAATTTGGTCCAGAGTTTCCATTCACCGTTCAGTATTGAGTGCATACACGCAGGTCGGGGAATCATCTTTTGTGTCATTGATGACTTGAATCTTTCGGGGAACAATGGATACTAACCCGATATGGAGGCATTTGCTTTGGATCAATTTGAAAATCTGTTGAAGTTTATGATCAGCAAATGGATACCATGAGGCTGAACCGACAGCTAAAACAATGACTGGCAGAAACCCGAACTCATTAGCCTTGAAGGCATTGCAGCATTAAGATTGATAAAAATCCAACAGAGAAGCGATTGCTAGTCGACCGAGCGTCGCATGGTTTATTATATTGCTACTGGCATCTATCGACATGGAAAATAAGTTACATAAAAGAATAGGAAGATGAGATGAAGCTAAACTAGTAGAGGGAGTTGTAGGTGTACAGAGTGGCAATGATGGATGATACGCAAATCAGCAGCGAAGGAAGGAGTGTTACGTTAAGAAGCCGCCTCTCGCCCAAGTACCCAGCAAGTGTGATTGTTGCGTCGGCTATTACCCGAGCAATTGTCCCAGCTTCTGTCGAGAGCAACCCTCCATTGTAAGTCCCGCGTGAGAGCCTCGAAGACATCACACGAGAGAGTAAAGACAAGTTAACACCTGGACAAGTGGTAATAGAGAAGTCAAAAGATATGATGACGGTAAAGACGATTAGGTGCTTATGTATCATATCAGCGTGATTCAGCTCTCTCGAGTCCATTTTGTTGAGCATTAGGCTCATACGATTCATTTGAGGGACCACTCCGCGGATGTTAAGCCATCGGGTTGGCCTTGAAGTTGCAGTTGCAGACCCATGATCACTTCAACTTGATCTGACAGCTAAAACTGCAGCTAAAATATCATCTTATGCTATTAAGTCTCATTGAGTTTATCTGTTTTCCTGAATATTCTATTCCTTGTTTTGTATGCGATCGATTCATATTTTGACTGTTCTAATTGAAAGTAAATCTGAGGAGAACATTACCTTCAAGAACTTCAGCAGAAACAAACATGATGAGTCCTGAACAGACATACTGCGGAACAGTGTAAGGCACAATTAAGTGGAAGCTCAAGAGAATGCCTATACAGACCAAAATTTCTGATGCAAGTAGGATTTGCCTGCGGTTCAGATTGCAGACCGTCAGTTAGATCCCGAATAAGAAAATTCGAGAAGAAAGCAATAGGCAAAACGAAAGAAAAGGACAGGCAGGGAAGTTTCAGGAATACCTGTCCTCGAACATGTTGCTGATGTAGCCCCCCACGACCACATTTACTGGAAGAACTGTGAGGCCAAGGCATGCGAGGAAAAAGGCCACCTTGCTTGTAGACCAGTTAAAGTAATACGTGGTAATGACACTTGATTCTGAGAGCAGAATCTCCATTGCATACTTGAGCATGAAGTAGATTATCAGTTGAACCTGATCAGATCATAAAGGTCTCAGAGAGCAATGAACAGAGCCGTGATTGAATGATAAAATTACAGCAATTTTCGAAAAGCAGACGATCTTTACTTAGACTCAGGGATGTCTCACCTTTACAGAAGGTGTTAGCAGCCTGTATGCTGACGAAATTGAAGTAACGGGTAGTCGAGAATCCTCAAGGCCTTCTTCACTTCCGTCACCTTCTTGATCACCATCTTCTTCTTCCTGTTGCTTATCCTCTGAACTAATTAGCAATGGTTGTTTAAAGCCGTTCTCCAAGGAATCATTTTCTGATGATTCTGAAGAAAAGCGGACCCATCAGGACACATGAATAGAAGAGAATCAAGTTTTGCAAGACAGAATCATAAGGCTAGGGACGTACGAACACAAGAAATACATTTTCATGAAATGTTCCCCCGTAAAAGTTTCAAAATTCTGATGACTGACGACTGCTTAAATGCATCTTCACAATTGCATACAACCTCAAACCAAATTTCAAGGCCATTCTTGGAACCTTCTACAGGATTTTCTGCTAAAGTATGCGAAGCAAGATTGCTGCAGTGTACCTACGGTAGGCTGTGTGGGAGAGAGCTTTTCTTCACTCTCACGTGAGGGTTCTTTGAATGAGATCCACAGCCATATCAAGTAGACGAGCCATGCTCCAGCCATTACCCATCCAGGCAATGTCTCTTGATTGAATGTCAACTTCAAAAATCGAAAGTTACATTGAAGCAGGCCAGCCACGGCCGGACCACAGGCCATCCCAAGAGCACTGGCACTCACAAAACCTGCAGATGCCTGCATACGGACTTTTAGAGGCACGCAGTCGCTAATGTACCGTCTATTAACAGCCCTAGCAGAACCCAATCTGCAATTAAGCATAAAGAAACATTCGTATAAGATTATAAATGTGCATAAAAAGTCCAATTTTAAGTGGCAAAAAAATGTCGGTCAAACTTTCAACTATCTTGTCTTGCTCAATATGTTGTTAAAAGTGTTGAAATGCATTTTCTATATGTTAAAGAACAGGACCATCTACGGTTTCTGGTTCAATCTTGTTTCACAAGCTCAGTGTTCCGAAATTGAACATAATGCAATCTGACACAGCTAGAAGCAACAGGAACACTTACCCACAGAAGACGCGGCCAATCAGAAGAACCATGATCGAGTTCAAATCATATGCCAAAGCATACATGGCATTTCCCACAAAAAGAACGATACTGCTAAATACAAGAGGCCTGAAATATGATTTGTTTGACCAAGCACTGAAATACACTGAAGAGAATACTTGGGCTATAGCCATTGCACCAATCACAATACCGCAAACTGTGGCAGCAGCTCCAAGACTCATGGCATAGTCATCCGCTGTAGGCACGATGATGTAGGTATTAACCATATAGAGAAATGTATTCACCAGGTTTAGGAGGAGCGACATAAAGTGGTATTGTTCATCTTTGATCTGATCTTCAACAGGTGCTGGTAGCTCTTCTTGCATTATGAGTGCATGTTGTGCCATGAAATGAAGGAAGTTTGTTGAGTGGGTCAGCCTATCCACAGCTGCTTTGATTGTGATGATGATTGGATCCTGCAGACAAAATGCTGTAACTATAAGAAAGAAAATAAAGAACTTGAGTGCAAGTGAATACAACATATCTGATGGAAGATAAACCTGAAGAGGAAGAGCAGGCTGGTCATATATTGATAAGTAGCTCCCCTGGCGGTCTTGTAGTTCTACAAGGTTGCGAGATATTGCTCCAACAACAGCCCCGACACCCTGCAAGTTCAAGAACTGGTCAAGTAATCTCCAAGCAGTGACAGACATAACTATGTCTTATAGAGTTCGCTCTCTTTGGCCTTACGGAATACTCATCAGTTTAAACTAATCAAAAAGCTTGATAGCAAAATCAGGTAAAGAAGCATCCTAGAGAACATGTGGATAGCTCGAACAAATTACCACATGCTTGAAGACTTGCTGAAGCTGTGAGTATGGGTGATTGGCACGAGTCTTGACATAGTAGTCAGTAAATTTATAGCCCAACCGTTTATCAAACTTCTTCAGAATTTTACGCAGACCAACTGCATTCAACTCAACAAAATAGAGAAGTTTTAACAGATCCCTTCCAACTGCTCTATAAGCTTCTCTTAGCTCAGCCAACTGAGAAATATCAGGCTGTGGCTGAAGTGCTTCCTGCCACTCTCCAAGCGTGGTTATCCTACTTGCCAGGAGGCCTTGTTGTTCCAACAAGAAGAGAACAATCTTCTCAATCTGACATCACACAAATAATTGATAGTATGTAAGAACTTCTCAGCCAATGAATCAAAGAGTTGTTTAGGGGCAAACTCTATGTTATGGAGGTTCTCAATTGTAACTACCAAATACAAGCCTGAAGAAATGATGAGGATAGCTGATTGTCAAACTTTAATATATCAGTATTCTATGGACTACATCATCAGATACCTGATTATCCAGCATTCTGGAAAAATCCTTGAGTACATGTTGACGGTCTTGGGATCCAGCTTCAATGTGCTGTGCGTATTGTCTTACTTTCTTCTTCATCAGTTTATAGTTGATGTAATATCTGCCAGGGTTCGTAAGAGACAAAGAAGATCAGGAATGACGCATTCAGAATACTGCAGGAAACATGGGGTTGAACCACACTTGTAGCGTTAACACCAAGACATCCACCAGATATTTACTGCTACTGCACAAATATTCGAGGTAGAGAGACATCCTGGAGGACTACGGTCAATTGAGTTGATTGATTTTAAAATAATAGGTCTCTCGGCACAAAATGATAGATCTCATAGTAAATGACCAAATCAACAGTAACGAAGGCCCATCATAACTTGACCATTTGGGGATAAACATCATACTCCAGTACCAATCTCTGCATCAGAAACATTCTAGTATAATAGAACAAGTAATCTGTACGATGACCTCCTAAATCGGTGGAACTACTACTGATGATCTAACTTCAAAGTAGCATAAAGAAAACAGAGCATAAATCTATCAGCCGAGATAGGTTAGGACTGACGGCCTTGTGGCCCTCTTGATACAGGAAGATCACAAGAGAACGGAACGAAAGGGAATGACATGAGGGATTACATTCCCTTTTTCTCTCGTTTCTCTGTTTTTCATTTTAAATTTATTTCATTACTATTATACCTCCATTTGACTGTAAATACAGACCGGCAAAAGACATGATGCTCATAAAAAAAAAAAAGAATCTACAGTGGATGGACATAAAAGAAATACCCTTGCCATTCTTGAATTTGCCTTTCCTTCAACTTTTTGCCAAAAGCAACCATCTTTCTGCATCAAGGCATATCAAAGTTCACATCTTTGAGCGAAAAGTAATTAACAATGACATTGTCTCTACAGATGGAGAGAAGCAACAATAAAATGGTAAAATATCATACACAATCGGTGTCTAAAGAAAGCTACATGGGAATTCAACTCGATATTTCCCCTTGATCAAGATAGCTAAAACTTGTAGCTACTGCTCAAGCTCTTATCCTTTACTTGGATGGAGCATCAAGCTCCTTCCTGATCAAAATCACTTTCAGTTTTCGATTAGTCAAGTTGGAAAGTTAATTTTTTTTTCTTTTTGTTCTTAATTCTAAATCTTTCTGCATCAGACCAAGATAAATATTGGCGTAAGATGCAAAACTTCGCTGCAGTAATAGAAAAGTTGGCCTTTTTTCTTCTTTTACAGAAGGGTATGAGAACTTTCACTGTCTGTCTGACCTGAAAAACCATGTAGCTACCACCTTATCTTAATAACATCAAGATGAATAAAATAAACTCATACGTTGTTCCTTCAAGAAAATAGATGCCCATAGAAAAAGCAAACGCAAAACATCGACAAACTTGAAATCTTCCACTATAACTCTATCGACGTAATTTGAAATGCTGAACTAAACCAGGAGGCTCAATCAAACAGGCCTAACAAGGGACGAAGCAAGCCACGTCATGGTGCTCTGTTCGGTTTTGATAGGAACATCGGCAGAGAGAAGCACGAATCGAGCTCAAAAGATCAATCAAACAGAGCCTTCCGCTACTTATCTCTCGATCCCCGACAAGCCAAACAGAGAGCGGGAAAAAAAAACCCGAAACGGGGAGAAGTAGTTTTTACATGGAGGAGGAATGCATGAAACATTACCCGCAAGGCTCGAAGGAGCTCTGTGCTCCGCTGAACTCGGCTCTCCAATAGAAGGAAGCTAGCACTACCGGAGGACGATGACCGGTCAGCTTAATGCGACAAACTTTGCAGTGGCGAAGCTATGAGATCAAAGATTCAGATTAAAAAAATAAAATAAGTAGTCGGATGGTGACGAGAACCGAGAGATGGGGATGGAAAAGGTGGGGGTGGGGGTAGTCCGTCCGGTGTATCGACGGAGGAAGGCGAGACGGTGGGGGGTGCAGGTGGGCAAGGCGGATCCCTTCTGCAAGCAAATTAATCAGCAAATTTTCTCCTTTTCTTTTATTTTTTCCATTTTTGCCGCTGAAAATGGGTACAGAGAAAATTGTGGAATTATGAAATTCAGAGGCGGCGAGGCTTCCACCCTCATTTTTTCATGGGTGCAGCTCTGCCACTTGCCACTTGCCACGTGCCACGTGCTGCCGGCTATGCTCTTCATGAATTTAATAATAAATAAAATCGGAGTGGAAATTCATTTTTATTTCCCCCCTTTTTTAACTATCTTCCAATACTTATTTCACATTTATTAGTTTTTTTTTCAGTGTGCATGTTTACTAATTTTAGAAAAGTAAAATTTTGAATGTCCTGAATTTATTACTTTATTCACAGGGCCACAAATGAGAGTCGTGCCATATTTTCTCGTCAGTGGGCGATAGGCTAACGTTTTCTACGGCTAGCCTTATCATATATGTCTTTTTCCGGATTCATGTCCATCAATTAAGTACACGACAAGGGACCAAACAGTGAGGAACATGCTGTCGTCTCAATATATATATATATTATTATTATATTAAATAGAGGCCATAGTGCGACTATACTACTGTGCTCAGGACCGAAATTATATGGCGGACCGAAATCACATTATTAATGGACTCGTCCAGTACACGCGTAATAATAAAATTAAGGTAGTATTAAAAAAATTAATATAATAACACTCAACGCGAATCCTATGATTTTGACTCCATGCTTATTGAGCCGACTTTTAATAGTAAATTTAGTTAAAAGGAAAAAGGAAAGAAGGTAGCGGAGCGAGCATAGGATTAGTTATGTAAAGTCATTTATATTGACTAACATTTTTAAAATTGAATCAAATTAAAAATCAGAATAAGTATAAATTTATAAGTCGAATTAAAGATTAATAGGTTAATCTACATATTTAATAAATAATATTAATAATATAATATTATTAATAAATTTATATAATATTATAATGTATAATAAAAATTATTAATA
>CXYZ01009676.1:167743-192943 GCA_900006705.1 Sonneratia caseolaris | reverse complement strand
ATTAATATAATAATTATATTAAATAAAAGTTTAATATAAAAATAAAAATATTAATTTAGTAAAATAAAATATATACAAGATAATATATTTTATCTTTTTTATTTTAAGTCATCTAATTTTTTTACTGGTTTAATTGGATTCATTGATTGGAATAAAAATCGACCCGTTCAACCGAAATTAATCTCATTAAAAGTATAATTAGTTTTTTATAAGAATTAAATTGGATGAATGGTTTACTCCAATTGAACCGATCGAATCAGTCGATCTAATTCGATTTTAAAAACTATGATAGTAAATATGGGAATGTGAATCTTTTTCATAGCCCTGGGGAAGAGACCCACCTCAATTATCTGCTCCCCTAATTCTAATTACTGCGTATTTTCTCTGGGTGAAATTAATTCAGCTCCACCGGGAAAGTCTTAAAAAAAGAAATAAATTACTTGAGAATTATGATTTTTTTAAAACAAACTCTTAAATATTTTTGAGTCTCCTTATTAACTTATTTATACATAATATTTAATAATTTATTCACATAATAACATAAATATTAATGATCCTAATATTTTTTATTAACAGTTGACGTAATTATGATGATTTATTATATTTTTCATACACGTTACTCCTAATAAACCGTCACATGTAAAAGACGCACTATGCATAGACATGTCACGTCAACAGTTAATGGACAAAACTATGCCATTAGTATTCCTACTATGTCATGAACAAACCGTTGAACTTCATGTATACATAGGTAAATATTGAATATTGCATGTATTTCAAACAAAAAAACAAAAGATCATGTTTTTCAGACAATCCCCCCTAAAAAAATAATGCAACATATGAATCTAATTGTCATCTTTTATCTTATCCGAGTGGCTTATATGTCGAATTATTTAACATCCCCAAGCAATTGCTCTGATTTTCATGCCGGTGGAATCCGTACAAGATCGTGGACATGGATGTCTCGTCCCGTGTGGTGGGGACACCCGAACAGTGGACACGTTTATGTATGTCAATTGATCCACATGTCGAAACCTTCTTAGTTTTTTATTGCAAAGAGGATTTACAAAACTTAAAATTAATATCAAAAGCAAAAAAGAAGAAGAAAGGGTATTAGAAGTTTTACTGTATAAAACAATATTTTTTTTAAAAAAAATCTCAATTGGTAATGTGGAAGCCGCAACTTGCCTGTCAGCTACTGCCTCTGCATGGTTCTTTTTGGAAGTTCACTGTCCACACCCACACCCACATGTGCCTTCTGTCTGTTCGTGGTTCTGAAGCATCTCCATGTCTCTCTCTCTCTCTCTCTCTCTCTCTCTCTCTCTCTCTCTCCCCTCCAGTTGATGAGGACCGGACAAGGGAGGTAATTACCGCCGCATGAATCATCTCATCAGAGAATTTATCGAATACGATCAGATTAAGAACTGAAGAGCAAAAGTATGAACAACGTGGTAAAAAAAACAAAATGGTTCAGCAAGCAGAATTTATACAACTTTCTAATAGTTCTCACGTGTTGAAAGGGAACATCCATCCCTTGCCTGAGTGATGAGGCTGCAGTGGAGGCTCAAACCGGCTGATGTTGAAGAATTGGCGGATGAGTTGTGGTTAGGGGTGAACTGCCACCCGAACGCAAGAGCGAAGGAGGTTCGGGCGTAGAAGTGATGGTAAAAATAAGGAATTAATGTACGAATGCTTCCGTCGATGAGAATCATATCAAGAATGGCCTTGATCCTGAGTTGAGATGTAGCAGCAGTACTGTCGCATCAACCCTCTTCTTCATTAGTCAATCGCGATGATTTCGCACTACATAATACGAATTTCAGACCAATTGGCTGCCATCCGATTTTAGATTGTTGAGATCCTTTCTAGGGGCAAACAAGGAGGCCGAAGGGTCGATGCCCTTGTCATGTGATAATTCAGATCTGGTTCCATGTGGTCTTTCCACGTGCTTGTTTATGGTAACCCAAAAATCCCCATACTCAACATGCTCGGATAGATTCACGTTGGAATCAAGTTTATTTAACAATTGATAAAACCTTTTAAAATATTGATATTTTCTACCTATAACCTTCATATTTGATACTTTAATTTATGAAAAAATATATCGAATTATTTCAATTTATCAAGATTAGTGTATTTATCAAGTTTTTTCACGCGGTAATGCCAATGGGTATTCCAATCCATCCTTAATGAAGAACCAATGTGTACCGTGTGCTTCCTAAGATCCGGATATTTCTTCATTAATATATAATATGATGCACTGTATTACGTATATTAAAAAAAATACTAATGCCAATCAAAGGCAGGTCGTTTTTCAGCTTCCAAGGTTCTCGAAACAGCGAGAATGGTTCGATCCGGCGTCGTACATGACCTGCTTAGTCCAGTAGAATGGCATTCGCATGAAAAAAGAAACTAATCATGAACCCCTTTACCCTTTGTCCCTCCTTTTTTTACAAATATGTAGACGGAACTTTCACATACCTCAATCAAGATTCGTAGGACGATAATAGGACATGGAGATCAAACAGGGGTGGTGGGGTGGGTTACAGTGGTGTCAAGAGTGTATGATTGAACCTTTGATTGATGAGTACAGGCCAACTTGGGGTTACCTTCAGTGGTAGTTCATGAAAGCATTTTTGTCCTTTCATGAATTATTGCTGAAGTACCACTTGCTTGCCTCGTGAGAGAGAGAGATAGATGAGATCAAATATATATATATATATATAAAGAATAAGAAACATCAGGACAGGACAGATCCGGCAGGGTTGTGATTCTTATATCTGTCGAGACCAAAGGTTTTTAACCATGGTATGTTCCTGACTCCACAAGTTCGAGAAGGAAATCTCCAGTCGTTGGACGGGTTGGCTTTAGCAGGAAGAGTATATAGTAAATATTGTCGACGGTACAACTGTTGTATATTTTTTGCATATATATATATGTGTGTGTGTGTGTGGAGTCTAATAGGACATCATGGCCCTATTGCGATTATCATCGATAACTTTCCGAGTTACGATGATACAAGAAAAGGACATGAAACCCATCTGATTGTGTTGCTGGGGGCTCCATGGACTATTATTTCCCACGTGGTGTAATGCATATATGTAGGCTTACATCTGTATTAGGCTGCTCGACAGATATGGCTCGTTTTGTCTATGGATGCAATCGATTGCATTATGGAAAATGCAGCGGACCAACCGGATCGTGGGAGTTGCCCGCATGCCTATTTAGAAAACCGATCCTCATTTCTACAAGGTAAAAGATCAAGTGTTGGTTACAGGACTTACATTATAGAATGTTCGATATCGATGTGCCGCTATGCGCACACACACACACGCATGGGACGAACGAATGGTACCTTAAAAGGTGAGGCCCAGAGACAGGCCCAGATAAAAATCGTCCTCGTACTTGCTCCACCTTCGCATCTCTTACGTTGCTTTAAAGTTTTCCTTGTGTTCCCGTCTCGAACAGGTGAGCTCGAGCGGTGCGATTCTCTTCCATAGTCGGGGCTAACTAATCGTAAGTCATAAACTCGGGTATGAGTAGACCTAAGCCCATACCGTGATTTACCCTAATAACATAATGAGACATTCCATTATAGATGTGATAAGGTGACCCTTAACGTAAATTCAAGAAAAAAAAGTAAAATGCCTGGTAGATTTCACTAATTTTACCCTTTCTTTTTTATATCCGTGACCAATTTTACATGTTTAATTGAATGTGTCAATTTCTCTTCACTTTAGTCTCAGCCCTACCATCCCTCTTCGATCTGCAATCCTGCCTTTACTTGTGAAACCATTCACTGGTAATCCATGTCATCTAATGTCCTAGTCGGTGTACAATTTATTCGTTCACCTTTATCTGCAATTTCTGGGCTCATGTCCGATGACGCGCACTTAATCATCCATACCGGACATTACGGGAGTTAATAGACTGTCAGAAATTGAAAATATGCCAAAATCATCCGGACGGCTCCCTCGAAAATTCCCATAACCTATGAAGCCTTAAAGGTTATTGTATCGACGCGATCCTGGGACATTTCCCCGGATGGATAATCGAGGGTTTTAGAGATCGAGCAGGATCTCCTCCGTCAAAGCCCTCCATAGCTCTCCCTCTAGCTCCACGGCTACTTCTTGCAGTTCCTCATCCACATTCCTCCAACCCTCCTCGATCTTCTCCTCCATGTCCCTCAAGTAGGGCGCCGCTCTCCCGCTCCTCACCTCCCACTGCCCCGTCCACAGATCTCTCGGGTCCCCATTCACCCAGTCCTCCGCCATCTGCAAGGCCTCTAGCTCGCAGGCACGGCTCGATTCCAGCTTCTCGATGAAGAAGTCCGACAGGAGGTTGGCCTCTCCAAGGCCAATGCCCGGGTTGTTCTTCTTGACTGCTCCAAGAAGCTCCTCAGACTTCAAGTTGATTTCACTCTCTCCAATGTACTCGGTCGAGCTCCGGCCAGAATAAGACCGTGGCGTCGGTTCAATAGGTCCATTGTTAAGCTCCGAGAAGGCCAGTCGTCGATCCAAGTTCAGCGGCTCCGATTGAGGGGGCCTCTTGCTTCTGTGGCTGAAACAACGGTGCTTATTCTTAACCCCTGTAGATGACGATCATAGTGAATCATTTTATAAACGTGACAATTTCACAATCTCACTGCGAAATATCCACTGCTGCATTAGTCATGAAGCGATGATTTAGCGCGAAAGTCGGATGCTCTTATAATTCGAGTATGTGCAGTCATTTTCGGTACAGATAGATACGTACGATTCGGAGTATGAAGTTCACGAGGAGATAAAAAGAGTATTTCTCACCTCCGATGTGTACCCGACAGTATTCAGGAGTCGAGCTGATCTCTTCGTCGTCGTCGTCGTCATCATCATCGTCTTTGAATGGACAGTCCAAAACTGAGACTGGACTGAACTGTTCTTCTTCCACATTCGGCCAATCCTGCCACACAATTTAAATGGATAAATATCAAAGGAAAACATTCTTTGTCGTAAAATCACACACTTGCAAAGTGTCGTATAACGTGGTCTTGCACTGTCGAGCGCCGTAGATGCCGCCGGTGGGCCAGACCGGAGCGGAATCGTAGGCGTCGAACCACTCGAAGCTTCGATTTTAAACTGTTTCAACTTCCCAAGAAGTGCTCTAACCATTCCCGAGACAGGGTCCCCACCCACGCGTGGAATCTCTGCGATCAATAGCCAGCTGTTTTTCCGGCCGACACCTTTCTACCAGAAGTATTGGGCTATTCTATATTTTTGTAGGGAAAAAGTTATTATCTAATCGAGTAGTATTGATCTCATATTTTAATCTATTTCTACATCACCAATACTCATCACGACGACACTGATCGACCAATCACAGAAAACGCCAGTGTCAAGCTGGCAACCAGATTGTACAAAATTGTGGACGGAGTTGAGCTCGCGAAGCATTTGAAAGAAACTCCTCACCGTAGAACGTGCAGCGGTGGGGGTTGCTGCAGGTGATTCCTCCTCCTCGTTGCCACCGACTGTCACGCCGACTCTCCCGCTGACTATCCCCTCACCACCTGCTGTCTTCTCTTCCTCCACCTCAGCTTCTGGAGGTAAATGTAAATCCTCTTCGGTAGATGCGGCAGAGTCCCCGTCCGGAATAACGGAGTTACCGCTGAACGTGCTAACGGTGTCAACCGGGCCGAGCTCGCTGCTGTCCCGGTTGCTGCTCGAGCTCGAGCTCGTTGAGAACCACGGTGTCGTTGTAGTTCTGACGGTCCCGGAAGTGTTCTGATAAGGTGGCGGGTCATCCCCCGCGGGGTACTCCGGCAACAGCCTTCGCGTCCCGATCTCTGGCTTCTCAACCTCAGCCCTCTGCCAAAACGTCTTCCCCATCAGCTTGCGGGAGAGGCTCCGAAGGAGGAGGCTACGGCGGGACTTACTCTGTCCGGCAACAGAGGAGGCGGACTTGGCTATGGAAGGGAGTGTGAGGAGCTTGACGGAATTGATCACCTTCAGAGAGGCCCTATGGAGGGCGGAGACCGCGGAGGAAGCGACCTTGGAGGGGCTCCTCTTGAGGGAGAATTCACTGTAGACCCGCCTGGAGCGGGAGCTCGTCCTTGTTGCAGTTTTTCCCCGGACCTTGAGGTCGATGTCGATGAGGAAACGAGCGGTGGAAGGGCAGCATTGTGGGCGGCGGGGGAATGACTTGAAACCGTTAGACGAGCACGAGCCGAGGTCGTCCAGGAGGTAGTCCTTGAGCATCAGGGCTGGCCTTCGGAGCCTCCGGTCGGCTGAGCTAGGATTAAATGCGGCAATCTCCATGACCATGAGCTTCAGTCTTCAAAACTGTGTGGATGGGATTTAAAAAGAGGAGGAGTTCAGAATGGAGTGAATTATCTATATCACAGACAGAGACTTGGACGTGACTGACTACCGAGGATTTGCTTTCAAGCAGGGGGTGGGGGCATTAATGGTGGACTAGGCTTGGATGGGCAATGATCAGGAAACTTGCGGGGGGATAGAAACTGAAAGCAATTAAAACCCCGTAAATTTCATCTCACCTCTCACGGTGGGTTCTGGGGGAGAAAAGAAAAGATGGATTTATAGCGGGTGGGGCTGAGTCTGAGCAGCTGAGAAAGTGAGAGGAAGGAGAAGGTGAAGATCTCAAGGTGGTGAGAGAGATAGAGATGGAGAGATGGTAACTGACAGAGTGCGACTGAGCTGTGTGCTGTACAAGAAGGAAGAGAGGGCAGAAGAAGGAGCTTGGACACTTCTTGTAATGAATATTTTTTTGAATTCTCAAGTCTGATTATTATGCTGTTGTTCGAATCGTTAGTTGACTATTAAAATTGGTAAATGAAAATGAGATATTACATTAATTAATTACAGTGTTTTGGGTGAAGTGTTAAATGAGGCGGAGGGAGGGCTTTGGACGAGTAGGAGACCGGCAGTTGACCTTCTTGGAATCTTGATCGCGATCTTTGACGTCTTCCATGCAAACGCTGACCGTACTTGTCGCACTTGAGCACGTGTGTTTGTCCTGTCAACATCCTCTTTTGTCACCTTCTCCTTGTTTTCCCCTAAAAATTTTAAGGGGAAAAAACTCTCATTATCCTTCACTTTTCATAATTTTATCATTCTTTTTATTTCTCTCTTAATATTTTTTTTCATATGTTAAATGAATGATTCGGACGGGTTTAAAATAAGCTTAATTATCTGATCCGATTATGATTTGATCATTTAAGAATAATAAATCAATCCGGTTACATATTACAGTGTAGAAAAATATAAACATGCCCGAAAACATTTCTAAACTTGTTGGTTTATAGCTCGGATTAATTTGAATCATCAATTATTAACCTTTTTTAATTATTTAAAATATATATGTTTTTTTATTTTTTTTATTTTTTAATTTAATCATAAAATTTAACGGTTGATAAATGAGAAATTATTCCAGATCAATTCTAGTTCAATACACCTAGACCTGATCGTAGCTGTCTCTTAATTAACTAAATAAGTGCAATTATGTGCCAGTTTGGACAGTCTGTAACGGTTACGTATTTTAAAGTCCGATTCATGATTAGGCCAATACTTTTAACATCTTTAATAGTGTCCCTGCTGACCGTCACCACCTCTCGACTGGGTCACCGAGAACCAACCGATCAAGGGGGTGGTGGCGGCTGATAAACAGAGTCTCTGCGCCCTCCGACCCCACTTCCGTCTGATTCTAATCGCACTTAACGAGGAGAGTAAATACGAGCACTGGCTTTCTATAGCCAAAGTCCATCATCATGTTCGACCCATAGTGTAATTGTTTTCCTCATCCTTTTGAGACTCAATTGAATTTGAATTTGAATTTGAACTTATTCGAAGCCCGTCTCATGAGCACGCTCAATCTCTGCAACTTGGATGCTAATTTGGCGCTGCCATTAGTCCACTGCTCCCTGTAGCAATCATAGCACGACGGTGCGCCTTCTTACATGATGAGCAGATAGCTGCATCTGCAGGCGATTCTGAACAAAACGAAAATTAAATACAGACATACATACATATACTTGTGGTCCCAGGATTCCTTGTCAGCCCGACCCGAGCGTAGCAAGATTTTACCGTCAGTCCTAAACTTTTTCCTTTTTAAACTTCTGCTGCCAAGCCTTTTACACTTTTGTTGCTTTTGGTCCTCTTGAATTACATAATTATTAAAAATAAAAGAAATAAAATCAAACTGTTGGTGGATAGCTGGGTGAGAAGGGTCCCATGAGTGACTTGCCAGCGGCCACCGTGGGTCGGTCCAATCATGGTTAGCAGCGACTACTACTGCATCGTTCAACGACTAACATTAAAATGGCGAGAATATGTATTATATAATAAAAAGAAAGACTGATATGGAAATATAAATAATGGGAAGCACTGCAATATCACTTCGCTATCGAGATTAAATTTAGAAAAAAGAAGAAGAAATAGCTCGATTTTACCGGTGGACTTACCGTGTCGCTCTATTACTCCTTCCCCGATCCTCTCTAAGCCACGACCCATGCTTGTAATCCAGGTCCTCGGGGGCCCAAAGGATGGTCAGTTTGTACTTTTGTCGGCTTTTATCCGAGCCCATTAAGAGAGACAGCGGACCCATCGAGTGGAGGGATCTGAGAAGATTTTCTAATGGTATCAAAAAGTATTCTAAATGTTCCGAATTGGCACAGAATGTCTTGAATTTATTTTCACACTAATCCTCTCAAGTCGATCCCTGACGTTCTCCCCCACCTATCCAAGTGACGCCCTCGTCGCGCTTCCCAATTGGAATGCCTTGGTCCATATGTACTTCTATTGTTGTCGGATTCCGGACTTGCCTCACTCTTGATGGGCCCTTCTGGTGGATCGAGTTTCCCCTCTTGTGGTCCGCCTTCAGAGTCTCCTCTTTGGTGGAAGCTCCTTCAGAAGTTCTTGTGGCTTGAAGATCTTGCCCTCCCGAGTTCCCATCGTGAGCCGCCGCATAGTTGACAGCGCCTCCTTTCCCTTCCCATTTGAATGCTTCACCGACACAATATACTGGCATTGAGCATCAAGAAGGCAAATGTAGTCCGTGGTCGGAACAATCAGTGCTTTGATCCGATCTAGGAAATCCATCCTAATAATAAAGTTGTAGTCACCACGAACCAAGCCACATGTAAGAACTCCCTCCGAATTTGCCGTCTTGAGTTGTCCCATTGTTTTCTCCACATGAAAACCCAGCGTCCTCGCTCCCTCTTCAGAAATGAACAGGTTGGACGCCCCCATATTAATAAGGGCACTCACAGCTCCATCCATGATCTCCACGTTTGCGAATGTAAGCCCCTTCTTAATGGTGATCGCGTTGAGGACCTGCAGTGCTCCCAATTACTACATCTCCTCTTCCTCATCTTCCTCCTCTTTCTCATTAGCCTTGATGAGAGCCGTGTGCTTGGACTTTAACTAGACATCCCTTACCGTATGCGATCCATCACATAGAGGAAGCTCTTGAGCGATCTCTTCTCCTTGTCCGCACTCTTGCCTGAACTCGCATTCCGCCTAGGGTTCACTCCAGGCGACTTGCACCCGTTTTCATCTCCCCCGCATTTGATCCTGCTACTCTCCGGGGACTTTGACCTACTCAAACTTCTGAAATCGACGTAGTGACTCGGTGACTCACAACACCTCAGTGTGACCTTCGATCTCCCGGCGTTGCAACTCCTGCTTCGCCCAAGGCTTCAGTCTATCCATGAACTGAAAGAATGCCACCATATCGAATCGGGGAGGGGATCTGCAACATCAGCTCCAAGAATTCCTTAACCTAGTCTCAGAGCTCCCCCATGTGCTCCAAGCAACGAAGCCTAGCCCGAGCTTCGTTCTCTTCGTGCTTGGGATAGAATTGTTCGTGGAACGCTTCCTTGAACTCCTCCCGGGCGCGGATTGACTGCCCATAACCATTGTCACACCTACGTCGTTGCCGTAGCAGAGCAAACATGGGTGAGGTACATGGAAATTGCACCTACATGGGTGCAATCGTCCTCAACTCCCACTGCCTCGAAGTAAGTCTACATGCTCCATAGAAAGTTGTTGATGCCCTTAGTACAATCCAAGACCCCCCTGAACTTATTAGGCTCAGCAATGCCAAGCTAGTGACCCAACTGCCCTGTGCATATGCCCATCGACACTTGTCTAGCTCACTCGAGCAAGCTCCGCTCTGAACTCCTTCGTCTCGACACAGAAAACAGCATGCTCCCTCCTGAGCTCCACCACCTTTAGTTCATCCACCTCCATATGCATGGCAGCATTATGGGCTTCAGCTGAGTCGCTACATTCGCTCAATCCGTCCACGACTGCATTTAATGCACCCAACATGTCTTCACGAAGCTCCTCCATGGTGGTTGCAGCATCCTTAGCCTTGCCTTGTACTTCCCCAACGACTCGCTTTTCCTTGCCTTTTTCTCCCTGTCTTTGATAGTCTATTATTATGTTTTTTTATCTCATTAAATGAACAGTATCATATACTATCAACAAAATCTATCACGTGCATCTTACTTCTATATGTCATGCTGAGAGTTTTTCCCTTTTTGTTGTTAAACTCGTTGTGAGTTCATAAGGGATTGAATATATGTCCACTTAAAAACTTAAACCAATAAATGGTAATACCATTATCGACAACTTTTTCTTTATTTAATTGATGTGATATCATATATCTTAACACCCGTCCTCACCTGTTAACATGGTCTACTTTATCACGTGCTATTAAACACCCATTCTCAACAACTGTTTACGAGCTGAATATTCTTTTTTCAGTCTCGAATAAGGGGGACAATTGGTTACAAGTCGGACAATTTTCTTTCGTACTCAGACTTAATATCAACTTACCACAAACTGCGCTTTTGGACTCGGGTTAGACAAGGTGCGAGTCCACTGATTCTAGTACCATATTAAATTCATTATGAGTCCATAAGAGATCATGCCCATTTTCACTTAAAAGTTTAAACTGATAGATGGTAATATCTATTTTTCTTATAAACTCATAACGTTTTCTTCATTTAATTGAAATAAGATAGTATATATCAACATTTGTCTTTAGAGATTTTCATTTACAGTATAAGTTACTGTGTCCATATTGGATTGGGCTTTAATTCATTGATTAGAGGTATGGATAATTCATCGGGCTAATATATAATTAAGAACACGCCTTTGCACCTTCTTCTTTTCTTCTTCTTTTTTTTTTAAAAATAAATATAATTATTTTATTGTTTATTATTATACATAATCAGAATTTTAAAATTAAAAAAAAAAGACTGAAAGGGTACCTTTAGTGATAAATTGAGGACCAAATACGTCTAAAATAAATGCTTTTAAAAAAATGATAAAATAAAAGAAATAAAAACTGAAACTACACTTTTATCCTGATTTTTACGTCAAGGTTTACCCCGGAAGAGTCATCATGTGATATGGACCGTCAAATTTTCCGCCATATGCCGCAGAATCAATAGTGCCCGCCCCAGACATCATTGGACGACGAACAAGGAACGAGCGTCGGGTCAATAATACTTTAATAACCGAAGGATTCCGCATGTGATGACGCTGATTCTCTTTGTCCCTTTTAAGATTCGTGTCAAATATGGGAATGATGTGCGAATATTTCTCAGAACTCTGAACTTCATCTCAGGCATTACCCTTGACCGGTTTACCCATGAGTATGCCCGTGTAAGAAGAGCTCGCTCGAATCCATGGATTTGTGAGATTTTTCTCTGAGTACGCTGCCCAAGAAATGGAATTAATTCCCAGTTTGGTGAGGGAGCGACACCGGCTGAAAATAGTTCTGTTCCGACACTTTCTAGTCACTCATATGACCCCTTTTTAATTTCATTTATTATGCTGCCAAAATTAGCATGTGTTCTTCGTCTAGATTCGGAAGACGCACGCTCAAAGTCGTCACGTGTCCCATCTAGCGAGACGGGACTGCATGTCACGTCACCGCGGCGGTCCAACCCCAGAGCCACCGTCCACTACTATCGTATGTATGTATGTACAATATGTGGTACAGTGATTATGCCCTTGTGTTCTATATTTGATTCTAGTTATTGTTATTTTTAGTATCCCTTAGCTCACCATTTTTCTCATCTTTTTTAGAACTCATAATAATCTCTATGATAATAATTATCTTGTTACTTAAAAAAATCTTTGATTAAGATATTATTACTCTTAAGTGACGAAATATCGCAAATAAAATTAATTGAGCTATTGTGGAATGAAATAAAAAAATAAAGATAATTTAACTAAAAAATTATGTCCATATTATATAATATAATGTTTCATGAAAATTTGAAAAGGTTTATTTTCTTTGCAAGGACATTTTGAATCCGATGCATCTATTGGTCTATATGCGCTCGAGAACTGAAGTAGAGGAAAGAGCGCTTTGACCGCTCGATGGAAGGGATCAAGTAAATGAAGTACTACGTTGGAGCTTACGTTTGAAGGGTGGAAAGAACGAGGCGTCCTAGGGATGGCACCGGGCCGGGGCGGGGCGGGCAGGGCAGGGCATTTGGAGGCACGGACCCGCCCTGTGACCAGCTATGGATTGTCCCGAGTCGACCTGTGATTTGACCCGTGGACCCGCCCTGCCCCGTGTATAAAAATGCAAAAGACATTTAATTAAAATTATATTAAAGGCTACTTAACATATATTATATACTATATGGCATATATTATATGATGGATAATATTGGCGTAATATATATTACATACAGGGCAGGGTGGCTGGCACACCCGACCCGTTATTAGCATGTGTCGGGTTCGGTCCGACCCATTGTTGGTCGGTCGACCAGGGCAGGTCAGATTTGCCACCCCTAGGCATTTACGCTATGTAAGTTACACTTCAAAAAAAAACCTTAAGAAATATTTAATTTTAACACATGATAAGAAGTCCCGCACATACACTTTATAGAGTTTTAAGATGATTTAACGTAGTTAATCTTTAACTATGCAACAAAAGGTCAATGCATTTGAACATATAAAGTATTTATATTTAGCCGAAATCTTGTCGGTATCAATACAATGTATCCAAATCGTATTAGCAGTCATCGGCCTTGGGTCGCGGCCCACGTATATGCCTACTTCCGTAAAGGTGTTCGCAGATCATTCCTTATGGCCTTTATTGGATACATTTATTCACACTACTTTAGGTCTCCATCAACATTTATTTTGGCTAGGCATGACTCGACACTCTCTCCAGATTGTCTCCACATCCCAACCCCAACAACCCACGCCACCCCCCCACCAGCCACACACACACAAAAGAGAGAGGGAATTGTCGGTGACCCGATCAAGTGGCGTGCGGGCCACCGATCAGGGTCTTAGCCACTCAATCTCGATTTCCATTCCCATTTGAAAACGGGTCTCAGAAAATGGCAGAGGTGGGGCCATGGCCGGCGGCTACCACTTCCACATCGTCGCCACCGACGGCCACGCGATCGCCCCATAATCCTACAGAGCGGTGACGACCACCGGTTGTGGCCCCACCCCTCAATTTCTATGCCGTTTACGGGGCATGTTTCCTTACTGTCTTTTGCCCCCTTTTAATTTTTAATTTTCTTTTATTCTTTTTCCCTCATATTCGAAGTTTTTTTTTAACGGAAATATAACGTTAGGGAAAAAAAATGTAAAGATGTGAATTGTTAAGGAAAAATATCAAAAGAACAAAGATTTATAATGCAATTGATAAAAATGACAAAAATTAAGGATTAAAGCTGTTTTTTTTTTCCTGCTGGCATCTTTGCATAATTTGCGATGATGGCCGTTGATCAAATTACGAAATGAGATAATTTAATAAAATATAAGTAGAAGTGATTAAGTTTACATGGTAATTCGCGATTTCTTTCTGGCAAATTCAGGATGGGCGGCTGAATCCTCATGCCATTTAAGTCTGTGCACGACAGACGGTGCCTGGGGAGAGTAAATTAGTCGAGCTGTGCACATCTTGTTTGTAAATAGAGAGCTCTTAGATCTGCGTGCACTCTCACTTTTTTCTTATAAACACATAGATTTCTTTGCCCCATCTGTGAATTATAGCCACAATTTTAATATACATGAATGAAAACGCATTTTACACATGCATATGTACCTATGCAATAATGCGTGTAAGAGTTTGATTGTCTAAATAACAGGATGTGGGTTGGACAATTAATAGAAAAGTTATAGGGTTATAAGAATATTAGGTATTACCACTCATCAATTTAAACTTTTAGGTGAAAATATATTCGATCTTTATAGGTTCATAATAAATTCAATATAGTATTATAACAAATGAATTTGCATGTTGCCCCACCTAAGTCTGGGAGTATGGCTCGTGGTTAATTGATACAATATCGAGTGTAAAAGGAAAATTGTTTGACTCCGTCCCTTAATCTCACTCGAGACTGGAAAAAGAATACTTAACTTGTTGTCAGTTATTAAGGGCAGATGTTCGATGGTATGTGGTAAAGCGGGTGTATACGATTGTAACTTGAACAATTAAAAAAAAAAGGTTACGTGCTCATAAAAATGTTGAATACTGTTACCCACTAAATTAGGAAAAACTATTATGCTTATATTTTGATATGTATCTATTACACTTATATTGTTCTTATCAGTTAGTTAAATATCCTCTAATAACCTTCCAACAGTCGGGGAGAACAAGTATTCTGGTCCATCTGCTTGCAATGCTCACAGCCCACTGCTCAAATACCGAGCAGTCCAAATCATATTCGACTAAATTCAAGCTTCTTCCTCTCTTTTTTTTCTCCCCATAAAATGACATTATGTATGTTCACATTGGAGAGATTTTATTCGATCACAAATCTAATTAAAAACCCTTAAATATCTTAATCCTAGAAAACCATTTAAAGTAGTTTTAATCCCTAAAACCTCTGTAAAGAACATTGAATCCTAAATTACCTTAGAAAAACTGTAAATTGAAGAAAATCTAAGGATATTAATTAATTCGGACGGTTAGGGTTTAAACATAATTCAGGTTTTCAATTTTATTATTTCCACAATCGTATCCATAGTTGTAGTTTTCACATTTGATACAAAGAGAACAAATTAGATGAGGATTGTCTCGAGGATTAAACAGGAGTTACGGCACTAAAATATTCGAATAAGTTCATCGTGTAGTTAGTCATTTAATCAAACCGTTTACAAGCTACACTTCGTCTGTTACATGTGCCTCATCAGGAGAGGGCGAAACAAGGGAGCCTTTAATAAAAAAATCGAGCCCTTGTAGTGCTCTACTTTCCGATGGTGTTTAATCATTTGAGATTTAGATTAATTCCCTCGAACGAGATTAGGAGCCAAAGTAGCAGGACATCTTCCTCCGAGCATGCATTGCAAGTGTAATCATTTCATGCGATGACTTATAATTTTTGTGCTTATTGTTTCTGAGACACTCAGAGTATACAGGAGAACGAGAAAAGATTTCAAAGAGATGCGACAATTGAAATTTGAATATCGGTATTAGGAGTGCTTTCCATCCTGAAATCTAAGGTCCTGTAAAACCCAGAAACCGTGTGGTGCATGCACCCTAAAAACCTCCCACTGCCCTCACAGTTAACGACACAGGAAGAAGGAGGAGAAGTTCCCCTTCCCTTCTCCCTACATGTATAAATAGCTTCCCTCCCTGGAAGATTTTCCAGACACTTGCCCTAATCTACGATACTAACAACTTCCCTTATCTGTCCCTTCGACATTTAGTCGCCTCGCTAATTACTTCTGCTACTCCATCAACTACCGAGGAAATGAACGAGCACAACCTGCTGTCTCCTCTGATCTTGGAAAACCCGCCACATCGGCTCCAGCGCAACTCCCTCTTGATCAAAGAGGCCAAGTCGATAGCCAAGATATCAGTCCCCATGGCGCTGACTGGCCTCTTGCTCTACTCTCGCTCCATGATCTCAATGCTCTTTCTGGGCCGCCTTGGGGATCTCCCTTTGGCAGGCGGCTCCCTTGCCATCGGATTCGCCAACATCACGGGCTACTCCATCCTCTCCGGCCTCGCCATGGGCATGGAGCCCATCTGCGGCCAGGCCTACGGGGCCAAGATGCCCAAGCTCCTCGGCATCACCGTCCAACGTACGATCCTGCTCCTCCTCCTCACCTCAATTCTGGTATTGCTCCTCTGGCTCAACATGGAAAGGATCCTGCTTCTTTGCGGCCAAGAAGAAAGCATAGTCGCGGAAGCGCAGACCTACATTCTCTACTGCCTTCCTGATCTAGTCTTGCAGTCCTTTCTCCATCCCATCCGCATCTACCTACGCTCGCAGGGAGTAACAATGCCACTCACTGGGTGCACTTTCTTCGCGATTCTCCTCCACATTCCCATCAATTACATGCTCGTTGTTGTCCTCAATCTCGGCGTGAAGGGTGTCTCCCTTAGTACTGTTTGGACCAATCTTAACTTAATCTTGTTTTTGGTGGCTTATATTATGATTTCCTGCGTGCACGAGAGCACGTGGCCTCCTGTATCCGTGGAGTGCCTCAAGGGATGGGGACCACTCGTGAGGCTGGCCCTCCCGAGCTGTGTCTCAGTGTGCTTGGAGTGGTGGTGGTACGAGATCATCATCCTACTATGTGGGCTACTATCGAATCCCCAAGCTACAGTCGCCTCGATGGGAGTCCTCATCCAAACCACTGCACTTATTTACATCTTCCCATCTTCTCTTAGCTTCGGAGTGTCCACTCGTGTCGGGAACAAACTAGGCGCTGGGAAGCCCGAGAAGGCCAAGCTTGCCACAGTTGTGGGGTTCTCCCTTAGCTTCATCCTAGGTTTCGCTGCTTTATGTTTCACCATAACCGTGAGGAATTCATGGGCGAAGCTATTCACGGAAGACTCCAACATAATTGCCCTAACTTCGGCTGTTCTGCCCATAATCGGGCTCTGCGAGCTTGGGAACTGTCCCCAGACGACAGGGTGCGGAGTCCTTCGAGGAACTGCAAGGCCGAAGATGGGAGCGAACATTAACTTGGGATGCTTTTACACAGTCGGGATGCCAGTGGCTTTGTGTCTAGGGTTCTTCACTGGGTACAACTTCAAAGGGCTGTGGCTAGGGTTGCTAGCTGCTCAGGCCTCATGCGCAGCAAGCATGATGTTCGTAGTGGCTCGCACAAATTGGCAACACGAAGCTCAGAGGGCGAAGGAGCTGACTGCTGGCTGTGTCGAAGGTGTTGGCACCATGGGTGAAGATCATCGTGCAGATTACATGAGCTCGCAAGAGGAAGAACAGCACGACAATTTACTCGTTTGATTTTATAATTTACTTCTCTCTTCTATAGCTGAAAGCTAAGGCCCTGCTTGAATCGCCAGCTATATATACGTAGAAGTTCAATGCGAGAAGTGGACCGTTAGGGCACTGTGAACACGTACTTGAAAGAGATAGGTATTGTTATCCTATACAGAACGCAGCAAGGGAAGATGGGGGAGATCAGTCAACACATGAAACATGATGAATGAGAATCTAACTCAACTCAATTTCACTGAGTTACTAATCTTGTTCTCCCTCGATTTTTCATTGCATTTGATCTGAGAGCCCGGCCTCCTTGTTTAAACAAAATCGGTTTGTAGACTGTCCACTATGAGAAGGTATATCTCATCTCCATTGTACTACGCCGCAATCTGATGTTCAATGGCATTGAAATAAAAAGGCGCATAACCATGTTAGTGATTATAATTGTGGAGAATTATGCGTTTTACCCTCTTTTCGGGGGCTGAAAACTATGCGTTTTCCCATCGATCCGATGCATCCATGTGGCATGTGCAAGAGCGGTACAAGATGCTCCTTTGCCCACCAATCAGTGTCGTTTGATCTTCTTGGTTTTGGCAACCGAGTCCTAATGATTCAAATTTACCAATTTTAAAATTTTCTTCGTCTATAATATTCATATAAAGAAAAACAGATCTTGGACCGGTTGAATTAATAATGATACGGATAGGGTAGGAATTAATGGAGGTGAGGTATACGTTTTTCTTCTGAGTGCCCATTACCTCCTTGATCATGAGACTTCTTCGAAGATTACCCCATTATTGCCATCGAAGTTAGCGGTGGGTGGGTCCATATATGTAAGGGCTCACTGGAGTTTAGAAAGTACTCCTGAGAACCAAATTCACTGCACCTTTAGCTTATAAACTTTTGGTGGATCATTCCATGATCACTCGTAATCCGTTCTGATCGTTGACGTGGCACTTTGTTGTTCCTCAGGAGTATCCGAAATTTCTTATGGCTAGCCACTCTTGACTGTCATCTTACTGATGCCCACAGCAGAGTTTTGCGTACTCGATTCTTCATGATATGTAGGTATTAGTTAGAGGTGCCAGCTCTCGACGTCCTTCGAGATCGATTGCTCCGAAACTTGGATACCGATCTACATCAGGAAAAATTCAGATGAACCGACTTGATTAGTTGTTTTTAGTCTTGCTCTATGCACCCCCTGGTTATCGGTCTTATTTGGTGTTGCTTATTGATTTACTGTGTTTGGTAAATCTTGCAAAGCCTAGTGCTGGGCATGATGTTTCCTAATATCCCTTTGATCGGGCACAGGAACACCTAGGGCCGGTTGATTGTCTATTAGGGCCACTGAAAGGGAGGTCTCTCACTGTTAAATCCATTTGTAAGCTTACAAGAGATCGGACCCATTTTCACTTAAAAATTTAAGCTGATAGGTGGTGGTACCCAACCTTTTTATAAGTCCACAATATCTTCTTTATTTAATCGATATGTGATCGCATATTTCAACATTCGCCCCCACGTGACAACGTGGTCTATGAGAGCTGTCTCCTCTAACTTATACCTACAGTATATCGCAACATATTAGTATGTACGTCAACTGCGGTGACCGTAAAATTATGTACATCCTCTCTTATGGACTGAACGAATCTCGATCGTTTGAGATGTATAGCACATATGCTCATGATCCTATGAGGCGATGAATGAATTCCGAATTCTACACCGAGACTCTTATTATTAGTTATCGGGAGATGGTGTATCCCTCATCATTTGATTCATGGTGAGAGAAAATGGTCAGTAGTGGGCTGGAGGAGGAATAGCACCTTGGTGAAGACGCGACATCCTGGGTGTGAACTAATGGGCACATATGGACTTTTTCACCTACACGATGACATCCACCATCTTGACTGGACTGTCCCTTACCATCGCATCATCCAACTATTTGAGGGGACACTCATGGGATCACGTCAGTCAATTCCCGCTCTTCACATTGTTTTTAGGATACGTTCTTTCTGGGTTTCGGCTAATCAGAGAGACGGGTGGGCGTGTTTCACCAGGACCTTGCTGTATCACACACACGTGCATGTGGCAACATTCATGCATATGGTGAGCATTCACACGCTTGACGGGTCACGGCTCCGTAAATCATGAGACACTTATTGTCAACATATACGGCAACAAGAGTCAACAACATCTTCATCGGCATGGCATCCCCCATTAAGCTCCGTCCAAGGGTATCGACTTTTACAATCGTATGGAGGGACTGGTGAATCGCAGAGACTTGTAGGGTTTAACTTCTCGCGAATCCGGCTTCACACGCAGTGAACTGTGCGATCTTGTCGGTCGGTCAGGCCGGTCGATCGAGGGGCAACGTCAAAGAAAGCCAGAGACGACTTCCCATATCGTACTCATGGGATCTTTGAATATTGCGCAACGTCGTTATCACGAGGAGGATGTAACACGTTCTGTAAGACCCTCGAGGGACAAACTTTTGAACGTACGTTGGACTTTCCAAACAGCCGTGCGGGTATGGAGCATGTGAAATCCCTAGAATGCCCTTTGTCCAAGACAGGAGGAGCTGAGCCTCTCCCCTCTTTGCTAATAAGGGAAGGAAGGGTCATAGCAGCGCGGCTTTTTCCATTTCTATAATTAGGAAACATCGAAAATATATGAGAGAGAGAGAGAGAGAGAGAGAGCAACGAGGTTGGCTTGTTGGAGGTCACCACTGTCCACAAACCGACTTCGATGTTTTCAAAGAATGGTGGGCTCAAATCCATACCTTTCCCTGCCCGAAGGCAAAACTATCCACAGAGGAATATACTACCTATGACCTCAAAAGAGCAGAAAGAAAGGGTAACTAAAATGATTTCACCGACAAAATCCATCTTAGCATGTGTTGACCGAATGAATAAACAATGTTCAGGTATGATTATGCAAGACAAACTGAACAAATATGCACATTGTAACAAATATAGTTCATGGAAACCTGTGTTCCTTGTAACCCAAAGACAAAACCTCTATTTTCTCAAATGTAGGGGATTTTGAATGGGAATGCAAGACTCTGAACCGACAGACCGATCTTCAGTGGTGAGTAGCCTGCATATATATGACACTGGACAGTTATCTCGACCAGGTGAGCTCCATGGGCTTCTCCAAGGAGCACAGGCCGTGGCCACTATATATCATCAAATCCTTGATGAAAGAGTGAGAGGAAATGGACTCAAGATCGAAGCTTGAAAGCCGAGAGGCAAGTGAAGGAGAAAAGGATCAGCACTTTTCATTGACGGTCCGTGACAGAGTGGCACAACTTCATGACTCCCTTCTGGGTAATACAACAACACATCGGAACCCAAGGCAGAAGTCGGGGAGGAAGACAGAGACGAGAAATTAGCTTTTCTAATAACTCACTGCGCTTTATGGGCCTCGGATCTCGTGGGCTTCCTGGGCTTAATGACATACCCGAGGAGGATCAATGATATGGGGAGAACTGTCCCGACATAGTACACACTCCTATAGGATGCTAGCGTCTCATGCAGGCTCAGCAGCTGTGCCATCACAAAATTAAAAACCTGTTGACAAATTTTCATCTTTCTAATTACTCATTCAGTGAAACAAGAATTTGGAATGAGCTGAAAAGGGTTGGATTGCCACATGTTAGAGAATCTAGGTGCCTTCACATTATCTTCTACTGCTCTATGAAGAACAGAAAATTTATAACAGGGAATAAGAAGTTAAATAGAACTGAGAGATCTATGCGGTGAGGCAGTGAGAGCATACCATGAAACCAACAGCGGAGTAATTCAGGACCAAGAGGGTGTAGGCGAAGTTTAGGAAGACAAGGATGTTCTTTATGAGACCCGTCTTTGGAGGCACAGCTTGCTGCCATCTGCATGTGACTGCTCAGAGAGCAATGGCATAGCTACCGAGTTAGTGGAAGGAAAAAAATGAAATCTCAATCAGAATTAAAGCATGGGAAAATGAAGAGAGAGAAAGATTACCTCGAGAACCTGCAATCAATCACTAAAGCTGACTCGACAAAGAATATGACATACCCCGGGTATAATCCCTGTAATTATAAGTTCGAAAATAGAAGGGCCATTAAAGAAAGATCAGTTGAGTGAAAACAAACAGAGAATGATTTCTGGCTCCAGATAGATTGCCTAATCCATACATTGGGCCAAATATAATTAAGAACCAAGAATTTGCAAGAAATGATTCTATGCAAATGAACTCCTAAGAAACCCCAACACATCTTCAAGCCCCTAGTTATTGGATGTGATGACCGTTGAAGCAAACGCACATTCATACCTATACACAGAAATATATGTCGGAAAATTCTGTTTCAACTGTCTACAGAAACTAAAGATTTACTCACATGCCAAATCGCACTAACAGTTTGTGTAGCCAGCAATTGCAAGAAACCAGGCCTTTTGCCCTTCTGTATCAGCCTCCTCATATACGTCTGAGCATACACAATTCCACCAGTCACATTTCTTGAGATCCAGATATCTGCGCAAGCAATTCAAACATCTGGTAATGGGGTGCTAGCACGGATTTCGGTCATTTTGCTTTATCAAGATCTCGGTCTGCTCATAAGGCAAATTCTCATCGCCACCATGCAAAAATGTTAGATACCCAAATACTCTATCAACTACAAGGTCATTATTCAAGTTGTAAGAATCAAAAATAGTTTCAGTCAAGGACAAGGTAACTTGGCAATCAGAAGACTGGGACATGACAGTCTAGCCCCAAACCTGAACTCAACCCAGTCTCAATCCACGGTACAAACACGGTACAAACAACAATTCCCATGTACTGGTTCAATGCACTTAAAATTTGCCAACTCACAGCAGTGGAAAGGATTGCAAATTCTAATGAGACAAAAACAAACATTCAAGGTCACAACAAAGGCAAAGAGACATATACGCACAATGACGGAGCCAAGTGCTGACTTGGATGTTCCACACAAGTGGCAACCGTACAGAACTCTTTGCAAACTCAACTCCCAAGACATCAACATTCTTCACCCTGTCCCACAGCGGCTTTGGTGGAGAAGATTCGCTCCATCCGCTAAAGCCAAGACCAGATATATATGATGATAGATGCCTCAGAAATGGACCAGATAAAGTAATATTTCCAGCGAGCAGTGAAGCCAGCCATGTATTGATAACTCAGTCGCTTCCAGAACTGCCACTCATAGTACCATGGTTCAGTAAAACGAGTCAGAGGATAGTGGGGCACCAAGTACAGGTACATAGCCATACAAAAAGCAGCTAGAATAATTGCTCTAAGTGTTGCTCCAAATGGTGATGGCTTAGGCCCTTTCACTGAATGAGTCCAAATCTAAAGATAAATTATAGGCAAGACATAATTGATCAAACAAATTTTAAGTAAAGAAAGAGTCATCAAGGAAAGTTTAAGACATTTGCAAGACTTACCCGCTTTCCTTCAGTCCATTCAAGATAATCCTTCATCTCATGAACGGGACCAGCAAAGTGGCTACCGCAGCAGAGACAGTACCCAAAATACTCTATCACTGAAGGCAGCCTTATTAAACGGTTCTTCTTCTGAGCTTCGCGGAGGTCATCCTCTTTTAGCAAGCTATCATTGTAATTTATTGCTCAGGAAATGACTTTCAAGGGTAACACCATCAATGCTCCTAAGCAAAGAGGTCAAATAAGTTCAATATAACAGTGACAGCTACAATTGGTGATCGTGATACCTTTTATTGGGAGCAAACATCAAAATTCAGCATTAACACTGCTTGGGAGGCCATTAGAGCTAAGCACCCACGAGTCTCATGGCATCAATTGATCTGGTTCTCTGGACATGTTCCAAGATTTTCTTTCATTAGCTGGCTTGCTATACTTGATAGACTCTCCACTAAGGCTCGGATGGAAACATGGATCTCACTCCCCTCTTCCCTCTGTGATTTTTGTGGATCTAGTATTGAATCTCGAGATCACCTATTCTTCTCATACCCTATTATAGGTGATATATGACATTCTTTACTTGCACGAATCCAGATAAATCGACCTATTGGGGATTGGTATTTTGAGCTTACCTGGGCTGAATGCAACATGCAAGGAAGGGGCACTCTTGCAACAGTTTACAAGCTTCTCTTCACCACTTTTATCTATGTAGTGTGGAGAGAACGGAATCATCGGATCTTCCGAGGCAATGCTTCAAATACCAATCTTATAGTAAATTTGGTAATGAGTTTGCTAAGATCACGTATAAGATCATCACTTCACTTAGAGTCAAGAGTAGAACAATCCTATTTGAGCCATATGTTAGGCATTAGAGTTTGATGATATTTTGATCTTTGTAATATCAATGTATACTCTCTTGATTGGTTGATTAATACAATATATTAATTATAAAAAAAAACAGTGACAGCTTCAGTTGAGAAATATGAATTTTCTCTGATTAGACGACGCAGGAAAACTTTATTGACCTCGGGAATGGGCAAGGAGATTTCATTTCACAAACAACACGTTATAAACTGCAAAATAAAAGTAAAATTTGTGCTTGCCTGTAGCATCAGTTCCGCCTTCCTTCCATGCATCCCCACTCATGTAGTATACGTGGCTACAAGTTTCAACAAGGAGTCAATCCTCCACAGAATTCGAATATTCGAATGTCCAAGCATGTTTAGAGCTTCAAAATATGGGTCCTACGCGACAAAGTTAAGACTAAAGCAGCTGAAGCCTTAGAAGCAGTGCAAAAGAGATTTGTCCAAAAAGTTCAATTAAAAAGTACGATTCAAAGTATGAAAACAATTTGCTGAAACTATTACTGAAAGCAATGCATGAAGAATAACTTTCACACTAATTGTCCAAACAAATGCAGCCCCGCTATCATTGCCGTTGATACTAATGGTTCAAGCTAAACTATACGAAGTTTCTTATCAGAAATATAAAACGAGTTACTTTTCTGATCTCAGTTCTTATAGTTGAATTTCATGTTGCCAAAAATTCAATTTTGATTTGTAGGAGGGAGAAAAAAAAAAAAGAAAGAGTGACAAAATTCCCCTGTAGGTATTAATCACGAATGCAGCTACCATGCTTGAGATTTTCCAAGAAAACGTCAAATTGCCGTGCATGCGATGCTAAAGATAGAGAATCAGCGTTACAGTCAGCAATGCTGAGCAAGTAAGGTTAGTTGAGTCTAGTCCTCAGCGTACCATGCGATGAGTAGCCAAATCCAAGGAAGAACGTCAAAATTCCAGAGAAGGGGCGGAAGAGGAGCATCGACAAGTAGCCAAGCATCATGGGGACCAGAAAGTGGAGGTTGGAAGAGAATCCAAATGAAAGGTACGAGAGTGTGGCGCCGGAGGCGGCGGAGTAGACGTGCTTAGGTAGGCGGCCGGGGACGAGCCGCCAGACTGTGGAGACGGGGATGGTGGCGAGGAAACAGAGCAGGAAGGGGAACACCGGCACGGACACGCCGATTGCCGCCGCCATGGATTCCATCTCCAGCTCCATCTCTTCCCGGGGTGCTAAGAATTGCGCTTCCGACTCTTAGTTTTTAGTAATACTGGAGTTTTAAGATTAATAATTAGAAGATATTATAAAATTTTTGACATATTTATGTATTCATGATTTTATTACATTATTTTATATTATAAGATTTTTATATAATAAAAAAGAAAGCTACTTAAATTTGAGAGGGTATGCAGCCGATTCTTCTTATCACAGCCCGGAGCACGGAATTACCATAATGCCCCTCAAGCTTCCCTTCCGACGAATCTGCTGCAACGGGCTGACAGTGCGATCCCCTCCTGTTCTTGATCCCGCGGCTGCTTATCCCGCAGTAGAGCGATAAAAAAAAAATCTATTAGATTAAAAATTTATATTTATAAAAAAAATTTGTATACAGAGTTTAATGAGAAAGTTTTTATTATAATTTTTTAAATTATATTAGATTAAAAATTGCTTAAAATATAAGTTTATAAGTTAATAAGTCGAATGATAAATTTAATG
>CXYZ01009676.1:133151-167523 GCA_900006705.1 Sonneratia caseolaris | reverse complement strand
AAATTTAATAAAAATAAAATATATTGTAAGTATTTTTTAAAAAATAAATACCAAATTGATGATATTTTTTTAAAATAAATTTTAATTCAGCATGGTCCACATTGATTTAGTTGGGTTGGTGGTCAAAGAAGGAATGAATTAGTTTAAAGGGATATAACTAAATTTAAAATATATTTAAATTAATTATATAATTAAATAAAATAACTATCTAAAATTGAAATAATATGATTGATCGATTGATCTAATTTTAAAAGTTACATGTATCACTACTTTGAATACTGAGACTGCACTAGACATGTTGGAGCCCACATTCTAGGCGGTAAGGTGGCCAGTTCAAGGCGATGGTGGGCGTCCAATTTATCGTCGATAAAACAATTCAGTGGGCCACCAAAGTGATGATCAAATGGATTGCTAAGGTTTAACGCTCGGCAGCTTACGTGGCAGATAGATGAGAAGGCCGTGCGACGCTGCACAGCCGGAGGATGACGCCACCATGTCGGATTTCAAGCACCACGCGCAGCAGCAGCGCGTGACCGCTGTCCCAGTCCAAGACATTCACCCCCGTTGATGGAGGAAGTCTCGTAGCGTAGGAATCGTCGAGATCGGAAGTAGTTTTTTTTTCTTTTTGCATTTTGCATTTTGCTGGAGGAATTATCGAAAATTAGGCATCCACCAGTGTATTATCAATTAATTTCAATATCATTTCACTGTAAATGATTCTCTCTTCTTCAATTTCCATTATTGAAAGGTTAATTTATTACCTTAGTTTTTGGGTTTTATTTAGTGGATCGGCAACCAAATTTCTTAATCAATGCATGAAGGGGGACAGTTAACCAAGACCGGACTGACTATGAGAGTTACCTGCCAAAGGCAGACAAGCATGTTTGCCGCCGAGCTGATAAAACTGAAGAAGTCCATCCCGAACTTCCGCGGCTACGACTTCTGCTGCGTTCATCCCGATGTTCCACCCTTTGGCGGCCCCGCCCGCCGCACCCCCCACCCACCACCGCCCCCGCGTCTTCCAAGCAATGGGCACATCTAAGGTAAACTAACCAAAAGACAAGTGGGGCACAATCAAAGATCAGGGTGCAAGTCCTTGGATGCCCGACAGCACGATATATTTCTAAAGCCAATTAAGCTCCAGGGGCAGAGCCCAGTTCCAGGAATGACTAAATCCGGCACATCACCAGTAAAAAACTCGATACCAGCCGAGGCTCAATACTCTAATGCTGAAACCCAACCCAACCGTGTAAAAATTCTATCATAGACCGACCTCGAGCATTGCAGAAGATGCATAACAAGTTTCACATTCCACAGGCCCATCTCTCATACAGTATTAACAAAGTTTATGAGCCTAACAAATCCAAATTTGACACCGATTAGCACATTAAGAGATCAGATTCTTTTCAATTATGAAATACAAATCCAAGACAACCAACTCGACCATTAATGACCCTGCAATTTCCGGTCCTGTTGCTTGGGTTGCCATCTGACCACCATGAATCTCAAATGCAGCGTGCACGCACACACACACGAGCTCAGCTCCACGCTTAACTTAAAGCTGAAGGAAGAAACAGAACCAAGCGAAAAGTATACTTTTAATGGAAGAGAGTTGTCAGTGTCCCTCAATCAACTTGCTTCACAAAGCCGTCCAAACACTTGATCGCTCCTAAGACAAGCAAGGATGATAGAAAAAACACACCTTCCTTGGCTTGCTTGCATACACACATGATGTATGACATAAGCAGGTGGTCTAACTCTATGCCTAATTCTTTATACCTGCTATAAACTCAGAGACAGAGTCTTTAAGGAGCATAAAGTTGCTTAAACCTCTCTTTGTATTCACAGGGATAAATCAATACAGAATCCAGACAGAGCCCGCCCTTGGTATGTGTACAGTCGATCTGGGTCATTGAGAACCTAACCCTTGTGGTGCATGAGTCATGGCTCCGGACATTGAAATCACCAACATGGTAGTTCACCCACTTCCCCGGCGCTGCCAAGAAGCACTGGGTGGCTGAAGATTGACCATCCGAAGCCCATAGCTGGAACCGCACTGGTTTTATGTACCAACCGTGGACGTGCTCAGTTTTGCAGACTCTGTGACCAAACCGTTTTGAGGCTTGCCCCAGTTGTAGCCTGAAGAAGACGCTATACATGCCAGGTGGGAACGGGAACTCGACTTCGCCATTGACTTCAAACCACCAAATTTGCTGAAGATAAGCCATGGTTTGGAATCTACACAAGAGAATTCGGGGTTAGATCTCCTTGTTTCTCCAGGTGCATGAATAGGAAAGCTCGGAAGTCATGGCAATAGCTAGACATATCTGATGTTCAAAACGAATGGACCGGATTGTTAAAACTACAAATATTGAACACAGTAAGTGCCTCGAGCAATTAGCCTTATCCTACTGTTGACAGGTGCAAAACATATTAATCGTGTTTCTGAACCAGGTTGAACTGCAAGAGACTTTAAGTGGGATGCAAATTAAGGAAGAGAAGGAGATATACAAGGGGCAAACATCTGCTGATGAAAGTTGCCCCAACTTGACTGTGGAACTGGTTCAATGACAACTTTAAATTCACCTGCGAAACAACAAATAGTACAGTCCAAGAGAGAGGACCAAGTTCAAAAAGTTCTCTTTATTGGACCAAACCAAAGCACACGCACTTCCTCTTATCTTGTCGATACCCTTTGCCAGAATCTCAGATACGAATATCAAGCTCGAATAGTATTAATTAAAAAGCCCTGAATAAACATATACCCACATAAGCGTAGCAAACTTGCCTAATCATAACCATACTCTTAAATGGTTATAGGATCCCTTTACAAGAACAGAATAGGATTAGTGAATATGGTAACAAGCGACCCTGAAAAAACTGGAACTTAGACAGTCCAAAGAATTGCAAAAAGTGCAGGGGAAGAAAATGTGAATTTTCATTGATTCATTGGAAGGGGATATCCCCGTGCAATTTGATTGATCAGTGCGTTATCTGTAATGGAACTGTCAAATATCGCCCTTCTCGTTATTCACCTGAACTCAGACAGAGAATGTCTAACTGGACTCACCTAGACTCCTCGGTCGGTATGTGGTTCCAATATCTACGATCATCTATCCCGGTGATGGCTAGACCCTTTGCTGAAACGTGTAGACAGACGCGGCTCGTTTCTTCATCTAGCCACACTATCTGCGTAACCGTCGGAAAGATCCCAATTTCACGAGTAAATTCGAGATAAATTGATCAAAAACAGGTAAAAAAAAGCAAAAAAAAAAACCTTTTTTCCAGCTTCATTTCTATCGTAAACATTCTTTTTGTTTCACGGAGGAAACACAGCTTTATCTAGCTTCTGTCACACACACCAAAAAAACAAACGACAGACTCGAGAAGAGGACAAAAAGGTTGAACCTTTGTGTCACCATCGAAGGTATTTGTGGCGCAGAGCCTCCTGTAAACGTCTCGCTTCCTCAAATCCTCAGAGGAAAGATCGAACAAATGCCGGAAGAGAGCCCTGTAATTCTCCGGCAGCTTCGATTCCCAGACGAAATCAGCCCAAGAGGCACCCCTGAAGGCCCGATTCAGCCGAGCCAGCTGGCATATGTCCTTCGGCTCTAGGTGGGTCAGGACGGAGGCCACACAGCCCTCCGGCAGGTCTCCGAGACCGGCCGTAGGAGGAGCGGAGGAAGAAGCGGAAAAGCTACGGGATAAAATCGCACCCATTCAGGCTTGCGAGGAGACAGAAGCGACTAGAATGTTCTCTCGGAGTGAAATGGAAATTCATTCAGATATCCAGGCACAGTGGAGAAATGGGAGGGGGGTTTTGTACAGGAGACGCGCGAGGGATTCGCAGAGTTCGGGGTTTTGTCCGTTTATAGGTTGGAGGGAATCTGACGCGGACAGGGGATTTGTTTGGGAAGAAGAAGAAGAAGAAGAAGACGAGGATTCTTTGTCGTTTTCTCTTCCCGTTCGCTGTGTTGTCATTCCTGCGCCTTAATTTTGGATAATTTTTAATTTGCTCCTCAAGGAATACATTCTGTTCCAAAACACTACATACAGGCTTTTCCGTCTCTCCTGGTTTGTTATTCCTCGGTTAATAGTCGGACTCGACTCGTGCTTGATATTATTATTCATTAATTTTCTCGATCACATATCAGCCTATTCAATTTGCATTATATCCAAATGCGCTTACTATTTTCGTCACATTAAAATGGAATACTGGTCTAAACAAGGTAAAAAGATAAAAGTAAACGTAGGAGTGACTTGCAATTTCTCACAGACTACAGGGTGCAAACTGAAATTGCCAGTAAGATATAGGAACCTTGGAAACCGGAGGATATATAATGGTAGTGCTCTTTTCTAAGTGGTTTAGGAGCGGCGCTGTGCAGTGCAGATTCCGGTGAATCCGCGGCTATGGCTGTTTTGTAAGGGTCTAACTAACCAATGAGATGCTGATGGGGTTGTGTACTGGGCAGCAACAACGGCTGATTTGGAGGGGAATATGGGCAATAAATCATAAATTATGTTGTTATCTATGTAAGGTAGTTTAATTTCTATAACAGGAAGTTATCATAAGCTCGGATTTCATCCCGATATCAAAGCACATGTCCAATCCACTGTGCATGCTTGTGCCGCTTTTTAGCTAATACTATGTTGTGGGTCATAAGAGAACCGTTTTATGACCATTTTCTAGTAATATCGAGAGTCTTTACATAGAACGGTCACAACTAACCGTGTCGAGATTTTTATATAAGGTATCTTACTGTGAGTTGATGAGGCTGTTTTGAAGTGGACGGGGGATACCAGGCGGCCTCCGACGTGCGCCTGAGTCAGCACGTCAATCCACCAGGGCATGCCAACTTGGCTCCGCGCGCAACGACAAGCTCGGCTGTGCCTGGGATAAGAATTCCATGTCTTAAGTCATCGGATGGTTTTTATCGGGTATGAAAAAAGTCACATGAATAATAATTGTATTCTATTGGCTCAGTCGTGTCATTAATCATAGACGGCTGATTGAGTGATTAATTAACCAACATGCATTACCTATTACTTGAATTGACACGGTTCGAACTGAATTAGTCATGATCCAATAATTTCTTGATATTAATAGGTTTATGCAAAAAAAATTAAACTGTTAATTAAATTATTGGAGGGTTTAGTAATCCAATCTTAGTAACTTCCTTGTTTGGTAATTTCCCAATTGGTGGCTTTCCTTCCGTGGAGCATGTATTGACCAACCTCTTCCTGCAGCAGTATCAAACGATTTTGAGGCCACAGACGTTGACGAGTGCCGCCCATCTGTTTCGTTGGTCCACAATTTGAAAGTTGACCTGGCTAGTGGCTCCAGATTTCTTCATTCATGTTCCAAAACCATTTCTCTATTCTTTCCATGGTACCCTTGGCATTTGAATGGGTAGGCGGCTATGAAAATCGCAGCCCATCGCAAAAGGCCGAGCTGTAATATGTTTTTAGCAATCTGGGTGTCCCTCAAATACGCAGAAGAGAGAAACGGAAGACTGGTGATATGTTTGTTAGATTTGCATGCTGCAATGAGTTGGACATAACCTATACATACACACACACACACACCCAACAAGGTACTTGTCCATATGAAATCAATACCCAGTACTAGGAGTAGAAGCGACACACGCAACAGTGATGTACGAGGAAAGTGACAGTGCAAGAAAAATATCTAACATTTTGTATGAAGTTTAGGGCTCCAAAAGCAACATAAGCGGCTGACAATAAGGCAGGGGACCTGCAGATTTGCAAGTGGTCCTTGAACGGCCTTCTGCAAAATGTGTGGCCGTGTTCTCCCGTCCCTTGGTCGAACGACAAAGCCACCTTCTCTCTCGGCAACACGCACGCGTTTTGCACTAGGTTGCATGATTATGATTGCTATGGATGCAGCCGTGTAGATTCGAGAGAATTCTGTCGTTTGGATCATCTTAATCATTGATTGCTTCATCTCTCAGATGCCATATAATAAGCTGGTACGTTTTTGTAGGAGTCTCGAATAGCAACACAAAGGGTGACTGTCGATCTATACTGCAAAGTGCAGACTGATACCTCGAGCATAATTCAGAACATGTTAGGGTTAAAATCGATAAAGACCAGCATCACCTTGCTATATATTTTTGTTGATGCTGCGATTGACAGAGATTTCACATGGCAGGTGAAAGGCCTCTGTCAGTGTCTTATTCTTTGTCTCTCTGCTCTACGCCTCCAAGCTTTTTCCTGAAGCCGACAGACGGCGGTGAGTTGGCAGAGGAAAGTGACAAAGTTGGGAACAACACCAAAGCATCTGTAGTTGTGTTTGCTGATGTGGAAAGGGGGCCATTTCTGTCAAGTTAGAGGTCTGGAAGAGGGTGACACCACCGGCTTGATTATGCTCTAAGGTGGGAAGTGTTTCGTGTCGAGCATGTTGTCCATAGTTTATCCGCAGATTATGTGGTCGAGTGCCATCCTCTGTTAAAAGTACAACCCATTCTCCTTTCATGAAATTTATTCTGATTCTGGCGTGTTCAATTTGCTTTAGGTTGGAGCACGATTAAGATATCATGGTATCTTATACCCCAAGTGTCGCCTTGGCTAAATGGATCTAGCTCACGCCAGACTTGGAATTTCACGCGACTGGCCGTATTAGTTTCGAATGAAATCCAGCAAATGCTTCAAGAGAAGACAAAAGCATTGCGCTGATCCTAAGTTCCAATCTCCTACTCCCTCGAATTCACATCCAAAACAACACAAACCCGAATCAAGGGACGCATTGTTTTTCCTTTCTCTTCTTTTCTTGGATTAAAGGTTACCTAAATATCTCTTTCAAAGTGGTGATCAATGCGAGGATACCACTAGATCGACTCCAGAAACAGAGCTTATTGCTTGCTAATAACCCCGAGATAGTTCGGTTTCAAGGAACCCTCCCCATTGGGTGTGCCCTTCAGGGATCTTTTCTGTTATTCGGGATGCTGCTTGCTACTCGAGGACTGTTATGTGAATCATCATATCAAGACAACCTTACAGCACTACAAGAAAGAGGCACCTTAAGAACTTGCCCGAGATTACTAACATATCAGACAGTTGCATGATGGTTCTGGAAGATCTCTTGTCTTTATGTAAAAATTGATGTAAAGAAGTAGATTGAAACACGAACAACCACTAGAAGGAAATAAAATGTGGATTTGATTGGTGATTCGTGCTCCTGTTTATCTTCTCTGTCACATGACAGAAAGATTCTGGGTTACTTCGTCACAGCGAGTCTTGTCGGGCGGACCCACTTCAAGGCTCTTCACAAGAACAAGCAAGCAGCGGGCATATGGTGACAAATGAGAACGGCCCTCTCAACGTTCCGAGCTGCTGTGAAAGATAAAAGATGGGTTCTACCTTTGTGCCGGGCAAGCATATTTAATTTTATCATCTGTATCAATTCTATCTTGCAGGTTGGAGGCATAGCTTATTTGCATCACTGGAATCCACCAATCCGGCGTTGAGACATCGAATCTTCGAACTTGCTCATCAACACAAACTGGAATCTCACCGTCACTTCTGCTATTTGACCGAAGGCTAAATGTATGTCTTACGTCAGGCCGGAGATTTCGGTCTCTCGGAATGAAGGAATTCAACTCCACTGGCAACAAAATTGGGAAGAAGAGCTGTAATATTCTTGGAGTTCTTATTGCACTTCTCAGTTCCATGTTTCTAACGGGCAGTGTCACGTACACGTCTCCTTTTCCATTTGCAGCCTCAGTCGATGGCGCCTCAAAGTCCCTTTGCAACTGCAGCAAGCAAGCCTTCAACTGGAAAACGATTTGGGAGACTAAGGTTCTAGTATTTCTACAAACTGATCGGTCATATTCGCATTCTCTTTTAGGAGCTTGCTACGACTGCTGGAAGAGATCGAATCCAGGAAAAATCACTTCGAGACATTTTTACAGTTGGAAGTCTTCGGTTACTGGTGTTCTGCGACCCATATATTATTTCACGGATTCAGATCAGAAAATGCCGTCACTTACGTTGGACACGAATCGTAGCATGTTGATCTTTCATGAATCCTGGGTCCCGGCCCAACCAGCAAGTCGTACTTTTAAATCAATCTCATGGAACGCAGAGATTACCAGCACACAATTGCTTCCTCCCGACTTCTGCGCCGGTCTGATGCGTCCGATTATGGAGCTAATACAACACTCACTATTGAAGTACCGAACTATGAAAGCATTGTATCAGTATATGCTGTGGCCGCTGTCCGTGGTAGCATCTGCTCTCGATTTCGATCTTAGACTTGAGATGCGGGGTCTCATAGTCAAGCCAAACAAGTATCACAAGCTAAATCCGCGACTACGGCTGAGGCCCACACACAGCCCCCAGTTGATTCGACGGTAGCGTTCGAGTCTCGGTCTTAACTGCACTGTAGCTGCCGGTCGCTTGAGGGGGGAGGTCCGATCTTGACATGTATCAGACATATTGTTTCATTTGATTAGAAAATAAAATATTTTAAAATAAATTTGCATAAATTCTATGTATATTTTTAAAATTTTATAATATATATTATATGATTTTGATATATTTTTTATTTTATAAATAGGTTGACGTCACCTAGGGTTATAAAACTTTCTTATGTATGAGGACCAATCAAACTTTTACATTGGACGAAGCGGCTCATGTAGGGTTCTAAAATTATAACTAATTTTTGTATCTTTTAAATAATTAAATGCACTTATCACATATAATAATCTCTATATATTTAAAATTATAACCGACTTAATAGAACGCCTACAGTTGAGGTGGCTAAATTATTTTATGTTGTATTTAAATGGCTCATATAAAAAAAAGTGTTCGACTTATAACGAACTTATTTAATGCCCTAGAAACTAAATACTTTTAAATATATTTAAATGTGTTAATTATATACATATAATTATATTAGTAAGATTATTACAATAAATAAACTTTAATATGCTATATATAATAAATTAAATCAATGATAAATGTAAAATAGATTAATATGCATAGTTTTTAAAACCGGACCGGGCCGGGAACCGGTGTAGGCATGGGTTCATGGGTTCATGGGTCGGACCGGGGGTTCAATGGGTTGAACCGCATATTTAAAAAATAATATTAATAATATAATATTACTAATAAATTTACATAATATCATAATTTGAATATAATTTATAACACAAATCATTAATATAACCATTATATTAAACAAAAGTTTAATATAAAATGTAAATATAAGTTTAGTAAAATAAAATAGGTACATTACAATATGTTTTTGTTTTTGTTTTAATTTTAAGTCGGCCGGTTTTCTCATGGGTTCAATTGGGTTCACCGGTCGGACCGGGAACCGGCCGGTTCAATCGGATTTTTTCTCTTTTAATGTGCAATTGGGTTTTTTGAAGGAACCGGACCGGGTGAGTGGCCGGTTCCCGGTCGAACCGGCCGGCCCGGTCCGGTTTTTAAAACTATGTTAATATGTCTAATATATATTTAAATAATTAAATCTTACCATGAATCTCAACTTAATTAACTAGTCAAAATTTATCCAATCAAATCCACCCGCAGTCGCAGCCTGGCTGGTGGGCTATGGGTCCGGGCGTGGTGACTAGTGACTACAATGGGAAGAAGGAAAAAAAAGATTGTCTGTCATGCTCATCATCCTTCTGCATTGATTGACTGAGCTATTAGCTAGCAAGGGGCTCTATCCCATCGTAGGCCTGCCATTTTTCCTGGATTTAACTTGTCATAATTCTAAAATTATTTATCCAAAAAAATAATAACGAGCATACGATTTAATTACGAAGACTGTCCGTCATTTTAGAACGGAAAAGAAAAATCAAATGAGGGGGGAGGTGTGAAAGGATTTCATTAATAAAAATTAAAAATAATAATAACGTAAAAAAAAATCGAAAATAGCACTACGGTGAGAAAACAATTTCTCCGATATTATTAATTCATTAAAGTCCACGGAGACTGTGAAAACGCATCCCAATTAAGTAATCCAGACAGTAGACGGGCAGGGTAGCAGCGGCTGCACCAGTCCCCCTCACTGTCCTCTGCTCTGTCTACAGTTTCATATGTGTGTGCGTGTGCGTGTTATGCAAATTGGCAACTGAAAGTCAAAATTTATCGACAAGTAAAACTCGTGGTGGCCATGGTTAGATCCGTAAGATTCTCCCCCGCTCAAAGTACCTGTCATGTTCAGTGATGGAGCATGACCAAATTTTGATGAATTTCACGGTGTAGATCATATGCAATCACCATAATTTTTAAAACTAAATAAGTCTCACGATTGAATCAATTTGATCATGAATTAGGCACTAATTCATTCAGTTCGGTATATTTAATGAATTTAAATACACTTTAAATTCGATCAGATTAATTTAAACCGATTAATTTCTAGTTCGAACATAAAAAAATACAACTAATCTAGCATTCAAATTAGATAAATTAAAATTATTTTTAAAAAAACATAATTGACCCGCATCCCCTTTAAAAAGAGAATATTTATATATTTTTTATTTTTATTCTACGTAATTTTATAGTTTTTTTTTCTTAACTTATATATTATAATTGATATTTTAAAATTTAAAATTATACATTTATTTTTAATATAAAATTTCAATTAAATATATTAAACAATTTTATTTATAAACTCATGACTTAACCGACTCCCGGTCCAGGTTGATTTTGAAAACCATGACAGTCATCCGGTTCATGATAAAATGTATATTGTAATTTTTTAAAATGCAAATAAATAAATGAATGAATAAATAAATAAAAATATCCATTCCTCATTGTTATTCACATCTGCATTATTGGTTGCAGATGAAATTAATGTGATGCGAAATTAGCGTCGGCCCCCGTTCGTCGTTCCGCCTCTTCAATAATTTCTTAAAATTTTCCAAATTTCTGAAGGGAAAAGAGGGGGAAAAAAATAGTTCCCAATTGCAGTACGGTGGCCGGATTGACGAGACTACGATGCCAACTGGATGGGCCAACGGATGACACAGTGGCAGTTCATAATTGGTCCACCTCAGCATTGCAACTCGAGGTACGTCCATAAATTTACGCTAGCAAACAGACATGAGTCACTTTCATAGTCACATGTATACAGGTGCGGATTTAAGGGTTGGTAGGAAATCTTTTCCAATGTTATATTAATGATATGTATTTTATTTCATTTGACCGTTAAAATTATTATCATACACTCATATTAAATTTCACTTTTTTTTCGCATAAATTTGTTTGGATTCGGCTTTACACGTAGAAGGCGTCTTCTCTCAAGTACGATAGTGTACAAATGGGAAGAGTACAGAATGTAAAAGGTCTTGCTATGCCGGGAACCAAAGTGCAACCCCATGTAGTGTTACTACCGCTAGAGATGTTTAAACGGGCCACACTGGCCCGGATCTGGACCGTTCAAACCCGGAACTGGCCCGGACCACGATTAACCTAGGCAATAATCATTTTTATTGGGTTGGGAGCGGTTACGAGTCAGTTTATAAATATGGATTTGTTGACCGTAACTGGTCTGGACTGTTACTCTGCTAAACAAGTCCGAGACAACAAAAAATCATGCAAATCAATGGTCAAATTTTATTGAGTCAATTTAGAATTAAAAAAAAATAAAAAATAGATGGTTCGTAGACCAAATCGGCTCATTTATAAACGGTTCTTGACCGGTTTCATATTTTTCTAAACTACGACTTATAACTAGCATAGTCCATTAAATAAATGAATCGAACAGTAATTAAATCTAACGATTTCAGACCTGTTTTAAACTTGTGCATACTATAATTTTAACAACACTAACCACGGACGGCAACGATGTGTCGACCAGCCGAGGCGTTGAGTGGTAGTGTGGCAAGATTATCTTGACCAAGCGGATCAAATCTTGCCAAAGCACGTGCCTTGTAAAGCTACGACGCCGGTCGGCCGTCTATGCCGACGTGTCGGCTGTTGCTGTACCTTCTCCTCCATTTACTCAGAGGAGGGACCCGCTAGGTCTCCGATACAAAAAATGATGACCGGATTAAAGTCTATGACACGGGAATTTCGAGCGAACTGGACATGTCTCTGCACATAAACCACACACACACGCACACGCAAACACACATGTATATGTTAGCAAACGCCACGTCATGATCTTATATATGTACACGCATCCTATAATACTTATAACCTTAATTTATTTTTATTGATTTAATTTGAGTTAGATTTGATCGCTAAAAAAAAAATTAAATAGAGCATGTTAAATTTTATATAGAAGATGGGAGAGGAGTTGAGGGAATGATAGGACGCGGTCGAACATGAAAGTAAATAATAATTTTCTATTGAATAATATAAAAGATTAGATTAGAAGATTTGTTTATTTATGAACTTACCATAATAATAAAATTTAAAAGTAAATAATATTAAAATATTATAAAATTATTTAAATTAAATTTAAGATATTTTAAAATTTTAAACTATCTAATTTATTTGATATTATAAAATATATTTTCTTAATAACAATATATCAAAATTTTGGAAAACAAAAATTACACACGCGCATGCAAAAACTAGTGTAATCTTCATGAGCTGATGTACGATATCACACATTGGTGTATTGACGGGCAGCCAGCCCTGTAACACTCAAAAGGAGATCATAAGACATAAGTATAATATTGGAGCTCCCTCGTAAAACCCGTAACTGGATAATGCGATAAACTGCAACGGGCCGTCGATTGTAGAATCTAAGAACAGCGGCAGGTCATCTGATGGAACCTTGACCCATGTGGTGGGTCTGGGGAACGCGCGGACCCTTTTTCCCCTACGGAAAGTCCATCTTGTCGTGATTGGTGAATATACAATTAGCATCATTTTCATTAAATGATTAATAACTAATTATATGTGTGTATATATATATATATATATATTGTTTTCCTATAAAGATGTTACCATCCATTAATTACATCACAACCATGTATGGCTCTCCACTTACCTAAGATGGAAATTCTCAATCTTCCCTTTCAAGCATTGCTCTCGATAAGCATCCTTAAGATTGCTGCATTCGTGAAAAAAATTAAAATTAAAATTAAAATTGGTACATTCGTCAGGGATGACTGACTACCTTTAGTGTGGGTCCATTCCCCACCCCATCCGATCTTGGGAAGTCCATGTTTTTGGCCGTGGTAAGGTGCATTTTCCCTCCCACCATGAACCACTGGAAGTGGAACTTTCGTAAGTTTGAGGTGCACGTGACTTTTCTCAAAAGTGCACCTTGAGCAAGGGGACTATTCCAATATATATGTGTATGAATGTATATGTTGCTTCCACGAAACAAATCGAATTTTGATTTCTTGTTTCCTTGCATAATTCTTGATAAAAGTTTTTATAAACCATCGGATGTGGAGTCAACCGTCAACAATATAGTGAGACCGTCAGAATCGATAAATTATACAAAATTGCTGATTTGACTATTATCTCAAAAAGTGTAAGTATATAACTTATAAATGATTTGATCGTTTGAACAATGTCGGGGGAGCTACAGTGGTTAGTGTGGTCTGCCTGTCCGACTCCTTGTAAACTTGCTTGTGGGTCGTGGGTTGTGGCAAATGTTTGCCATCCGTAAACCAAATCTTTAATATGGCGATGGAGGGGATTGATTTTGAACTTGTTGGACAGTTCTGGGCACCATTTAGAATACTTCAAAAGTCATTGGAAATAATTACTAATATAGGAGTTATCCAGTCCAATAGTGCAAAAAGTGGGATGGCAAAACTGACCCGCCCCCGGTCGACCCGACCTGCAGCAAGGACGGGGCGGGTCTTTACTCTACTTGTGGCGGGCCTGGGTATGGTGCCTGACCCACCCGAACCACCCCACTCCGCCAAATGCTATAATATATGATATATATATGTATATGCTTTATATAATATATAATACATAATAAATGATATATAACATACAATATATACTATATGAAATATTTACAATACATATTAAGTTATACATAATATGATTTTAATTAACTTTGGTATAATTATAGTATAAAATGCATAGTTTCTAAAATTAAATTAGACCAGCCGATTTAACCGGGAACCATCCATTCACTTGGTATGGTTTCCAGAATTAAATCAATTACATTGAAAATACGGTCAATTTTAATTGAACAAGTAACTCCTGATTTGTTAAGTAAAGCTAATTAATTAATAAAAAAATTACCCAGCTTAAAATAAAAAAATATTACAATATACTTAATTTTATTTTATGTTAAATTTGGATTAATATGATGGCTAAATTAATAATTTTTTGTTATAAATTAGTGTTAAGTTATACTATTATCTTAATTTATTAATAATATTATATTATTGAAATTATTTATTAAATATACTATTCGACTTATTCACTCATAAATCCATATCTTGACTAGTTACTGTCCGATCATATTTTAAAAACTATGATGAAATGAGTCGGCGGGTCATCTCGAGTCGGCCCGTCAAGGGCCATGGGTCGGGCCGGTTCTTTATAATTTAATTAAATAAGTTAAAAAATTTTGGTATAAAATTTTTGATAGAGTTTTAATATCTATAGGCGATTTAGTCGGTGTAAAAATCTTCTGTATGTTGACCAGACAATTGTCCATATATTTCATTTTTCACATGACGGTTTATAGCCTCACTGGTCCATTACACGCTGAACATTCCTCTCTCTCGTCTCTCTCGTCTCTTTCCTGCCGCCTTCCAGGGGAGCTGGTGCGTCTCCGAAGCCACCGCTTCAACGACCGTCTTCACCGCCGTCGGCACTAACCCCACAACAAATGGGCAACGCGTCTAGGTGGTTCCGCGGCCTCTTAGGCCTGAAGAAGTCCGACTCCTCCTCTCCGTCCTCGAAACAGCCTCCCCCTCCTCCATACAGGGAGAAGCGGCTTTGGAGCTTCGTCAAGTTGCACAAGGACAGAGACGATCGGGACCTCCATAACAGCTACTGTGAACTCGAAAACGATGGCGTGGATCCAGAGAGGCAGGTGATCGCCGTGGCCCCTGCGACTGCCGCAGTTTCGGTGGCCGCCGTCGCTGCAGCACAGGCGGCTGCTTCTGCGGTGAGACTGATGGGCAGCGGAAGGTGCTTCCCGCCGTACGCGGGAGGCGCCGGCGACCGTGAGGAGTGGGCAGCGCTGAAGATACAGTCAGCGTTTCGCGGTTATCTGGTTAGTTTCCCGATATATCCCCGTACTTTCTCTTCCGTTTCTTCTTTCACCGTTTCGCTGAGGCCATGGATCTCCCTCAGAGGGTTAGGAGTCGACATGGGTCCTATCGTTCCCTGCCCGCTTCACCCTCAAGCTCCTCCGTTCCGCTCCATCCATGGAAATCAAGATCTTGGTCGTGATTTCGTTAACAAGTTACAGCACTCTTCGTCTGTTTTATTTCCGTAACCCGAATGTTTCTCCCGCGCTTGGTCATCTTCGAAACGTTTCTTGTTTACTTCCTCTGCTATAAGTAGAACCTGCAGCTCTCTCAGCTTCAGAGGCCGCTTCACTGTGTGATCTTGTGGCGCTACAGGAGTTGCACGAGCACCTAACAGTGTTGTTTCGTGTCACTTTCCGCCGTCTCCGAGGACCCTGTTCTCTCTCGCGATTGATCCGAGCTGTTCTTTAATGTCGTTTTGCTCAATACGTCAGAGCCCAACAAATTCCCCCGCAGAGACAACTTACAACTACCGTTTCGCTTTGTCCCATTTTGTCATTCAGCAGAAGGGAGGGGGAATAAAATGCTTCTCTTTTATCTTTTGGAGCCGCGTGGACCTGGGTATCTGATCGGCGCTTGCTCCTCCCTTTCACCATCCGCATTCTGTTTTTGGCATCTTCCAGCTTTTAATGGCGGGAGAGATGATTATGTGTTAGTTACACCTAGCGCCACTCTGCTCATAGCTCTTATGTTACCGCCTCTGGGCTTCTGATTGCGAAATATTTAATTGAGCCTTGTTGTGCTTCCTAGATATCGGATGTCACTGGCTAGAGTTCTTCCCAGGAATCTCAACACAGATGGAAACTCCTATTATCCTCCCGATTGATCAAACATTGAACTTTATGTTTTCAATCTCTCCGTGAAATGAGTTGCGTTCGATCTTGAATGCGCGCAGTTCATGTTAGGGGATTGTTCGAGAGATGAGTAGTCAATTAATTACTCGGTCAAATCCACTTCTCCGCAGTTTCTTTATTTCTCTTCTTTCTCACTTTCAGTGTCCGCCTTCCTGCGCTTTTGTCGTAGGTGGGGTCCATTTGCCCACCAAAATCCCTCCGATTGATTAATTATTCAAATTGATGCTAAAGAACTTGTGCATCTGCAATTGCTAAACCCGAAATCCAGAATTTGGATTTAGTTAAATGAGTAACATCTGACATGTAATCTTCTGGTAGATACGTTTCTGTATCTCTGAATGGGGAACTGGAGTACACTGGCTTTTTTAGTGTGCATCATGGGTTTAAGCAGATCCATCACTTAAGGGGTGAAACTTTGCTGGTAATGAACTTATATTCTTGAAACTTCAATTGAGACCCTATCAGCATCTCTGGCCAATCCATGGTCAAGTGTGCACGCTTGGGTAGGGAGAAAGGAGTTGGGATTTGATGATTGGGGAGGGGGTGGAACACCAAAGCCGCGCTTTACTCAGGTTGTCCACCCTATTGTCTTTCTGTGGGGCAAGCCACTGACATGTTTCCTGTCTTATCGATGCAAATCAATCAGAACCTTTTCCTATGTAAAATCAAGAAAGCGACAGCCTGAGAACCCCCTGTCGAGGAGCTTCTGCCTGCCTATCAACCATGTTTTCTTTTATGATGTTTAGCTACCTTATTCCACAACTACTTGAGTGTCGGCCACTAGTCGGACAGATGACCACTTCCTATCTTGGAGGCCCAAAATCAGAGCTTCGGCTTCGGCTTCGGCTTGCAGTGGAGAGGCATTCTTTGCATTTTGGAACCAAGACAGGACCGTCCTCTGATTCACCTTAGCTACCCCTGCAAGACAAGAGTGACCATTGGCAGAAACCGATTACACATGGATTCGGATCCATCCTTCTTTGGTTTCGGGCAAAACCCCTCCACTGGCTGCTAATTGGCAATCAGCTTGCCTATTCAACCCTGGCCATGCCCACTTTGGCGCGTTTCTGTATCGGTTCAGAGCTATGTTGAAAGCATATACCCGTTTGTTTTCTTTTCTTTTCTTTTCTTTTCTTTTTTATATTTTTTTCGTGAAAGGCAGCAGCTAGCTAAATGGGAAAACGAGTTGGGTCTGTCGTCTTAGTCCAGTAGATGCCAAGATGTCGGTAATCTGCTGCTTGCATAGTTTCGATTTCAACCTTGGCGCCAGTTTTTCTAAGAGGCTTACATTTTAAGGCTGTTCGCTAATAAATGCCTGTGCTTTCTAGTTTCTTTCTATATTTTACCTGCGGTCTGCGGCAACCAGGTGATATGCAATGTAGGCACTGCCTATCCCGATCCTATTTTAACTGACTGTATTCTCATGTCTCTTTACCTTGTTTCCTGGGTAGGCTATATTATGTAGAAGCTCAGGCTTCGAGAGTCCACACCTGGGTAGGCTGCTGTCCCATATATAGCAAGTTTTGGGCCCCAACTTTGTATCTGATCCAGTCTCTGCGATAGATTTTGGAGATTCCATTCATGTGCTGAGACCACCAATTTACAGATATTCTGTGGACCCATTTGTTTCTCGGCCGACAACTGTTATTTTATTACTTATTCTGGCATGCCTGTAAATTCTCAACCGAGATTTAAGAGTGACCAAGTGTGGAATTTCTTCTAGGCAAGACGAGCGCGGTGTGCATTGAAGGGCGTTGTGAAGATTCAAGCACTCGTGAGGGGTAACATAGAACGAAAGAGAAACGCTATAGAGGTGCAACAGATGCAGGCGGTGCTTCGGGCTCAGGCACGGGCACGTGCTGGACGGAGACAAATCTCCAAGTATTCTCGATCAAGTAGCAAGTTTTCTGTGTCTCACCATCCTGTAAGCTTTCAACTTTCTCTGTTACTTGATGTTGAAGTGACCGAAGTTGATGTGCTGTGACTTTATTGGATCTTTACTTTCATCTTCTACTAATACCATCCTACTGTTGAATAATATGTAACTAATCAGTATACCTGAGCTCGGTACTTTCTAGGGACCAAAGACTCCTGAAAAATCTGAACAGTTCTCTTGGGTAAAGGGCGCAAAAAGGAACCAGTCGCCGATTCTCCGGGTATGTCTGTGCTTTACCTTTAGAAGATCATTTCTCAGAATATATGTTAATGCATTTGTTAGTTTGGCATGTATCTGCAGAGGAGTGGCTCAAAACTAAGTGGAAGAACATCTAGTTATCAGGACACAGTGCAATTTGGCCGGACAAAGTCAGAACGCTGTACTGATGAACGGCGGTGGGCACTGGAACGAGGTTCTTCAGCGAGAAATTATCCTCGGGAAGAAGAACACGGTGATAAAATTCTTGAAGTTGATACAGTAAGGCCCCTTCTTTACATACCAAATCGGAGAAACCCTTTGACATCCTCAGCAGCACGCCACCAAATGGGGCCGAACCCAAGCCCTTATTCTGGTGAAAAGCATCCCCTGAGACCTCTCAATCTCACACAGAAGATGGAGGAGAGTCTATTTTGCGCAGCTGACTGCAGCCCACGATTCTATTCGACCCCTTCTCGGGGTGGTTCTCAAAGAAGTCCCTTTACCCCGACAAAGGGCGGTGGGTCAAAAAGCTTCCTTACCAGGTACCCGGACCACCCGAACTACATGGCTTACACGGAGTCGTCGAGGGCGAAAGTTAGGTCTGCAAGCGCTCCAAAGCAGAGGCCTCAGTTTGAGAAGTCCAGATCCACCAAGAGGCATTCTATTCATGGGCTTGGCTGCTCTAGGCCCGCTTCACAGGTTTCTCCGGCCTTGCAGGCGAGCTTTGCTAATAGAGCTTATCCTGGATCTGGTCGACTCAACAGGCTGGGGATGCCTGTCGCTCAAAATTGACCCAGTTCAGGATACCAACACTACAACCGATGGTTTCTTCTTCTGGGGAGATAATTTAGCTAGCTAACTGATGTATGGGCTCTGGATTATGAATGCCCTAGTAATGAGAATCAGTAACTATGGTAAGCTGTACTGCATCTGATAGTCATGGAAGTGGTGGAACTCTACTGTTTGCTGATCGTGCAAGACTAGCCCGGAAGCTGCCGAAGTGAATGATGAATGTGAACAATCTATTATCGACAACTCGAACACAAACGTGTAACAAATATGGGAGAGAGTAGACGGGAGAACATGGTTGTCTTCGCGTCCGAATCCGGTAGAATTCTTGAATCACAGTCGACTTTATGATCGTCATCTATACTTAATCCGTAAATACCCCTCCATTGTTATTAGCTTCCAATAATCAGGGTTAGTTTACGCGAGTGAAAACGCGAAACAGAGAGCTTCAACGGGCCTAACGAACCGCAAGCTACGTTAGACGGAGGACGGGTAAGTGGGCTCAGCCTCTTGGGCCGGGCTATGGTTTTTCCATAATGGGCCCATCATGAAAATTAAAAAGAGAAGAGGGGAAGTAAATTATATTTTCCCATAAATAGGAAGTCCATTTCTCTTTAAATATGTCGGGCAATTTCCTCTTTTATCTACAAATTAGGATTTTAATACAGTAAATAAAAAATTATATTAATTTAGAATCGTCCTATATTATATGAATTATTTTTCACACAGAAGGAAGTATATATATATACATACATGTATGAATTTTTATGTAAATCAAATGGTATCCAGAAATATTAGGAGTAGTTCGGATTGAACTACATTTACTTACTTAAACTTTAAATTTTATTTTTTTTAAAAAAAATATTAAATTATTTTAATCAAATTATATTATTGATAGTATATAAAAAAAATTCAAAACCGAATATTGGGATGAAATCTGCTAAAAGCTAAAAAAATGTAATAACGAGGCGGCTTGTTTTTCTTCACTGAGCTCGTTCCCTCCTTGTTCCTCCGTTAGTCTTTTCTCCTTAGCACGGCACAGCTATGGAGCCTTCCCTGCTGCATCGGTACCGCCGCGATCGCCGCAAGCTCTTGGAGTACCTAATTCCGTTGTCATCATCATCGTCGTCAGCTAGCCTTGGTGCCGCCTCTCTCTCCGACCTCGATTTGGACACCATCAGTGCCGATTATGTCCTTGGCCGCATACAATCTGGTCTCTATATGCGATAACTTCTGCTGGACCTCGCTGTAGCTAGCTCAGGACAGACTTTTCGCCCCTGTGGAGCTCCACTTTTACTGAACTGGTTACCCTTTTCCGTTTTGTGTTGCTAGGTGGAGCTATTGATATTGCTGAAGCGTCGGAACGGTACCACCGTGAATCTACGTACCCGATTACGGTGAGGACGCGTCTGAATTTCCTGCTTTAACTTCAAACTAATTCTCATTCTGAAGCCAGTATGTGGCTGTCTGTCAGTAACGGTTGCCTTGTAGTCTTCACTGGCGATAGAGACACAGAAGCTTCTTTGGCACTTGGAGAACCCCGTCTATTATGGTTTTTCCTTTCCAGTAATTGATATTATCAAGTAATATAATTACGGTCGTTGCAGCAGAAATAGAGAGAATATAAATTAGCTACCAATTTGTCTGGCCTTACAATGTCTAGAGAGCGAACTTACTATCTTCTAATCTTCATCCACTTTGTAAAAGATTTTTTTTTTCCTGCTATATTGAGTAGCACGTATTTTATTTTCATAAAACAAAATTAGTAAATATTTTATCAGAAATATGAGATATGGTAAGCAACTTGCTAATTTGTTGAAATGGTATAAAGGAATGAACATACATGCCAAAATTAGGTGAGATGCAAGTGGGAATGTTAGAAAGAGTCGTTTATTCATTCATACCTGTGCATGCTTTGGAGCACAATCTATTGTTTCATTCACCTAGGAGGTGCTGACAATTTATCTGAATTTCCTGATCATGAATTTTGAATATTTTCTCATCAACCCATGTATATTTATTTTTGCTGGCAGATGCATTTGCAATTAAAGAATTCTTTTTTTCTATTAACGGATCCGGATGTGTCTGGATCTCCACCTCGCCGCATGCCTCCTCGACCAGATGTAAAACATAGTGGTAATCATGCTCCTACTTCTCCACCTAGCTTTGAGGCAAGAGGTGATGATGGTGTCACGAACCGAGTGACCTCATTTACGCCTCTGAAGCCTGTACATGGAGAAAGTCCTTCACTGGGATTACCATGCCTAGTAACAGGTAGTTGTTTTTCTGTTTTAATTTCATTCGACCTGAAAATATTTTTCCATGAAACTTATAGGGTACCTGTTCTGTATTAATGAAGAGCAAATTAACTATGAAAGGAAACCCGAATGACAGAAAAGTTGGTACATGAGATGAATATATCTACATTATCTTATTTATATGATGATACCTGACATTTTACCATTTTGGGGAACTGATACGAGCTTCAGAATTTTAAAGGATTGTCTGAGGATGACTTGCAAGGATCAGCGTATGAAATATTGCTAGCATCTATGGTTTTTAATGGGTATTCTCTCCTCTTTCTGGAACAATATTATTGTCTCAATTTAATTTATTATTTATTTAGGATGTGTGATCTGTTGTACTGCCCATTCTCCTAAATCTTACCGTCAAATTTCTGGAGGTGCAGCTCTTTCTGGGTTGAATCCTAATAGTTGTTGTTTCATTAACCAGGATGGGCCTGCTTGTTCAGGAGAAGAAAAAGGAAAAAGGTTCTAAACTTTTGTCAAGTATGAAGAGTAGAAAGAATAAGATGCATATGCCATCTCAGCCTCTTGAAAGACACCTGGAGCTCATCAATACTCTCCGCACTCAGATGCAGGCAAGAGAATTCTTTGTATCATGAAATATTCTACTACTAATTTATTTTCTAAAATTGAAGATATGCAACTTTTGACTTTTTATATTGATGCATGTTTGCATACCCCATAAAAGTTCTTGAGCATGTGAAGCTTCAACTTACGAGTGCATGTTGTGCTGTCATAGATTTTGTTTGTTTTCTTTTTCTAAAAATTGAATGCTTTGACATCACCCTTAAATATGGCTGATCTTGTTTCAGTGAATGCATTTTGTTTCTCAATGTTAGAATGCTAGAGACCTGGCAGGAATTTATGTAAATGTGAAACTGACATGTGTAGCAGTTGATATTTTCCTTTCCTGATGGACTATTAATTTCACTTTGCAATTCATTGCTTGAGTTCTGGCATCTAGAACTTGCGCATGACTAGAAGCTTGGCTCTTTGTACCAATGCTCTGGAATCAGTGCATCTTGGTACTCCATATATATCATTGGTAATTGATCAAATAGAGAATGCAAGGCTGATGGAAATAGGATGTGTTTATTTCGGAGATTACAAAGAACTTTACACGCATATTACAGTGTCTGGTTGTAACAATTTGTGTAACGGCCTGGGAATTTAAAGGAAATGAGAGAGGATGCTTTTGCTCATAATAAAATGACTAAAAACATCGAGACTGATCTTCTATTTAAAAAGGAAATTGCTTTGAGGGAATGCCCCAGACATCCAGAAGGGAACATGTTTTTGAACGTTTGGAATCCATAAATCAGAGAACATGTGGAAACAAGCTGATGCAGCACAAATATGAAAAATGGGAAAGAATGTCATAGAATTGTAAGAAATTGTGCTACTGCGTGGGAAGGGAAACTCAGGTAGTAGCTAACGTGTAAAGCAAAGTTGTAGAGGTTAGCTTTGTCGGTCAGTTTCTTTTAGTTGCATGACTAGTTACTCCTAATGCTATTACATTTTTTGGGTTGCAAAAATTGAAAACTTATTTTTGTTGCTAGATCTCGGGAGTGATGGATTCACATATCAAACAAATGTTGACACAACTATCCAACAGTAGAAATATCACGCGAATTGATGTTCCTCAGATCTCCTTGGTACTTTTGAATGGCATTCATGAGTCTGACTTCTCTGATGAAAAATACTATGTGCAATGGAAGAACAGACAGGTAATATCAAATGCCCCCTTTTCATTTCTTCTGTGGCCAGTCGAAAGCAATTAATCGTATTTATTGTAAGGATGAGATGGCATGATGACTCAAAATTAATTTGAAAATAGCTAGAGACTAGTTTTGTCATTGCCTGGGCATTCTATCGATAGCTTTATTTATGGGGCAGCCATTGATGTGGGTGACGCAGACCTCCTGTAGTATTTGCTGCTAGTGGCCTTGCGAATTTGGCAATTAACTTTAGAACCATAGTTAACTGGCTGCTGCACCTGTGGACTTATGCTTTGCTGCTCCTCTTGCAGTTTATCTGTGCTTGTTTTTCTTCTATGGTGTTAAGTAATTGATAAAAAAAAAATTACATACCTCCATCTAACAAGCTTAGATTTTTATATTACTGGTATTGTCACCTTAACTTTTCATATATGAATTGCTTTTTCTTCCTTTTCTCCTATTGATAGTTGTCACCTAATAATAACAATGCCTACTGGAATTGAAGTAATGCTTCTATTCATTTTTTTGCCCTTAGGCGTTGTACATGTTGAACCCAAAAAGGAAAAGTACAGGTGGATGCAACTGTGCTGAAATAGCATTTATGATCTTGGTCTCCTTGAAATCCATGTTGGACTAGGGATCTCCTTGTAATTTGCTAGAATAGTTGCTTTGAAGAATATTTGGCATTTTTTCATCTCAAGGATCATACTTGGATGATAATATACAAATGGGATGATGACATTTTTGCTGTCATTTCCTGTCTGCGTTTAGCTGAATATGTTGGAAGAGATTATCAATTCCTCTGCTGATCTTACTGAAAACGAGCATCATATTGTCAGAACTTCTCCTGCCAGGACCAGGGATCTGAAGGCATGTGCTGTTCTTCTTCATCTACAATTTTCTATTAGATGTTTGTTATATAGGATCCTCTGAAATGCTTCCCTTTGTCAATATCTTGACAGAAGCATATTTCTCTTTGCTGGAAATTGCAGGACTGCAGAGCAAAGATGTCTCCATCTGAACAAGCAGAGATTCTATCATCTCTTGGGCAGGTTGCTTTGAAGTTGTCAACTCTACCTGGAAAGTTTGGTCTTGAAAATGAAACCCACTATTGGACTGCTGGATATCACTTGAATATTAGACTTTATGAAAAACTACTTCTTGGCATATTTGATATCCTAGATGAGGGCCATCTCATAGAGGTATCTTTTTCTTTTTAATATTTATTATTGACTTCTGACATCTATTGCTGCTTAGTTTGACAAGTTTTACGTGTTCAGGAAGCGGATGAAATACTGGAACTTATTCGGATGACATGGTCTACTTTAGGCATCACTGAGAAGTTGCATGAAGTCTTATATAGCTGGGTCTGCTTCCAACAGGTATGGTATATACCAGGAATTCCACCTACGTTTCAGATGTGGGAATTCATGCTTATCTTCTTTTCTACTATATAAAGACTTTCAGATTTCTTCTGATTTCCTCTTTACAAATAAAAATAAGTCAATGATACAGTATGTCTAATTGATTTCAACATCTGGATGAGAACAAATTACTAATTTTAGTTTAAAAAAAGTTATCAACTCCAATTATCCACTGTTATCTCACTTTTATTCTCCCTATCCCACTCCTTAATTCAATATCTATTCTCACGCTCTCTTCATCATTTTGGGTATCTTATTAAATTTCAACTCCTCTCTCCTCCTTGTTTGTCTTTTTAAGTTGAAGGTGCTGCTTTTGGATTTTAAAAAATTTTCAAGTTTAGATTATCATGATAAAAGTAATTGCATATTTCATGGATGATATATGTTTAATTAAAGTATTTATTAGTTAAATTTTCTTCTACATTTTAATTTAGTGAAAATAATAAGATGTATTTCATAGTTGACTATCTTTTTTTTTGTGGGGTCAATACCATTGTAGCTTGAGTGGAGTCACTAGTCTACATAATTTAAAACATTGTTATAATAGTGTGTTCATTATTCCTCACCGCCCCCACGATAGATACGAGATACCACTATCATATCAACTTAAGCATTTTTGTTATACATAGGCATAGTTTTCTTATAAGCCCATGAAAACTCCACATAGTATTAGAGTAACTTACTGTGTGGCTCATACTTTGCCAAGGCTTGAGACTGAAAGAAGGCTTGAGGTCAATTGTTGATAAGCTCAAGATCGGATGAAAAATGCCTAGCTCGTGGTAGTTGTTGAAACTGGTTGCCCAACTGGCCATTGAAATTGTTATCCTCTCATCTGTGCACGAAAGAGAATGGCCGGCTCATGAAAGTCGTTGAGGTTGGGTATTTAGTGGCATGTGGCATATGTAAGCTACGTTGCCATGTGAGGGTGGGTGTTGAGGAATAAAATCCAACTTCAAAAAAATAAGACTGGTATATAAGAGGTTTGATACTACTATCTTTTTGGGTTAGATATGGGCCCAACTCTCTTATAAGCTTGATAAAAATTCTACATAATATCATGATGCGCAAGAATACCTGTTCTAATTTGTATCTCCATTAGGGTTGTTTAGCACATATATGTACTGCTGTAGTAGCTATGCAATAAAGGTTAAAAAAAAAAAAGAAAGGAGGAAATTCCCCAATCTTAGGCTACAGAGGATACCCTAAAATGACTACAAAATATTCTATCTTGCAGCACACAATTTCCCGCTAATAAAACATGTTTTCATTGTGTTTTCCTACAGTCCCCCTCAAGCTGATGAATGGATGTTATCCATTCTAGTCTTGTCAACTAGACTTTGAAAAACTGAACTGGATAGTCCCTTTGTGAATATATCTGTGAGCTGATCCTTTGTGTGGACAAATGGAGTGCAAATATCTGTCAACCTATGCTTTGTATGATCATGCTGCACTGGATTATGTGCAATATTGATAGCCGACTTATTATCACCGTACAACCTCATTGGACTTTACCATTTAATCTTCAGATCTTCCAAAATTATCTTTGGCAACAAAAGTTCACAGATTCGAAGTGCCATTGACCTGAATTCTACTTCTGCACTTGATCTTGCAAGAACATTCTGTTTCTTGCTTCTCCATGTAACAAGATTTCCACCAAAAAATGTACAATATCCAGAGGTTGATCTATCATGTACTGATCATGCATAGTCTGCATTAGTATAGGCTTCAGGACTCAATTCTTCTCCTCTTCTAAACAAAAGTCCCTTGCCAGGTGAGCCCTTTAGGTACTATAACATTCCATTCACAGCCCTAAGATGAGTTTCTTTGGGATTGTGCATAAATTGGTTCACTACACATACATCATATGCTATGTCCAGTCCAGTGTGATAAATAAATTAGTTTCCCAACAAGCCTCTGATAATTACCTTTATCAACAGTAGCATCTTGAGGAACATCGCCCGATTTATGATTGGGCTTTATTGGTGTGTTAACTGGCTTGCATCCCAGTTTACCAATGTCTTTCAGAAGATCCATCGCATGCTTTTGTTGAGATATAAAGGTCCCTCGCTGAGAGTTGGCCACTGCTGTCCCAAGGAAATATTTCAGCTAGCTGAGCTCCATAATCTCAAATTCTTTCACCAAGCACCTCTTTAATTTTTCAAGTCCTTATGTATCATCCCCAGTCACTATTATATCATCCACGTAAACCAACAATACTATAACCTTCCTTGGTGTTGAATGTCTTGTAAACAAAGTATGATCCTCCTGGCTTTGTTTGAATCCAAGGTTCAACATTGCTCTGGTAAACCTTCCAAACCATGCCCTTGGAGACTGTTTGAGTCTATGCAATGCCTTTTTCAATCTGCATACTATTTTTCCTTCATTTATAAAGTTGAACCCAGAGTGAAGTTCCATATAAATCTCTTCTTCAAGACCACCATGTAAGAATGCATTCTTGACATCAAATTGCTGCAGTTTCCACTTACAGTTGGCTGCCAATGGCAACAACACTCTCACTGTATTCATTTTTGCAATAGGGGCAAATGTCTCAGGATAGTCTATGCCATAGGTTTGAGCATGACCTTTGGCAACTAATCTGGCCTTATACCTTTCCAATGAACCATCAGAGTTATATTTCACCCAAAAAAACCCATTTACACCTGACTGTTTTTTTCCCTCTCAGCAACTTCACCAAATTCCAGGTTCTATTCTTCTATAGAGCCTCCATTCTCCGCTTTCGTGGCACGTCTCCAGTTCTCATTCCTTAGCGCTTCAGATAATGTTTTAGTTATGGCAATATTATTGAGGCTAGTGAGAAAGGCCTTATGACTACGAGATAGGTTTTTGTAGGACAAGAAAAGATGCAAAGGATGCTTAGTACAGGTCCTAGTTCCTTTCCTCAGGGCTATAGGAATGTCAAGATTATTTTCCTTTTGGGTGTGTGACACATTATGATTGGCAGAGATGGTTGGATTGCTTACCTCAACAGTCACTGGGCTTGGATAAGAAGATTGAAAATGCGTCAGTTGAGATGGTGGCCTTTTCTTTCTTGAGTGAACCTGAAGCAAAGAAGTATGGTTTGCATTTTGTGTTGTGGGAGACGAAGGAGGATCATTTTCTCCTGAAACAGGAACTGTAGTAACTTCAGAATCTCCTGCAAGTGATGCTGTTTGGACCAGAGCTAATTTGGAATGGACATGAACAGACTTGGACTGGATTGGAACCAAAGAGGACAACTTAGACACGGGTAGATGAAGAAGAAAAGGGTCTTTATCCTTATCTTCCACTTCCATGAATGTCATCTCCCCCTGAAGATTAGGATGGTAAAAATATTGACCGTCTTCAACAAAAGTGACATTGGCTGATACATAAAATTTCCTTGTGAGAGGTTTACAGCACTCGTACCATTTTTTAGTGGATGAATAACCAACAAAGAAGCATCTGAGAGCCTGCAGATCAAGTTTGTCCCTATGTTGGGAATGTAGGTGAACAAAGGCAACACATCCAAATATTTTAGGAACAAGATTGTTGGTGACACTAAAGATGGGGTAGAACTTTGCAAAGGCTTGCACTGGACTCTGAAAACTAAGTACCATTGTAGGTAGTCTATTTATGACACGAGCTGCAGTTAACACGGCTTCTCCCCAATAATTTTTTGGAACCTTCTTTTGGAAAAGAAATGCTTGAGTAGCTGCTAAAAAATGACCATTTTTTCATTTAGGCACTCCATTTTGTTGGGGAATGTAAGTACAAGACAACTCATGAATGATGCTGTGTTGCTGAAAGAATGAAAAGAGAGTTTGGGTGAAATAATCTCTTGCATTATCAGGTCGAAATTGTTTAATCACCACACCAAATTGTGTTTGGATCATGTTGAAAAAATTCTGAAACACAAGGCTCACATCAGATTTGTTTTTTAGAAGAAAGATCCACATCATACAAGTACAATCCTCAATAAATGAAGCAGACCAACAAGCCCCAGAAATATTGGGTACAGCTGAAGGACCCCAAATATCACTATGAATAAGAATGAATGGAATGGATGTTCTTGTATTGCTTACTGGAAAAACAGAAATGGTTGTGCTTTGCAAGGTGACACACATCACAGTGGAACCTTTCAACTTGCCTCTGCCCTTTAAATGGGTCCTCATCAATTGCGACCACTTCAAATAATTTCTCCCATTTAATTTGTAGGCAACCTGTATGTTAGGTACTTCCCCGACTGTAGAGTGGCTACTCTCAATGGCCTGGGTTTTGGTGGGTTCTGATGTGTGGCTGACTTCTGTGGTGTTTGACATGGCTCAAGAGAAACCAAGGAATGGCAGAAAAGAGGTGGAAAAAAAAAAGTCTGGAATGAGAACTGGAGGAGATTGGGAAAAAATTCTGGAGTGAGAACTAGAAAAATAGAATTGACAGATTGGTCTGAAGGGACATGAATTCCCAGAGCCTAGAGCTCTCATACCATGATGCAAAAGAATACCTGTTCTGATCTATATCTCCATTAGGGTTGCTTTGCACATATATGTACAGCGGCAGTAGCTACTCAATAAGGGAGAAAAAAAATAATACAGGAAATTCCCCAATCTTAGGCTACAGAAAATTCTCTAAAGTGACCAACAATTATTCTATATTGTGGCACACGATTTCCTGCACATAAAACATGTTTTAAATGTGTTTTCCCACAGTATTCATATGCAAGAAATTTGCACAAGTGATTTCAATTTGTGCCTCTTTAACTATGTAATGCCAGAAATTTTGAACCAATGCAAAAAATTGGAAAATAAATGGAAAAAGGAAGCAAGATATTCTGTTATATTGCCTTGGTATATTTTCTTTTATTGCATTATGCATCCCAGAAGAATCAGATTCTTTCAAAACTGTTGGTCTCTAACCATGCTTTTTGGGGTTATTGCATAATCCAGAGCATTGTTCAATTTAGGGCTTGAGGCATTGTTAATCTTTGAACAATTTCTTATATTGTTAAAATATCTATCCCCTGGGTTTTATTATATAATCCGCATGGGAATTAGGGTACTGATATTTTCCTGATAGGGCAGAATTTCCAGTCAGTTTATTCGACTTAGTTCTGTAGCTAGATCTTTTGAAATAGTTCTCTCCTGCTACAGCACATGCAGCTGTCTTAAATATATTTAATAATTTCATAATGTGTCTACTTTCTAATTGAAGTTTTTAGTGACACAAGAGACTTCGTTGCTGGAATGCTTGATATTCAAGTTAGAGAGAGTTCTAAGTGCTGAAGGTGGTGACCAGATGGAGGACCCTTATATAAATGCCCTTAAATGTTCATGGTGGTGCAATGGCACTGAGAGAAACTTAAGTCTTGTGCAGGCTATCTTTCACTCTATTAGCATCTGGTGTGACAGTAAATTGCAAGATTATCATCTGCATTTCAGCAAGGTAGCATTGTAAAACTTCTTAGCTTGGTCTTCAAAATCATTTTGTCACCTGTGTAACTCAAATATAAATTTACATCTAATTTTTAATCTATCTTGGCCACGTTGAGTTCAGTAAATATGGCAACACTTTAAAATCTCAAAATTTGGAATTTATCATATATTTTGTTATATTTATTGTATTCTATGAGGATGTACTAATTATTAGATTATTTTCCAGGAGCCCTGTACCTTCGGGAGGGTGATGACCCTTATTTCAATAACTGGAGTTCCTGTAATGGGTGGTTCTGGTGAAATTAAGGTTAGTTGATAAAATGCAAGGAGAAATTCTTCATCCATGCATGGTGTTACTGGAAAATCTAGTGTAGGCATTTAGTTCCAGGCCCTTAGAGGAATGGACTGCTAGTAACTCTAGGTGGGGACTAGGTTTGGAAGACTACAAACATGTGACGGAAAGGAACTGAACATTGAACCAGTGACATTGCTTGTGGTTAATAAGAATAAAGAACTGTTGTATTATTCTGTACATTTTGTGACTCATTTGGTGTGATCAACATTGGTCAACATAGGTAGAACTGGTGTGTGAGTGGTCAAGACTGGGTAAGCTGTGCTTGTTCTTGCTTGTACTAGTGCTGTTTCTCTCCTTAGAATTTGTGGAATTGCACTTTACGAAGCTTGCTATGTGCTGGAAAATTTCAATTTCAATTTCAATTTCAATACTCCATGTCTGTTGGGACTAGGCTATGGAAATTTCTATGCATTTTGATTGCCAATGATTAACTTCTCAAATTTAATTTATATGCATTCTAGGCATGATTTATCTTCAGTCTGTTTGCAATTGAAAGTTAAGCACCAAAATCAAATTGTCAGGAATTAAAATTACATAAACAATCTATTAGATCATAAAACTTAAATCTGTATAGTGAATTTGCCTCAGGGGAGAATCCTCTGTTGATATACATGCAGAATGAGCTTTTTTCTGTAGTTCTTAATGTCCATATGTAGTGTAGTTTTGTGTGACATTGCATTCTGACACTGGATAAAATCCATTTGACATCTACTTGGAGAATTTACGGATATTAACTACTGGTATTTTTATGAAAATAAATTCATATATGTAGCTCATCCAATTCAATACTGTGGATGACAATGTTATGAGAAAGCTCAAAAGCTATGTGGAGAAGTCTATGGAGGCTGCATATTGTCGGGTAAGCCACTTGCACTTTATTGATGATACATGTGTGGATCTATGTACGTATTTGCCTTTCTATTTAGTTGTGTTTGATGACTTCATTTGTTAGGTAGCAAGTGCCCTTGATTTGGAATCCAAAATGGAAAGAATGCATCCTCTCGTTTTACTTGCAAATGAGCTGCACCTGGTGGCCAAAAGAGAGTTTAGCATTTTCTACCCTGTGCTTCGTGGTTGGTGTCCTGAAGCTGCGATAATTTCATCCAGGAAAATGAAAAAATTCTATGGAGAACAGCTGGTTGGAATTCTTTATGTGTAATTTTTGTCCCTTACATTTTTTCTGTTGGTACCTTGCTTTTCCTAATCTTTTGGAGCTTTTGATTTCTCATTATGCAGGGACCTTACCTCAAGAATTTATCACATCTCTCTGAGGATGTTAAATCAGTGCTTTCAGCTGCCAATAAATTTGATCATGGTCTTACTCATTTATATGTATCTGCTTGTGAAGAAGACAGGGTGTTGGTCCAGGAGCTGGAGCACTATAAGGTTTTTCCCTTTCCATAGAAGTTCCTTATGTTACGTTGAAATTATTCTTCCCTTCATTCGCTCAACTGTTGATCATTAGCTGTTAATATATGTTGCTGTTTTGATCATCTGCCATGCCAGAACCATTTCTTGACGGTTGCCAATAATTCTCATCATAATTCAATGCATTTTCTGTAGTATGGGAATGTATATCCTGTAATGCAAGTGAAAGCATGGGATATATCTCCTATCTGATCCTATATAGATGATAGATCTAGTGCATATTGAGGATGTTCTGATCATATTATCAATGAAATTTTATCCATAATATATTTTTTGTATTTCTTTATTGAATACTCCAAAAAATATTATGGATGAAATTTTAAAGCAATGTTGTATAAATTCCATTTTAACTTTTACATCTGCTTATCTGACAGGAATGTCATGAAATCATAAAATTGATATCCTAATGTATTTGTATTTAAGCCATATTTTCCTCTCATGGAGCCTGTAGATAATTTGTTCACTCTATATTTCTAACATTTTGAATTCTACAGATTCAAGAAGTTGCATGGCCTATAATTCTTGATTGGATCATTGCACAGCATTCCCGTATCTTGCAATGGATTGAACGGGCATCGGATATTGAGGTGAATAGCACTAATATCCTTATTTGTTTGGATAAATGACTAGATCAATAGAAATTAGTTAAATGTGCTCTTGATACAATGAAATTGGGATAGTGGAGGATGTAGAGATTTAACAGTTTCGGAAGAATAGGCCAGAGCGTAGTATAATCTTTTAGAGGCAGTCCACCTGTGTATTATATACAATAATTTCTGATAGATTGTAGTGGGATCTTGACAATATGGAACTATTTGAAATCACAGAATAAAAAGTGACTAGGTATTTCTTGAAAGATTTTCTTGTAGAATTTCATTTTGATATGGCACAATTCCTCATATTAATTCAGGCCTGCTTTGCTACAAGCAATTGACATAGCAAGAGTTATTGGAACATTATGATCAATGAGATACGACCCTCATAAATACCTAATAGATGGAGTTTTGGATTGATACATGACTGAAAAAGTGATCCTTTGTTTGGCAAGCATAGGAGTGGGAGGCTATATCATCTCAGCAGAGACAGGCGGCATCGGCAGTTGAAGTTTTCAGGATAATAGAGGAGGTATATAATACTTTATTCTTGTAACTGTGACACTAGTTCTTCAAGCAATCTAGCAGCTAACATGTGAATTTCCCCTTGTATTTTGTATCAAATAGTTTTTCATGCTGCTGCTATTACATAATAATTGAAATGGAATCATGTTTTCTTAAGTTGGAGCGAAGTTAGTAGCCTTCAATTGCCTAATGATATATTCAGAACTCGACCATCTTCACAAGTATAGAGAGTGAGATAAGTGGTGAACCCATTGGGGCTGCTGCTATATGTACATGAAGACTGTTATGCTTGCTTTCTTGACATTTTCTGCATAATATTTCAGAATATGTTCTTACAAGCTGCTAGATGGTTTCCGTTACCCTCTGAACTGTATAAGTTTTAATTCCATGTGTATTTTATTTCTGTATATTTGCTTCAATAATGCATTCCATTTGCTGTCTAATTTATTCATTTCCTTGAGCTGCAGACTGTGGATCAATTCTTTGCGTGGAATCTTGCAATGAATATTACACATTTACAGGCTCTCCTTTCTGTAATTTACCATGGCTTGGATGCTTACCTGTTGAAAGTTTCTGAACAGTTAGGTAAACAACATATAAGTTGACGTAAATTTGTCTCTAAGAATATGAGCTGGGTAATTTTTTTCTTGCGTGATCTATATCTGAATGAAGTGAGGCAGCTCAAGCCTTGTTATTCGCATTGTTTGAGCTGACCAGGTTTATTGTAACTGATGTCTTCTGTGGATTTTGAGGCTTCTTTTGATGAGATGAAACTTCTCTCATGTTCATTGTCTTGCAGTGGACAAGAAACATTTGCTGCCTTCTGCTCCTCCTCTAACTCGCTTTACAGAGATGAATATCCCTATAATTAGGAGAAAGCTGATAGAGTTTACTCTTACTGACAACACAGTGAAAGACAAAATAGCTGCATCAACAATATCAAAGCTCTGTATTAGATTAAACACTCTTCAAGTAAATGCACTTCAACATTCAGTGGGTTATGCAATAATTGGCTTCAGCCATTTCAATGCAGTTTGTTATAGATTTACTCTTTCATTGAACTATTCATTTAATCCACTGTGTATAGTCATGGTTCATTTTAAGGGTCATCAAGTTAAGATGCAAGTTTCTTCACACACTAATTGCATCACCTTTGGTCTTCCTGCAGTATATAAAGAAACAAATTGCCATACTGGAAGATGGTCTCAGAAAATCTTGGGCAGAGTTGAGGTCTTCTGAAAATGACAGACTGGGTTAGTTATTGTGACTGTGGACGGAAAACTTCTACTTTTTGATTATGACCATGAACACAGTCAAGTTTTTGTAGCTTTCTATTTGTCAGACTCGAAACTGTTGGTTGGAGTTGCTAACTTATCTGTCATACATTAATAGAATGTAATCCTTTGTTGCCAGGAAAGGAAGAACCTCTTGAAAGTTCAGGAGCGGATTTTGTCCCATATAGTGAAACGATTGATGAACTCTTTGATACTACATTCACTCACATTAGGGATTCTTCTACTAATGCCATGGGGAAAATTTGTGAATTGATTGGTAGGCTGACAGACCTCATGTTTATTTCTAGAATTTGCTTGTGTCAAACGCCAGCTGCGCCCC
>CXYZ01009676.1:51129-132857 GCA_900006705.1 Sonneratia caseolaris | reverse complement strand
CCCCCCCCCTTTTTTTAATTGAAAACACTAATGATCTGTCTGCTGGCTTCAACCCCAGGGCCGAGAATGGTGTTCTGGGATCTTAGAAATACATTTCTCCTCTGGCTCTACCGGGGTAGTGTTGAAGATGCTCGACTAGATAGGTTTCTTCCACAATTTGATACAGTAAGATCGTGCATCTCTCGAGTCTTTTCTTGCATTGTATTTAGAAACTTCTAACTTGGATTTTGTGGAAATATCATGTCCTCAGGTCCTTGAACACATATGTGGAGTACTGGATGATTCTCTGAGAGATCTTGTGGTTTTGAGCATCTGTCGAGCTTCACTGGTACTTTATCATTCTCATACTGTGTATTTTTTAGGATAAGTTACTCAGAACCTAATTTTGTTCAAGTTAATTATCAGGAGGGTTATGTCTGGGTGTTGCTTGATGGAGGCCCTTCTCGTGCATTTGCTGATTCAGATGTTTCTCTGATGGAAGATGATCTAAATACATTGAAGGCTTGTCCATCATCCTCTGGCTTTCCTTCATCGTTAAAAATATTGTCTGAACGTACATGCTGGTATTTCTTTCGTAGGAGTTCTTTATAGCCGAAGGAGAGGGACTTCCCGGCTCACTAGTGGACCAAGAATCAAAAGTTGCCGAACATATACTACACTTGTACTCCTTTCAGGTCTAAAACAACTAGCACAGTTTCATTATACTAAAACACTGAGGCGGGACAATCACATCCTTTTTCCGCTTTTCTGCAGACCGATGTCTTGATCCAGATGCTGCTAAATGCCAGCGAACACATCTTATCAGGATTAGATTCACAAAAACGTGGCTGCATCCCTGAGGATGCTCAAATTTTGATTCGGATCTTGTGTCATAAGAAAGATCGGGAGGCCTCAAAGTTCCTTAAAAGGCAATATCAACTCCCCATGGCATCAGGTAATAATCAAAGTCTCTTGCCAGTGAAATTATAAGGTGGCTATTTATGTTTAGTTCTGGTAGTCGAGCACGAGTATCTTTTGGTGTGATGAAAGGTATCCCTATTATCTTAGGTTGCAAAATGTGAGGATTCCCTTTATGCCCTTACATTTAGGTTGTATGTAAGAAAGACACGATAGTGCCCTTGCCAGAGGATTGCGTGAGTTTCATCTTTCATCACCTAATCTTAGCCGCATCATCCCCCTTTACGGCCATGGAGTATGTACGTGGCTCCCAAGAGTAAAAAAAAATAAAAAGAAGAAGTTCTGAGGCATCAGCATCCCGATCGGAAAACCGAAGTGATTGCGATTTCAGAGGCTTTGTAAGATTTAATCGGATCTTTTTTACTCACTGATCATCTCTGCTCTCCCCCCCCTTGCGTTTTTCCCAGAGTATGATGACACTCCGTCAAAGGATTCTGCGGGATCAATGTCAGACATTCTCAAGCGGAGCCCCTCCACAGATTGGACGATGAAGGGGCAGAGAAGTCTACACTCATTCAAGAAGAAAATCCAAGAAGCCACATCCGAGATCAGGCACGTAGCTTGGTAAAAATACCCATCCCAGGTTTGCGTCTTCGGCCCCTTCTGACATGCGCGCAGGTTCGGGTACCGAGTAGTTTCTGCTGCGTGGTCAGATCGCTTGGAGCTGTGTCTTCTCGAGGAACTAACTCCCTGGATTCTATGGCGTGCTCGCTCTTAATTAATGTTCCGGGAACTAGAAGTGATGGCGACTCTAGTTTTTGAATGAGCAAATGTGTAAGGGAGGCAGGCATTATTATTTAGTCCACTCTGTGAGTGGATATGACCATATCACCGTGAATGATTGATTCAGATTTTCTTTCTTTCTTTTTTTTTTTTATAAACAGTGGTTATTCAGATGGACTTTGTTCAGCTGATTAATCCGGATCGTCCCGTGTCGGTCCATTTAACGGGTTAAGAGCTCCCCGCCGCAGGTGAGACTCGAACTCAAGTCCTCCAATTGGGATGATGAGTGCCGAACTACTCGATCACGCTCACGGTGGGTTGATGCACCGTAGAAGAATTTCAAGGGAGGAAAAGAGGTATGTGTGATCTGGATCCTCGCCTAGCAAATGCACGTTATAGGCTTGAAAGCATCTTACAACCCCACACTCCTCCATCGTCACAGTGAGTTTGGCCGACCCGTATATCTAAATGCTCGACCCGATGCGGGCGCGCTCCTGAGAAATGTTCGACACATGCTCTTGCTGTCAGTATTAGGGCCCCAAGTCCAAGCGTGTCTCTCGTCCGATGAAAGATGATAAGGTTTCGGGTGCTGACGCTCAATTGATCAATGCATGGGACCCTATTTGATATGGAGAATTAGCTTTAGATCACCAGGTACGTCCTCTCTTTCACGGTCAAAAAGGTAGGCCAGGGGGTGTCGTGAAAGTCAGAATCGATGAACCGGGCTCCCTTCGGAATTGGATCTGCGCCATATTGAATCCCTAATGTCAATTATAATTTCCTAACGTAAGACCAAATCATATATCTAGAAGAATGTGCCATAACATTGCCTCTCCTCTTTATTCTATTAAATTCTTTCTTTTTTTGTCATCATTTTCGTTATAAGTTACTCGGTTCACTGCCAAAATCGAATCTGCGCTAAGCATCCACCAACGTGATACGACTACATTATCCACCTAACAGGACACTCTTTTGTGTCCCCAATAATATAACACAAATCAGGATTGGAACCACAATTGAAACGATTTCCGACATAAATTAAATCTGATCATCGAGGGTTGATCTTTCCACGACGATCTCCCCCTTTCAAGACTTCATTATCACCACTCCTCCTCCGCAGACACGTCGGCGGCGCTCATCGTCTCGACCGAGTCGATTCTCGTCCCTCCGCACCATCGGCATATCTCCGGAGGCACGCTCTTCGGGTCCTGAGTATCGGCTTTTGGGTCGTCGGAAGAAGACTCCCGCACGACTGATTCCGATGCCGCGTCGCAGAATGCCACGCGTCCTCTTGAGTGGGCGGAGCGCCTGACTGGGAAAATAGCAGCCGGAGGTTCTTCGTACGGTCGACTTAAATTCACTTCAATTTCCGAGCTCTAGCCACGAAGGGTCATGATGATCCGCGTTCCCATCGAACGGCTCCGATTTCACCTCCGACTCACCCTGAGGCTGCTGCTGCTGCTGCTGCAGCTGATCCAGCTCCTGTCTCTCGTCCCCGTCCCCGTCCCCGTCCCCCTCGGCAGTCCCAGCCGCCGTTCTCTGGCGCTTCACGCCTATCGAGACCCCAAACAGCCGAGGGTTCATCTCTTCCACTGCCGCAGCTAGAGATGCGCTGTTGTCCTCCGCCGCCGGAGGTGGCTCTTGCCTCCCCGGCATCAAGTCCAAGGGCTGGCACTCCGCCGTGCTGCTGGTATCCGGCTGCCGTGAGACGTAGTTGGCCATCAGGGAGAGTATGTTGTTGCAGAGCCCCCGCAGATGAGACAGCTCCTGGCTCATGTGTGAGTTCTCCTTCTTCAGCCTGTCGTTCTCCTCCAGGAGCTCCGGCGTGGTCGTGCAGCTGGGAGACCCGTGGAACGTGGCGGCAGCAACGGCCACTGGTGGCGAGTTCGAGGTGATCACCTGCTCGTCGCCAGAGTCAGTTGGAGTCACAGTCGGGACCGCGGCCACCGTCACCGCCGCAGCAGCGGCCGCTGGGGGGATTTTCCGGCGCTGTATGTCTCGGAGAAGGCCTCTTTCACCTCTCCTGAAGGAATCATTTGCAAATTCCCATCGATCCGGCACTACCTTTCTGAATCCCTAAGAAAAACATGTACTGTGAGCTTGCAAATCACAACCATCGGAGCACCGTGATTGAATAAGTAAATGCCACAGTAGAACTCAGAACGCATTGAATGTAGACCAGAAGATTGAGCTTCGTCAGTGGAGACTTACATAGGTATTGAGCTGGCGAACGAAGCTGGAGAAATTATTGTGCTTGAAGTGATTTGGGAGCAAATCTCTGGCGAACTCGGCCGGTCTCCACACTATGAACGTCGTACCGTCATCGTTCCAAGATATCAGGTCGTCCACCGCTGGATCGTCGACGAGCTGGTAGGTCTTTGTCAGGAACGGTGTTGGCAACGATCTCTGCGAGTCACCAGCCGGAAATTCGCCTGCTTTATCCTCCGGCAAGGGCGGTGATGGCGGAGGCATCTGCTCCAGTTACAGATCCAACTCCAAGAAAGCCTACAAGACTGGAAAGTTCCAGAAAGATTCCTCTCTATGTGAGCTCACTGCTTCAATTGCTCTCATGGTTGCACCGCACAAATCACAATAGGCACCATCCTGCGAATTATGAGGAAAAAAAAAATGATCCCAATGGTCAACAGAGGAGTCGAGAATTCAGTGCTACGATTAGGGAAGGGAAGCTTCCTAGAGGGAGGAGAGAAGGCTAATATTATTGACTATACCCGCAAGCTTCAGAAGAGTTCCCCTACCCCTACAGAATCTTCCAAGTATTCATCATTACAACCACTAAAGCATTCAACCAATTATTAATATGTTGAAATGACGGCAGAAACAACAGGAACCGAGAACTGAAACTCAGCTTCCTTTCAGCTTCCATTGGTTATTCATCCTCTTTTCTTCGACCACGAAAAAGTTGCGGTAGCGGAGCAAATCTCATGTACGGTTTACCTGGAAAGGTCGAGTGCTAGATCGGGAAGAGATGTCTTCGCGTTTTATTCAATTCTCTAAACAACTGAACCGGAAATTACACCCCGCACGGTACAGGACTGCCGCATATGCACCGGGGATGCCGGCGAATCAGGCGTTTCCGATCAGAGGGAGACGGAGGAGGAGGAGGAGGAGGAGGGGGGGGCGTTAGCCGCTTGGCCTGTTAGGTTTTGTTGCTTCTAGAAGGTTCGTGCGAAGGTGGGAGAGATGGATATAGATGGAAAGGGAAGGGGATGAGGGAAAGAGAAATTCGGCCGTTCCAGAAGGAGGAGGGAAGAGACAACAGGAAAGGAGAATTATTGCCTGAATCAAAGAACAAGGGTCTCCGGTTGAATTAACCCAATAAAAAGATGACACGTGTATCGACTGAGCAGCTCGCTGCTCGTGTCACGGATCTATTGGTCGCCTCGTAACCGAGGGGGAGCTATAGCTCATAGAACGACTGCTCATGGGAAAGTGCGTGAAGGAGCCAAAAGTTGTGGGCCCGCCTGTGTGGGAGGGAAGTAAGGTGCCAGGGGAGGGAGCGTGCGGATAAATCTCGTCCACTGTCAGAGGTAGTGGAATTGTTATGGATGGATATCCATCGTCACCACCGTCGGACGAGGAATTGGGAACTTGAGTTCACTAGGTGAGATGTGATTTGGTGAACGGACCCGAGTGCCGTATTTGAATTCCTTCCCCTGACTGGGTCGGGTGAGCGATATATGGATTAGCAGCAATTAGGATGGGTTTAATATAATACGCTGGCGGGATTAGAGCGTACCGCGCAGCGTACGAGAAACTAGGGGCTGACCACGTTGACGTTGAGCCCCCACTGCTCTCACGGCACGTGGTTTCCATCCCCCCCCCATCCCGTACGGGCTCCGCAAGAAAAGCCCCGACCTTTTTCCTTCTCTCGAGCGAAGACCGTGTCCCCTGTTTTCTCGGCTCGGCCTCGTGCGCGCGATCCTGTCCGGAACCGGTCCGGTCTGCGACCGGTTCCTACCGCCGGTCTACGGCTTCGTGCGTGAACATAAGTATCGGTCTCGTTTTCTTCTGACGCTCCATCCCCCACCCCCCGCAGATCGACCACTCAACGATCAGCCGGTCCCCCCAAAGGAGCCTTTTTTTTTTCCTTTTTCTTTTTTTTTTCTGGGATCTGTGCCTCTCCTCGGCTCGATTCTCTGCAGCCTTCGGGAGGCGTCATGGTCCAGGGAAAGCTCGAAGTTCTTCTCATCAGCGCCAAGGGTCTCGAGAACACGGATTTTCTCTGTAAGTTTACCCCTTCTGTCTGTTCTGTCGTTTTGTTTTACTCTGTTTCAGGTGTCGTCAGGATGTGCTGACGATTGTTTTGGCCCCCCATTGATGTGATGGTTTACGGAGTCCCCCGTGTATTGATCCGTCCTGGGAAGGCAGTCTTCATCTTTTCACTGCTCAGTTCAGGGAATTTCGGATGATTCCTCTGTGTCGGATCTTAGACAGTGATCTAAACTGCTGACCCGATTCATTATGCAATAGTCATTATTTTTAGAGGGGATGATCTAAGTGGAATGATCACATCGATTGTGATCTGCTCCGTGATGCGGCGGTCAGAGAATGAGCAATCGTTCCGAGTTAAATCACTGCCACCATGAAACAAACAAGGGGCTGATACTGCTTAAGAAGCTCTAGTATCTCTCGGGATTCAGTTACGGATGACGACTCCTCAGAATTAATCGTTCTGCATTACTCAAAATGGCTTGTATTACTTGAATTGTTGCAGGTAACATGGACCCTTACGTCATCCTCACTTGCCGAACACAGGAGAAGAAAAGCAGTGTTGCTTCTGGTGAGCTGATATGTCTAGTTTTCTTTAACGACCTGCATATGTCTTTTCATATTTGATCGTCTGACAAGTGCCACACGAATAATTATCTCTAGCATTACGTAGTCCTTGCTAAAGGGTCATTGTTGTTCGTCCAGATCTGATCTAAATCATGATGTGCTTTTCCTCTTTTCTCCAAATGAGCCGTAGTCCACTCAGGAAACCACAAGTTGGTGGGCTCTGAGATCAGTTATTGCATTTGTCAGAATAGGATCTTTGCACAGGCTTCGCTGAAAATATGTTGTAATTCAGGGAAAGGCACTGAACCAGAGTGGAATGAGACTTTCGTATTCACAGTATCCGGTGGCGTATCGGAATTGAAGTTGAAAATTATGGACAGCGATGCCGGTACATCCGATGATATTGTTGGGGAAGCCACGTAAGTGTTCTGTGTTTTTACTTGAAGACATTTCTACGTCTACTTACCGTTCAAATTGCAACGGAACAGGAACTAATGTGTCTATGCTCCTTCCAGCATACCATTGGAGCCACTGTTTGAGGAAGGAAACCTCCCACCGACTTCGTACAACGTGGTCAAGGACGACGAGTATTGTGGGGAGATCAGAGTCAGCCTCACCTTCACTCCCGAGGTAAACTCTCTGCTAGACTTCACAATGAAATCTTTCTTCTTAATGGATGTGCTGTTGATGTAGGAATGCTATGACCAAGGTCTCCCGGAGCAGAGCTTCGGGGGATGGAAGCAGTCTTCACTCGATTGAGTATGAGAAAAAAAAATGCCCATGTCCGACAACCGAACCTACCCTCGGATTGATGTTCTGTTCTCAGTTAATGGTTTGAGGCTGAGGAAACTGTGTCAGTTTTTGGTGTTGATTCCCTAGGGGCAGCTTCCTTTGTGTTATCTCTTGTAAGAGTTGAGACATGATATGATCAAAGTGTCTCGTGTTTGTGGGCTCTGTTTTGTTGGATGTTCCACTTTAAGAATCCAACCATGTCTCTCTTCCTATCTTGATCTACTTCAGTTGATGTCGGACACTTCTCGTGATTTAGGTAAAAATTTTAGTGATAAATAAAGTTAATAACGGACAATTAAATTAAAAAAATACAATACGATAATCTCTCATAAAAATTTCACTTTCTACTTAATTGTTGATGATACTACACACCTTGGATACAAAGTAGTTCTAAGATGGAGTAATATGGGCATCTTCATTGATTAATATAAAAGCTTGTCAACAAATAATTTATTAATATAAAAGTAAAATCATAAAATTCACTAATAAAAATGCTAATTTATCTTGAAGAACCTACTAATTATATGTACGTGACAACTGTTTTTCTTTAACTTAAAAAGCCGTACATCATATACTATAAGAGAATTGGTTTGATTGAGTCAATTATTTTTGGTCTAACTCAATGGTCTAATTTTTTTTTGGGTTATATATATAATTTATAAATAAAGAGATTAAAATAAAAATTAAATCTATACTATTTAATTTATTGGAGTGAAGGTAGTTTTACTGTATTAAATATGTATTTTTTATTAAAATATAATGTTTGATTAATTAGAAAATGATAGTTGTCGGCTTGTAGGATTCAGACGTGGCACATTGAATCCTGACAGCTCAGTGCTTTGACCGATAGGTGATCTCTGACTCTTCCTCCATCCGCACTACCATGTAAACTGGGAAAAATACGCCAGAAAATGCCAATTATTATTATTATTTTTAAATATCCCAAACGACAAATATTATTTTTATGATGGACCTAATTTTCTCTCTTTCGTTTTCGAGGATAAATTCAATTTTGCTCTAAATCCATCCAAGCCAACATTTGACTGCATGATTAAACAAATATATGTATATATAAAGAGAATTTAAGTTAATATATAGTGAAATTAATTGATGTCAAGGAGAAAAAAGGTCGATTTCATCATCCACATCCCCTTCACCATCCGGTAGAATTGAATTTCAAACCCATCAATCGTCCGTTCAGATAGGCCAAACAGGCATCTCGCTACATCGAAAATAGGCATGCCCGTGTAGCCGAAATTCAATCAGAGAAAAGGGTATCTGCATATGATCACTCCCACACCTTCTTAAGAACGACATCGTACTGCATGCGTCCGGAACGTCGAGTGATACCTATTCGCCGGGCTGGCCACGCTGATGAGTCGGCTTCAGAAATGACGTGGAGTTTTCTGGTCTACAGACGTTACGAACCGGTTAATCGATGCCACTTGCCCGACTTGGCTACTAGCGTTAGAACAGTGGTTTTGCTATTCATATTGACGTGCTGCGAGTTTTGAATTATCGTCTCGAACCACTGGTCCCTTCCATTATATAAAAAAATCATGCGCACGGTCGGTGGCATGTAAAATAATGAAAGTATCCAAATCATTTCGGATATTCATTATTCACTTCCATGGACACATTACAACTTGAACTCCCCTATTCCCTCATGTCCTCTCACGTCCCACCATCCAGAACTTCGGTTTTAATATGATTTTAACCTGCGTTTGATGATGATGATGATCAATGGAGACCTCTCAACCAACTAATTAATGCTTAGGAAGTCAGTATGGCCGAGCTGAGGTTGAAGCAAGCGGGCTAATATATCGGCCGATTAGATGTGTCTTGAGTGTGCGAATGGGATCGGTTATTCTGTATACTAGCAGATGACATATAAATTCGTTCTCCGAATATAACAGAGTGTAGAAAAAACAGCTTTCAGTTCAAGCTCCACTTGCCACCCAAAATGGAAAACCGGTTTCCAAGTGCAATCTCTGCTCACAGTAGTTTTTCTTTACCCTATCGACTACACTGAGAAAGAAGGGTGTTTGAAGCTACAGAACTAGCTTAGACTCAAGACTTCATGCATGGACTGATATAATACTTGATCGAGATCGATGATTATGGATTCTGAGAAAGTGGGGCGGGGCGATCAGTTGTGGAGAGGGTTCGGCCCTACCGGAACCACCCGCTGAGAAGCTCCGTAAACCATGCTGAAGTTAGCCTTCCTGGTCCGTTTCTGAGTGCCGGAACCGGGGTTGGAGAATAACTTGCCGGCCGAGATACCGCGTGGGAAGGTGCTGGAGGAAGGATCAGCAGGTAGAGGTTTATGTTCGGCTTCTTTCCCCGGCTCTCTTCCGTGGATAGCCCGAGAACCCGAGAGCTGGATCATCGGTGCTGCAACGACAAACATGAAGAGGATTGGTAACATGGGACTATGTCTCTGTATTCTGATCATGGTGAGTATACGAACAGAGAGAGAGAGAGAGAGAGGAAGAAGAAAGGTTCGAACTTTGAAGGTTTTGAGTCAAACTCTCCGGCTAGAGATTCCTGTATATATTTAGAGATATTGGAATCAAGAGGACAAGAAGCTCGATTGATTTCTACAGCAGAGCAGACGACCCAAAATGACAAAATTGTTCCTATCTAACCATTAATTTTTTGTTTTAAAAAAAACCCAATCAGGCTCAGATTGCAGGCTCCGTTTGTTCCAAAGCTTTTCTGGCCCAATTAGATCAAACGGTGAAATTCCCTTTTAGTCCCTAAAACCCTTCCACTTCCAAGTTATAGCCTGTCCTTCATCTTCCCGCTTCCCTTAAAACCCTAAACCCTCCTCCCTCCTCCACCCCCCTTGTCTCTTCTGTCCCCGCAATCACCAGCAGATGTTCTCCTTTCTCATTCGTGAACGTCCCAGGAGGCTCCCAGACCTTCTTCAATGCTCCGGCACCGTCATATTCGCCCGTTCCATGGGAGGGGGCCCGCGGACTTTTCCTGGAGGCCTGAACAAGTGGCAGTGGAAGCGCATGCACGAGAAGAGAGCTAGAGAGAAGGAGAAGAGGCTCCTCGCTCAGGAGAAGCAGCTATATGAGGCGCGGATCCGGTCCGAGATCCGGGCGAAGCTAGCTGGAGAACCTGATCAGGGGCCCGACACGTCGCCTACTCACGGCCCTATGACCCCGAAGGATCACATCAAAGCCCTAGCTGATCGGTTCATGAAGGAAGGGGCGGAGGACCTGTGGAACGAAGACGATGGTCCGCTAAGACCTCCTCCAACGTCCATCCCAAGGCCCAGCCGACGGCCAGGATCAATTCAGTCGCCTCTCGATTTAAGGAAATTTGTCTCTGAGGCAGGGGTTAATTTATCAGGGAATACCGGCAGTTTGAGATCTATCGATAGTAGTGGTAATTACAACAATAGTAATCGTAGGAATTACTCTGTCCAGAGCAGGGGGAGGTTTCGCAGAAACGAGAGCTCGGAGAGTGAAGAAGATACTGGTTCTGGGTTTGGTTTGCTTGGTCAAAATGAGAATTTCAAATCTTTCAGTAATTCAAGATATTTGAATTCTAAATCAAAGAACGGGACATTTTCAAGGCAGAGGAAGATGTACTTTCGGAATGATGACAGTTCTTCTAGTGATCATGATTCAGATATTGACACAGAGGATGATGTGCCGAGTTCGGGTGCTTCAAGGTGGCCGAGGCTGAGTTTGGGTGGACCAGAATCGGATGAGGATGAGACGGGAGGAGAGAGAGGGGTTAATCTGAGGAGATTAGGGGGTAGAGCTTCTCTGGGGAATTATGACATGAAAATCAAGAAGAGAGTGCCACTGCAGCTAGTTGAGGAAGAGACTGATTTTTCACAGGAGGTGGAGTTTCTCAGACATGAGCTCAGTAGGAAGAAAATGGTTGAAAATCAAGCGGGAAATGTGGAGGAGGATTCCCTTCTTACTCAGAAAAGGTGAAAAAGTGGCCTTTCTTATGTTACCACATTCTTAGAAATGGACAAAATTTGTGCTCACTATTATACAAGATTAGCATTGTGCTGAATCTTGAAAATCGAAGAATCAAAATTGAGGACACTGATTCTTCTCTAAAGCAGTCGCATACTGTGGCTTCGTCAGCCCAAAATTTTCCACATTATGTTTGATCCATGAGTATCTTTAACTGTATAAACCCAAAAGTATGTGGATGCGAGTAGTGTAAACAGAGAATGTATGGCATTTTTCTTGATTTTTATGAATCTGCTTGTTCAGATTTGACGAATGCAATATATCATCACTGACAATTAAGGCGCTCTCTTTAGCTGGTTATACTCGAATGACCAGAGTGCAGGAGGCTGCTCTCCCTGTTTGCCTCGAAGGTTAGTGAACTGCTCTTACCTGACATTACTTCGTACAAATTGTCAACTTCAGATGAGTATTTCTCAGTATCTAATGTTTTTTTTGCAGGGAAGGATGCTTTATTCAAGGCTAAAACTGGGACAGGCAAAAGTATGGCCTTTTTGGTAGGTTTTTTGAAGGGCCCTTTGTTCCTGCAAATGTATTTATTTTGCTATGAAAATACGAAAGAATTTTCTGTTTAAACATTCACAGCTTCCTGCTATTGAAACAGTTTTGAAGGCAAATGCCAACACCAACCAACGGGTACCGCCGATTGATGTGCTCATTCTTTGCCCCACAAGAGAGCTTGCTAGCCAGTTGGCTGCAGTAGCCAAGGCTTTGCTGAAGTATCATGAAGGTATAGGTGTGCAAACTTTAGTTGGGGGCACACGTTTCAAAGTTGATCAAAAACGCTTAGAATCCGACCCATGCCAGGTCTGTTCCGGCTATTCTCTCACTTGATAATGTTCCTGTTATGGTATTTTCTTCAGTCTATCTAAACAAATTAGATAAAGTAATGAAGATCCTCAAGTGCAGTGAAGCATGGTTATATCCAATTTTTTGGACTGATGCAGATAATTGTTGCAACTCCTGGTCGGTTGATGGATCACATTGAGAGTAAATCGGGTTTATCTGTTCGTTTGATGGGTCTAAAGATGCTCATACTTGATGAAGCTGATTATTTGCTGGATCTTGGGTTCCGAAAAGACATTGAAAAGATTGTTGATGCTCTGCCTCGTAAGAGGCAATCCTTGCTCTTTTCTGCTACCATCCCAAAGGAGGTGAATCTTACTTTTTGTTCCTTAATGATAATCTGGACCGTGAATTGTTTCTCATTATATTCAATTTGAGTTGCAGGTACGTAGAATATCTCAGCTTGTTCTAAAACGAGGTCATGACTTCATAGATACAGTGGGTGCAGGTTCTGTAGAGACTCCTCTGAAGGTATCTTACTAATCTTGATACAAGATGAGGGCCTGAAAGTTGAACCTCTCTCTTGCATTTGTGCAAATAATACATGGAAGATTGTGAGTTTAACTCTTTTATAATACTTGAAGCAAATGACTAAGCATAGGAGCTCTCTTCATGCAGGTCAGGCAGTCATGGCTAATAGTTCCTCATGATCAGCATTTTCAAGTAATATACCACCTTCTTAAGGAGCATATTCTACAAACACCTGACTACAAGGTAAATCGATAGAAACTGTTGATTTTACTTTGAACTTGGTGATATTTTTAACAAAGTGACTGAACATCTTGAAATGTCTCCAGGTTATGGTCTTTTGCACAACTGGGATGGTAACATCACTCTTATATTTGCTTTTACAAGAAATGAAAATGAATGTCCGGGAGATTCATTCAAGAAAGCCTCAAATTTATCGAACGCGTATGTCTGATGAGTTTAGGGAATCAAAGCGACTGATTCTTGTAACATCTGATGTTTCCTCACGTGGAATGAATTACCCTGATGTTACATTGGTCATTCAGGTATTAAAAATGCTTGTAAGAATACACTTATATTCTGCTTGCATCTTACAATATTTACCTTATCATTTATTACTCAGACCTATTGTGTTGCTACTGTTAAATAGGGAGGATAGGGTTGTGTAGTTTTGAAGCATAAGAGTTGCCTAGCTTCACTTTGATTTTTTCACTAAAGCAACCTTAGTTTGATTACCACCAGGTAGGCATTCCTTATGACCGAGAACACTATATACATCGTCTTGGAAGAACTGGTCGGGAAGGGAAGGATGGCGAAGGCATTCTGTTGCTTGCTCCATGGGAAGAGTACTTCCTCAAAGAAATAAAAGACCTACCAATGGAGAAACTTCCTTTACCGTCTTTGGATCCAGAATCCAATATGAAGGTCCTCACTTGAGCACCACTGAATCTTATTCATCTTGATGAATATCTTAAACATTCTTATAGTAGAAAATGATGTTCCATGATCTGCTCCCTTGCAGCTGGAAAGTTCATTGTCAAGAGTAGACACTAGTGTCAGGGAGGGGGCGTATCATGCTTGGCTTGGGTACTACAACTCGATAAGAGACATCAGCCGAGATAAGACGACTCTGGTAGAGTTAGCCAAACAGTTCAGCGACTCAATTGGACTACAGAATCCCCCTGCTCTCTTCAGGAAGACTGCCCTCAAGATGGGTCTGAAAGGTATACCTGGAATCAGAATCCGCAAATAAGTCTTCAATTGGGTTCAAGTTCCGAATAAATTCAGTTTCAATTTGGAGCAACAACTTGTCAATGGCATCTCTATCAGGACATCAGGTAAGTCTCTGTCAGTTCGGAGTATCCTTTTCTGCCATATGGGTCAGGGAATTAGCTTTGCCTATGGTTAAGCTGCTGCTCTCTGTCAGCTCTTGAGGTAGGTAAGTGACAGCCATGAAAGGCTGTAAATTAGATGTTGGCATTTTACCTTCTGTCTTGTTGACGCTATGAAAGGCTGGTTAGTTGGTTGGATTGAACTTTATGTCAGTGAAAGAGAGCTGATTCTTAGTCTGATTTAGTTTTACATTACTCCAATGAATGGACCAATTTAGATTCGGGTCAAGTCATGAGTTCTTCCCATGTTTCAATACATTATGTTCGGGGTACAAGCTCATCAAATAATACGTGGTCCGGATCTCTAAGTTGTAGAGCCGACCATTGCTCTAAACTATAAAGTTTAACATTAAAACGCTTAAAGGAATGCACTTGGATTACAAATCGTGTAAACTGTTTATCCATGGGAGAGCATGAGAATGTAATTTCATCCCATGTTGGTAGGTGTTTGATGCTAATTACTCAATGCATTTTATTTTGTGGATAAATCATGGCTGCTATTTCTTAATTGATCCTTAGAGCATAAACAATCGAAGGAGAGCCTTGGCTTCTACACTTCAAATAAATGTATTTAATGCCACGGAAATATCATTTTATTAATTGAAATGCCAAAATTAGTCCAATCCATTAGTCCCCATTTAGAGGTTTGCCATCCATCCACAGTGTGAATTGTGATGGCCCAACCCAACAACCGCCAGCACAGTGCCTATTTTAGCATCTTCCTGAAACGGAAAGCCTCACATCCATAACCAATAAAACGATTCCATTTTTACGATCATCAATAGGACTTGGAATTTGCAAACAAGAATTGAATCCAAAATCTATGATAACCCAAAAATTGCTAAAGCATCGAAAAATAGTAAAAAAAAAAGAAAAGAAAAGAAAAGGAAAGACACAGAGAGATTGAAAGGAGACGAGAAGAGGAAGAAACCATCGGTTTCTTCGATTGTCTTGTAGCATCTGTACAGTAGAGGAGTTTAAGGAAGCAAACCGAACCCGTAGAGAAAGTTTTTAATTTCTTTTTTTAATTAAATTATTGTGAGGACCCAAAAAATTTTCCGCCTAACTTTGCCCACCAACACCATTTAGGAGTTTCCAGCGGATCGTTGTTCATTTTGATCGAAAATAACAAGACAGGCCTAGTTTGGAACGTAAGGGAGCTATAGGCAGCAGGTTCTGATTCTCTTCCCTCCTGCTAAATCGTGGGATTTCGTGTGTGACTGTTGTATTGGAGGAGTTAGCGATGGAAGATGAAGCAAAGAAGGCTGAATCTTCTGAGACCCCACGGGAAGAGAATTCTAAGTATAACAGTGATAACATTCATGGAAATGCTGCTGCTGCTGCTGCCAAGGAAGGAGAAGAAGAAGAAGAAGAAGAAGAAGATGCAGCTCAGGAGAAAAGCGTCATCCCCGATGGCAAAGAGAAGAAGGAGAAGGTCTCCTCTGCTCCAAGTAATAATCTCCCTTACTTTCTCTGCATTGACAAGTTGCGATGCTGGTTGATGTTGTCATGTTTGAAATTCTGAATGTGTCAGTCGGGAGAGCATTGATGTTGATATCCGTGGTCTAGTTTTATGATTTCATTTCTGTCTGGAGAAACGCAAGATCAAGGTGTTCGCCGAGCTTTGGTTCATGCTGATGCAAGATTACACCATCAGGTGGTTCTTTGCCGAATTTCTCCCCAAGGATCCGAGCAAAAGGAGATCCGTTAAATACGAAATATCTTATCAGACTTTTGCAGTGTTTGGTTTTGGTTTGGCTGTTTCTTTTGTAATTCAGTTTTTGCTCGCATTGGCAGGGGTTGCATTCGCAGATCCTATTGAGAAACCCCCTGGAGGTTCGGTCGACAGAGGTAAAACGATTCATGGAACAATAGTTTCGATACAGATCATTGTTGTGCTTAATGTCAGTGGACTAATCGTCATCTTTCGGCTTGATAACGGCTCCTCAGATGCTGTTCTTGCTAGGCTTGAGACCGAGAAGAGATTGGCTCTAATCAAGGCATGGGAAGAAAGTGAGAAGAGCAAAGCAGAAAACAAGTAAATCAATCCCTCTCGGGACCCTCATTCAATAGATCAATGCAAGAGCTCGCCTGAAACTATTATGGCACAATGGCATTTGTTTTCCTTTTCACATTTTTCGGCTTACGATCTTTCAATCTCATGCTGGGTTTGCCCTTTTCTGATCGTCCTAAAATGTGATCAAGGGCGTACAAGAGACTCTTGGCAGTTGAAGCTTGGGAGAACAGCAAGAAAGCCGCTGTCGAGGCAAAACTTAAGAAGATAGAGGTACCACGATAGTGACTTAACCGTCTATCTATACATTTCATCTTTTCTGCCTGGGATGGTGCTCGTAACACATCGAATGGTCTATCTGAGGTTCATGAATAACTGGAGTGCATGTCCGGGCAACTGCTTGACATGATCTTCCCAACAATACAGGAGAAAATCGAGAAGAAGAAGGCAGAGTACGCGGAAAGGATGAAGAACAAGATAGCAGACGTTCACAAGGCTGCAGAGGAGAAGCGGGTGACAGCGGAAGCCAAGCGGGGAGAGGACTTTGTCAAGATCGAGGAGACAGCCTCTAAATTCCGAGCAAAGGGCTACACCCCGAAGAAGCTCCTGGGATGCTTCAGCAGCTGATTTGCCAAGATTTCATAATTTCTACTGCACTTCAGTAGCTGTAAATTGGGAAATTTTACCTTCCCACAAGTTCCACTCCCACGTACAACAGTCGATGGAGGCCACGCTGTAAATTATGTTGGATTCGTGGTTATGTGTCTCTGATCATGCACAGCAGAATTTAGTTTGCCTCTGCAACTTTGGTCTCATTAATCCACTTGTAGGAGAGAGTCACCGTTATGTATTTGAAGCCGAGCTTCTCATCGATGAATACCCCCCCGTCTTCAAGTTATCGATACGACTGAGAGAGGCAAAGCAAACTAATCACCACCTAGAGTGATGTCCCACGAGATCGTCTTCGGTCCAACTACCCAAGCCGGAAAACTTTCACCTCAACGCTGCTGCATCTCTCCAATTTGTAGGCTCTTGACCCTGGAACCATGTGCGTTCTTCTTACATTTATACGCCAATTTACCTTACAACCATTTACTGATGCAGAGCGTTATCGAATAACTTCATTTTAAGTGTTTCATTCTCGATCGAGGCCGGTTCCCAGGCCTACTAGGAAGATCGAGGGTTAAGCAGAACATCGGCCGGACCGGGGCCGTGTCTGGAGGCAGAGTCTGCATTAATACTGGAGAACTCGCAGGTGGGTCGTGCAATATGAAGGTAAGCCACAGCTGCGGCCATCTCGCCACTGGGCTTACTGATGAATAATTATACAGATGCGTGTGATGATAAAAACCTCACTCTTGGTGCTATGGAGATCACTGTCTTTATAACTCATCATCTCGGAAATAGACCGGGTAAAGTGGCACGGTGACCAAGCATGTTCGTGTTGATGACGAAGGGACGGCAAGGATTCCGACCGTTTAAGATGTTGAGTGCAGAGATCATCAGGTAATCCGACCAGTCCGAGCCCATCCGCCGGACCCCGGTTGCCCGTCAGCTAGTCGACATTAGTTATTACATTTGGCCCAGTGCGCAGCGCAGCCGATTAGCTTTTTTTCTTCTTCTTCTTTTTCTCTCAAGAAATAATTATTTCGGCCACAATATTTTCACCCTTAATTCTCCTCAGCTTTAGCAAAAGCGTGTCGTGCATAAAATTCCTCCCAACGAAGGCGAAGATCATCACTGTCTCAGCATCTATTCCGTCTGTCTGCCCTTTCGGCCGCAGAAGGCCAGTGAAATGGTGAAAGGCCCTGTGTGTGTCTCGCGCTCGCCCCCCCGTTGAAACTCTGCGATATCACCCGGTTCAGACACATCCGCCGGTTAGTCGTGGTTCGAAGTGGTTTCGGTGCTTGCCCGTGAAACCTGTCGCGGTTTTCTCGTCATTCTAATCGGCGATAATTAATTTTTTAATTAAAAAAATTGAGGGGGTAAGGTTAAACCTGTCACTGGGAAATATGGCATTCGATGGTTGCACCTCGAGTAACAACCGGTCTTCGTTCTCGACCTGGCCTCTGCATATTGCAACGGACTATAGATTAGACAATAAAAAAATGGATTAAATTCATCCATATGGACAAAAATTCTCCTTGGATTCGGATCCGTGAATACAAATTGTAGAATAATATCGGGCTCGCTCTAAGTCAAAACAGCCACGCTTACGCAGACACAAACACACACTTGTCGCTTACGCATGAATGGGCCGGTTCGGATGGTTCATCGACACTTGTTCTCAAGAGGAATTCCGAATTCGAGTGCGATTACTAGAAGAAAAGAAAACCCACAATTAAAAGAAATTAACTTCTTAACAAATATATTCCAACGGTGTGGATTAAAATGCATGAATGAATCTATAATGTTATCGAGATGATTTGATGATGTGCGAAGCAAAAATCACGGGTGGGAATGGGACCCTTTAGAGTGGAAACGAGCACACAGAGGTTGGGGGCGGGGTGGGGGGATCGGCCCCGCCACCTTCACGGGGCACCTCGATTTCTTTATTGTCTATCCAAGCCTGGTCCAAAAGGCCAAGAAAAAGAAAGAAAAAAAAAAAAGGAACCCTAGAAATTGGATAAAGAAATTTCCTATGGCTGCTTCTTCACCTTTGCTGATCCGTGGGTTTGGGCGAATTGCAATTGCCTTCGAGCTTTGATTGATTTGCTGCATTTTTTTTGTGTTGGAAACGTACAAAATGCCTGAGATTGGCGTGAAGATGGAAAAATACAATAATAATAATAATAATAATAATAATAATAAAAGCTGAGGGTGGTCCATCGTATCACTATCATGGACTTTACCTCGAACAATGAACGGCCTAGCCCGACCGTGACACGACGTGGATCATGACATGGCAAGACATGAAGGGCCCCGGGTCTGGCCATAGACAACTCCACGACCTTGAGGGCAACGTTCGCTTGGATCGAGGGATTTAGAGGAATATGAGAGTAGGGATTTTGAGTAATTAGTAAATTCATTGGTTGCTACGATCTTTTATTTTGTATTGGATAATTAAGAGAAAAATTATGATTTTATAAGATAATTGAGCACTTTTACTTATAAATTTAAACTTTTAAATAAAAATGAGTATAATTTCTTATTAGTTTATAACGAATTTAATATGATATGAGAGGTAGTGCGTTCGCACCTTAACTGGACTCGTGGTCAGTCAATATAAGTCCGAACACGGAAGAACACTGCGCGGCGTGTGTCCAGTTGTTCCATTCGCCCAAGACTGGAAGAGGTATATCCAGTTTACGGACAATTATTGAGGGCGGGTGTTTAATGGCACGTGATAAAATTGATCACGTCGTCATGTGAGTATGGGCGAAGAGAATATGACTTTTAAGCGAAGACGAATCCGATTCCTTATACAGTGAATTCAATAAGTACATGCTTCTTGAAATTACATATAGGTTATGTTTTTCCCTGGAAAATGATCGAGGTGCACCTTCAGACTCGGGAGAGTAGGAACATTCTTCGGTGCTCTGGGAGTCATCGAATCGACCAGCAATCCTTGTGATTGAAAATCGCTCGATAGATTTGCTGAAAGCAAAAGGCATTTTTCACGTCTATGTATGCTTCCTATCTCACGTCTCCACCCGAATTGTGAAGAGTCCCATTGCTTAGTGACATCCCCCAAGGCAAAATGGCCTTCCCTTGCATCGCAATTCTGATACTAAACGTGCTTAGAGGGTAACTCCAAGCACGCACCCTTTACGACCATACGACCCAGCGTCATTAATGAATATTCAGTCCAAATTATTTATTTATGTGTCGAGAGCGATGCTACCGCTATCATACCTCATCTTTTAGATGCTTCCTTGTTTTGCCGGTATACACAAGTCTAAGAGATCATAACTAATTCATATTCTCCGAACCGATCAATTTATTAGATATAAAACTTATGCAACCGTAAATTTTCTCTGTGGTTCATAGGACACGAGTCCAATGACTTACTCAAAGGAGAGGGATGTCGAATCACATTAAGTAAATTACACTGGTCGATATAATTTTCTTAACATGATGTTTAATCTGTCAATATAACTCTCATTTTGAAACTAAGAGATTTCCGATCAATTCTACCCGTCATCTTTATTCTTGTTTCCGTCCATGTGTTCTGTACATGCCGATTTAGTGGCTTTTCCGACGGGTAAGCTGCGGGGGGTAGGAGAGCTTTTTCCCTCGAAAAGGGACCGTCTGTCTGTCCATTGGAGCTGACAGGAGCATTTTCATCGCACCTTATTTCTTCCAAACATCAACGTCTTGTGTGGTTGGTTCAAAACCCCGCGCTCTCCGACTATCACATATGAGCGTCGGATCCCTACTTATGAAAGTTCTATAAATGAGAATTGAATGATAGAGAAATTTATTAGTTATCAGATCGATGTGATACGTGCGATGCTCTTCTGTTTCTTTATCGACTAATTGTTTTGAGGGACTCTTGCCGGTTGCCACCTCCCTTTTTCTTCGGCTGTTGGTTTGATGGAGGTGGGTCGAGCCGGCCAACTCAGAGTTAACGATGAGTAACGACTAGCCGTTGTCATTCCCTAGTCAAGCAGCTTTGAAGCCAAGCAAGCCTCGGATTCAAGCAATCTGGATTTCCATTTCCCCGTCAGCTTCCTCCTCCCCAAATTTATGCACAATATACACTCGGGTCGGAGTGCCCGAGGTAGCGGAACGCGGCGGAAAAATATCACTGCCCCGGATATTGCCTGGTCTGGCACGACGATTTTGGCTTGGTTCACGCGAGGACATGATTCCAGGACATGGTTCGAGAAAGTGACTGTATGATAATTTTTACCTTCAAGCAGCCGAAATGGGACCGTTCAGATGCATTAAAATGGATTTTTCGGAGGAACCAGAAGAATAATAAGGGTTCATGCGAGCAGGAAGATCCATATTGATTCAAGAACCCCTTTTTGATTTGTGTCTGTGTTGTTTCTTTCTTATGATGCCGAGGAAGAGGGTTCGGTGAAACATTCTCCTTTCAGTACCGGCATTCATTGCTGAGAAGGAACTCCTAATATATGTATACAAACACACACACGACCAAGAGAATCGGTGGAGAGGGGCTTTTCGTGCATGGTTAGACTGTGATTATCACGGGGCTAATCGAGATTACGGAGGAATTGATAAGACTGATCGCGTGTGCCATCATTATCTAATCCTCCTAATGTGCACTGAACCCAGGGCTTGGATCTTGCTCTCGATTGATCGCAGCACACAGCACAGATGTCACGTTCCTTAAAAAATTAATTTGGGTGCAACCACGAGCCGGGGCGAGACCTTGTCCATAAATTTTCTCCGATTTGTAACATTCGAATTTAAGATCTTATTTAAGAAAAAGAGAATTTTACAACCAATTTCCATCTTGAACTTAGGACAGCTAAATCCAAATGGTGAGTGGAAGTCACTGTCGACACACGAAAATGCGGGGGGGTCTTCGCGGGGGAGCTCCGTTGACACCGCAAATGGAACCCTCCCCTAATCAAAGGCACAAATTGATAAGACTCTGCCTCTCTTTTTTCCATGCCCACTCGGCAAGGATCTGCTTGCAGTTAGTCCATCGGGAGAGGTTCTCGGGGGAGACGGAGCACATTCGAACGGTGTTGATCGAACAGTTGTTGCACATTGTCCGTTTTCTTGCTGCAAAGTTGACACCGATACCGGTCGGTATTTTTCATGTCGACCAATTCGATCTTGTAGATGATCGTAGATTCTTTTGTCGGCATGCAAAATTGGAATTCGGTTCGCGGGTTTGGCAGCCAAGCTACAGCCGAGGACTTCTAGTGTTTCAATAATGTTTTCATATAAATTTAGTTCAAGAGTTGAAATATTGATGTATGAGAATTCTCCGTAATAAAAAAGGAAAATGACCGGGGCAAAAGATTAGGGAGCGTGGGCTCAAACCTAAGTCATGTGAGCGTCATAATTACTGGGGATTTGTTCAATGGAATGATTTAATCCTCAATGATTAATCACTCCTTTTCTTTTAGCTTTAAATCCCAAAAAATAAATGAAAATATTATTTTAAAAAAATTATGAGGAAATAATCGTCAGCACTCGCTGAAAGCGAGAGAGGCTGTTAGAGAGGAACCACAGCAGAGAGCACCCGCAAATGAAAGCAGAGCTGTCCTACTCTGGTCCCCCTTCCTGTTCTTCCACTTCACTCCTTTCCCATCTCTTCATATATGCCAGCTATGCATGTGCATTCCCTCTCCTCCCGTTTGAGACGATGGGTCGGAGAGTGCTGATGTCACAGCGATTCTCGCCGGAGCTCCGGTGAACTTCCGGGCGGCCTGGCGATTATCCTCCGGCGGAGGGAAGGATGTTCTTGCCGGGGAGATGGAGAGGGGAGAAGAACAGGGTGAAAGCTGTGTTCAAGCTGCAGTTTCATGCCACTCAGGTCCTTACGCATGTTCTTCTCTTGTCCTCCCAACTCCCAGAGAAAAAAAAAAAGTCGCAACTTTCCTTCTTCTTGGGATTGGATTGGTTCGTTCTGATCTAGCTTTCCCGATGAGCTCAATTCTTGGTTCTTCAACTGCTCTAGAAATGCTTTGAGATGAGAGAATCTGTGTTTCTGTTTACACACATAATTTTTACACGGATTTTGGTGCTGAGAAAAATGAAAGAAAATAAGTAAACTGTGGCCTGAGCAGCATTTGCCTGTTGAAGATAATGTACCTAAAGATTTGGTCTTTTTTCACCTAAACAAAAATCTTTGCCATTTCTTTATCAATTTATTAAAGTCAGGGTTGCAATGGTCCTGCTCTGTCAAACTGTGATGCTATTGTAACATGACTGCACCGAGACAGGACTCGTACATGGATGTTTTTCTTCATCTAAGAATGTTGATTGTGAGGAGAGGAAGCATGAACAAAATGATCGAGAATCGGTACCTGTTCTGTATTGCTGCTGCTTTGAGATTGATCGGGTGTGTGAAATTGGATTCAGGTGTCTGAGACAGGAGCAGAAGGGCTGATAGTGTCTGTGGTTCCCGCAGACGCTGGAAAACCGCCAGTGAGATCAGAAAAGGCTCAGGTTCAAGATGGCCGTTGCCAATGGGAAACTCCAATCTATGAGAGGGTGATATTCACCAGGGAACTCCTGACAGGGAAGATAAATCGGAGGATCTACCGTTTTGTTGTCTCCACGGTAGGATGTTGAACCAATTTGGCAGGAAACTTTTATAGCTCTGGTTTTTGCCTGTAAATAACGTTAGATTGTGATTCAGAGGGAATTTTTTTTGTGAAGTAGGGCTTGGGAAGATCTAGTTCGGTCGGGGAAGTCTCTGTGGACTTGACAGATTATGTTGAGGCAACAAAGGCTTCCACTGTTTCTCTCCCTTTGAAGAGTTCCATAACCAGCGCTGTTTTACATGTTAGCTCTCTGTCTCTGTCTCTCTCTCATGTGGATATATTCAATTTCACATTCTCACGGGACTATAATTTTCATAATGTAAGATTTTTTTTCCCCTTCCAAAAATTGCAGGTTTTAATTCAGAGGGTTGAAGATAATGCTGATCAAAGGTGAGAAAGAAAATTTTGTTTCAGTTCACAGTCTGTTTGTAGTTTTCTCTTCCATATTCCCTCTTTGGTGAGATCCCTTTTTGTGGGATTATTATGAAGTGAGGTGGAAGCATACGAAGATACAAACATCAAGTATGAGGACAGAAACTCTGTCTCTCAGTCGAGCAATGCAGAGAAAGATGAGAGCATGAGGAGCAATTTCACGGAAGTAAGTACTCGTACAATTTTCATATTGAGCCTGACGTACTTCCATTACTGGATGATCACACACGGAGAATTTCTATTGATTCCAGACAACTGAGTCAAAATTTCCTGTTTTCCATTTTTCTTTCATTGAGATGAGAAAAAAACTGGCTAATAGCTGCTTACTAAGTCAACCTCTATATGAAGGTTGGTTATGAAAGCCCCTCTTAGTCTACCTGATATTTCTGTTACTTTTTCTGTTTGCCTCTTAGGCTGAGATTAGCGAAGAGCTAGAAAAATCAGAATGGTTTGCTATGATCATTTTACCATTTTTTTTTTCTCCCAGAATGCCAAATCGAATGGTTATGGTGGAGCATCAAGTGGGTCCGATCTTACCCTGTCTACAACCTCAGAGAGCAGCAGTTCGGGTCTAAACACTCCGAGAGAAGTGGGAACAGGACATAGCAACACTGAGCAACAGGATCCTGCTAGCTTTCTGTCCTTACTGAGCTATGCTTCTCTGCCTCAGACACCAACTTTTGAAGCCAATCCAAAGTCCTATCAGGACAATGGAAGACCAGAATGGGAGTGGTCCTTCGACCAAAAGCCTGGATTTGATGATAGTGGGGAAACACCTGATTCTGAGATCAAAAGGCTGAAGGCCAAGTTATCTGCTATGGCTCGAAAAGTGGATGTCTCAGAGATGGAACTACAGACCATGCGAAGACAGATAACAAAGGAGAGCAAAAGGGGACAGGAACTAGTGAAAGAGGTTGAGGGCTTGAGGAAGGAGAGAGAATCATTCGAGGAAGAATGCCGGGCTCTCCGTGCTTTCAAGGCTCGTTTTGAGGGGTCCAAGACTAAGAAAATTCAGGGTGAAAATGGGGGAGACTTGCGGGCTATTCTAGATGAAGTCAGGCAGGAAGTAAATTATGAGAAGGAGATGAACTTGAACCTTAGGCTTCAGCTTCAGAAGACGCAGCAATCAAATGAAGAGTTGATTCTTGCAGTGAGAGACTTGGATGAAATGTTGGAGCAGAAGAATCAAGAAATACTTGAATTCTCAAGGAGAATGGAGCAGACCAAGGGTGACGTGGTCAATGATGAAGAAGATCAGAAGGTGCTGGAAGAACTCGTTAAGGAGCATAATGAAAGCAAAAATTTGGCTCCACAGGAGATGGAACTCGTAGAAATTTGTAAGGAATTGAATGTGTGCAGGAGAGAGAAGGATGAGATTGAGATGCAGATGGAGCAGCTGGCTTTGGACTACGAGATTCTGAAGCAGGAGAATCATGAGATCTTGTATAGACTAGAGCAAAGTGAACTCAAAGAGCAGCTCAAAGCTCACTGTGATTGCTCATCTGGTTTTGAACTAGAAAACCAGGTGGAGGTCTTGGAAAGGGATCTGGAGGAGAAGTCCAAGAAATTTTCAGATTCTCTAGTGATGATTAATGAGCTAAAGATCCACGTGAGGAATCTCGAGGGGGAGCTGGAAAGCAGGGAAAAGGAGTTTGAGGCTGATTTGGGTGCCATAACAAAGGAGAAAATTGAACAAGAGAAAAGGGCTATTAGAGCGGAAGAGACCCAGAAGAAGATGCAACTGCGACATGCGAATACTGCTCAGAAGCTTCAGGAGGAATTCAGGAGGCTCTCGCAGCAAATGGCCTCAGTGTTTGATGAAAATGAGAAGGCAGCGTTGAGAGCGATGAAAGAAGCGAGTGATCTGAGGAAGGAGAAGAGCCGGATCGAGGCGTTGCTTGGGAAAGCTGATGAGGAGATTCAATCAGTTAGGAAGAGTTACGACGAGAAAGTTGCAGAACTTTCGCGTGAAATAAAAGCCAAGCGGGATCAAACTGAATCACTAAAACGTGAGATTTCACAGCTGAGAGAGGCAAACGATCTTCTTGCTGAGAAAGGGAAGCAGAACGAAGACTTAAGTGTGGAGTTGGGAATGTTGAAGGCTAAACTCTTGGAAACTGAAGCAATGATGAAGGGGGAAAATGAGGAGAAGAACTCACTGTCCGAGAAAATTACTTTGTTGAAGGAAGAAAAGGAGGAGAAGGCAGGGATAATCCAAAGACTGGAATCAGACTTGGAAATAATTAGATCAGAGTACAGCAAAATGAAAGAATCGGTTTCAGAACTCGAGTTGGACAAAGAGAAATTCAGAAACCAGGTCTCACAGTTGAAGAGTGACCTGCAGAAGAAAGAGGAAGCAATTACAAAGGGTGAGAAAAAGGGGGCTGGCCGCTCTGCTGTTTCGAATGGGATGAGGAGTCCCCTGAGAAATAACAGATCCGCTGCTCCAGTTGGTCCTGGGAATAAGGATGTTTCGAGTCTGAAGGAGAAAATCAAATTCCTCGAGGTAAAGCATGATTTGAAGTAACCCCTTTACCAATTTCCTTTCAGTTTGTTGACACTACCATGAATAAAACAATCGAGTCGGCACGATTACGCATTTCAGGGAAAGATCGAGTTGAAAGAAGCTGAACTGAGAGCCTCTGCAAGCGCGCTTTCAGAGAAGGAAACGGAAATGCGAAGCAAAATCGAAGAATATGAAAGAAAAATGGAAGAGCAGGAACAGAGACTTGCCAGCAAAAGGGGTCCCCAACTTCAAGAGGAGCTTGGAAATGGGACTCATAGGTATCTTTTCCATCAGTTTTATGTTTGCTTTTATCCCCCCGATGCTTAGACGACTGGAAACTAATACGAATTACCGACGAGTGATGGTCTTCCGTAGAGACGGCGCAGGAGTAGGGAGAGATCTTGAATCCCTGATAACGAACTCAGAGAAACTAAAAGAAAGGAACGAGCTGATGGAGATGGAACTCAAGGATCTCCAAGAAAGGTATTCCGAGATGAGCGTGAAGTTTGCAGAAGTCGAGGGTGAGAGACAGCAGCTTGTGATGACCCTACGCAGCAGCATCAAGAACCACCCAAAGAACTCATCATGACCATATTATAGCTGTATATTCAAGCATGAACACGTAGACACCATCTGTAAATGATTAACAACTCCATTCCCCCGGCTCAGAGTGAGTTCTTATATCAGACATTCATATGTTTCTTCATATAGTCACAAGGGACTGCGACTACTGTAAATGTGTGAGATACATTTTTTTTTCTTCCATGGTATGATTGATACTACTAAGTTTGGTTCTTCAACTCATTCCATGGCAATCTCTTCAGGAGGAGGAAAAGAATCCAATATATTCAAACCACACTATGGTCAACATTGAGCGAAATGTCACTTCCAACTTCAAAAAGAATATGCACAACATCAGAATAGGTTATCATAAAAAAAAGAAACCTCTTGCCTTTAGGCTTTTCAAGCATAGGTAGATCATATCTCACACAAGTGACAGGACAAAAACTCGTTCACCAAAGGGAGAGACTGCAATGTCTAAGGACCTATTTCCGTTTTGAATGGGAGAAGTGGTTGTCATTAGGATTCCTCTTTCCACTGAAAACGGCCAAGGCCTTCCTGACGGGAGGCTGAAAGGGAGCTCTCTTGTCAGTATGGTGGAGGAATATGTCATCAGGAGTGAAGAAATCGTTGTCTCCCTGCACATAATAGAGTATGACCAGAGTTCTTGGTGAGAAATCTCAAAACTTTGATAGATTCTAGATGCAGCAATGCCTGGTGAGGTTATAAATGCATAGGAAGAGAGAACTATAGAAGTAAATATTTTCACCCTCTTGTTTGCCTTCTTTTTGGTTTTAGGATAGAGGTACTTCTGGGGAAGTTGATCTTCACGCAGAATGAGATTCTTTGTAATGGCATCCCTCCCTCCTTGCGGCAATGGCAATGAAAACTGCTGGGAGGAAAATGGTCATGATACATCTCATGGGATGGCAAGATAAAAAATTGAAATATAGGAGGATAAGCAAAAGGTTTTTATTTTTACAAATTTCAGAGCTACAGTAAGACATGGCAGCTTTGTCAGTCTGAAGAATCAAAGTAGCAGCAGATTGAAACAAATGAGCCTAAGAGATAAAACAGTAGTGATCATAAACTTCTCTCAATGGATGCATGATCTAAGCTACAACATTGAAAGCTATTCTCAAGTAAAGATATAGGATCATTACAAGCAATTACATTCATCATATTTCAGTAGCATCAATATACATCTACATTCATCATTCATTTACATATGGAACATCAAGGCACTAAAGACAAGTAAATGACTAGCCAAACAATTAATTGTGCTGGCAATTGATGAGAGTTACCTTTGTACCACGTAATCGGATACGGGGTTGATGTGCAGCCATCACAATTCCATTTTCATTAACAGTGACAGCTACCTTGCGCAAAGTCCCACCATTGCCGCACTTCGGGCAGAAAATTCTACCAATCTCACCGGTCACTGTATAGCAAGCATGACATTTCAAAATCCACCTGAGCACAAAATTCCAAGATGTAAGCCGTTGAGATGATATAAATCATAAACTACAACACAGTACAACCAAAATGGAGCTGTGAGAGAAACAGAGTATGATTATTTGCAGCATACACAAGCAAGACAGTTAATTACTGGCATTACCTAGCGAGGATAGTAGAGAAGATGACCAGCAGCTAGAGCAATATAGCAGATGCATACCTATGAAGCTGACGAATTTGCACACCGCCTGGAGCTAGCATGCGTAAACCCATCTGGAGAAGGACATTTTGCATGGCAAAGTCACTTGTCACACAAGCTACACTAGACTCTGAGAGCGATCTCAGCATCCAGCTCTGCTCACTGCTCCCATCATCCAAGAAAGATGACTCAACACTTCCATTGGTCTCGCTACGTTTTTCCAGATGATCGGATTCGTCATTGATGGCATCATCAGCCTCATCTCCTTCAACTGATGGCTGTTGCCCTTCTTGAAGTGCTGAGAATGATTCTTCCTCCAGCCTAATTTGATCAAAGGCTGATGAGAGGCCATCATTGTCACAACTATCCTTTGCAGTCTCCTCCGAAATCCCATTAACACTATTCACTTCTTCAGGAGACTCATGGACCTGTTGGGCAGTCCTAGAGTCTTCAAACTGATGGTTCTCTGCATCTTTCTCTACATCTTGTTGACTTTCTTTCTCTGACAATGCATCATAATATTCACGCCTAGCCTTTCTCCTAAGATACCTTCTGTGGGTGCTCCTACTCACAGCAGGCGTCCAATCACCTGCATCAGCTTCAAACTGCCCCTGTGATGCATCGATTCCATTAGCAACCATCTTTTTCCCTTCAATGTTCACCTCCTTCTTCTGTGGGGGAAATCTCCTAGGCTTTCTCATGTTGTTGTCAGCATATGCTTGGTTCACAGAATGAGAATCATCAGTAGCCCCAGTTGAACCTTCCATAGAGACCTCATCCTGAGGAATTACGTTCAAGTTCAAGTCTTTCAGTGGAAGAATTCTTGAAGTGGGATTTGATCCATCCCCAGATTCAGGCTCCAAAGCTTCCCATTCCTCCAAATTTGGCACATTTGAGCCCCATCCCGGCATTTCTCTCTCTGGAAGCCTTCTCATGTTAACTGTCTGGACAGGAGGAGGGCAGTCCCTCAGATGCTTAGTCCCATGAATCTGAGACTCCAGGGTATAAGTTAGGGCAATGAGTTTCATATCAACTTCTGAAAGGGTCTGCAAATCACCAGTTGCCCTTGCAAACTTGATAACTGTCAACACGCAGGCAAACAGGTTAGAGTCATTCAGTCTTCCAGCTTGGTATTTAGAAGCAAAAAATTCAACTTCATCAGCACTAATGATCAATGAGTCAGACCAAAAGCAGAAACTTCATAATCTAGAGCTTCCCGATAAACATAAACACCTAGAGAAACAGAGAAAGTGGTAAGGCACCGATGAAAGCAATTAGATGATTCATCAAGGTCCATTGTTGTCACTGGTAGAGGCTCTAACCTCCATCCGTTCCAATTCAAAGTTTAGTGCTTCATACTAACCTCTCGCTATATAAATTGTATCTCGATTTTGTATTTATCTTAACTACCTTTACTTAGGGCCTCGGAGGAGGGCTCCATGGTGTCAACAGTGAAAGGGACGAAATCAAGGCGCCGGCGCGAGACAGGGTCGCGGACCTCGTCCATGACCTCGGGGACGGACACGAACCTGTCGGCCAGGCTGGAAATCCGTTCACCGCCCTCGATGATGGCGTTGGCGTCGAGCACAGCCACCGCCACGCCTTTCGAAGACTTGCAGCTCTCCACGAAAATTTTCTCGGTCGAAGCGCCGCCGTTCTGGTCCTGGGTCTTTGCTGGTGGCTGGCTCTTTACTATGTTGCTCCAGCATGGGGCTGGTGGAGCCGAAGGCTGTGCCGGTGCTTCCTCCATAGTAGAACTCGCTGTGCGGGAGACGGAGAAAGGGTCTAGGGCATTTCTATAACCCTAGTTATATCTTATATAGGCACGACCAAGTGAGATTGTCGTGAAAAGTCGGAAAAGCCCTTACTATTTTATTTTCCTTAGATGCGGTATGGCACTTTTTCGGGCAAATTAAATTCTTTAAAATGCCTAATTCTTTTAATTATGGTTTTTTATTTTAAAATTTAAATCACTTTCAACCAAATTGATTAAAATAATGTTATTTAACCGATATAAATTAGTTAAAATTATTTAATATTTAATTTTTTTAAATAAATTTTTATAGTCAAATATTCTGAACAAAAAAAAAATTATTAGAACAATTTTATCTTTTAAACAAACTATCTTACTTAAATTTAAATTAAATAAGGTTTCATTAAAAAAAAGTTCATTTCTCTCTCTTTTTTTTTAAGAAAATTGACATTCTTGGTATCTCTATTTTGTGTGCAATTATAAATATATCAGATAAACTGAATAACTGACTTTCAGTTACGATCTAATTATCATAGTTTTACTTAGAGTCTAATATAATTAAGGAATAATCCAACCTAGAGAGTTAAAATTAGCTATAGTGCTAGATTTGAATATGTGATTTCGTACTTATAATGCAATGCTAGCAGTTTTATTCATATAGTGTAGATAGTACATTTTTCATTCGATATAGAATATAAATCTATGATATTTGGAGAGAATGCCACGAGAGGGCATTGGAGAAGCAATGATCTGATTCTCAGGTCCTAGCAGAGCATACCGTTTTGATGGCAAATTGTTGCCTAGGGTTGAAGCTAACTGGGGCAATCGAACCATATATGGCCTCTTATTTTCAGGTTGATGACGATATTACAATGTCGAATATTAGGTAATATCATTGTATCTCTTTCAGAATTGACAGTTTATTTATCTTCCAGAAATGGAATCAACATGGCATGGGAAAAAAGAAGAAGAAGAAAGGCAATGCATTATCAGACAAGAAGGAACCAAACAGACACGTTTTCCTTTGTCTTGTCTTTTTTTTTTTTTTAAGGTGCAATGAAGTTACGAGTCGCCCAGGACAATCCCCCAGTTGAAAAGGGAGGAGGTACTTAGCCACCACATTGTGTGAGTGAGACGAGAAATGCCCACTACCACTGCACCTCTTCAACCATGAACGCACTGATTTCTTGGGCTTGGAATGAGCTCTGTGTTAGCTCAGGTCCCTTGTATGCTACAACTGAAGTCTTGGCTTTGAGAGGACGAAGATTTTATTTGTTTTTTGGGAAATTACATTCCGAACCGGTCAGATTTCCAGACCCGACGATTCGAGAAAAAGAAGAGGAAGAGAAGGTGAGAAAGCCCCCAGAATGAGAACATCTTGAAGAATCATGAGATCGATGCTTCCTATATGGCACGCCCCTTGATTATGTCCATGCTCATTTCGCTGGGATCGGTCGCCTGCAGCTCGACTTGGATCCCGTCCAGTTCCCTCTTGAATCTGTCCTTGGAGCTTGCATAGAGCATTTTACTCCTTACTCTCGACGTGTCCGGTGACCTGTGGATAGAACGATGATTGTTACTTGGTTTCGTTTGAGTCGTTATGGATTTTATCTGAGCGTGAATGCCACTCTTATGACTACCATGCTATGAAGAAAATCTTGCTCTTCTGGCAGTTCTCATCGGTCGTGAAATCGTAGTCGTAAACCGCGTAGCGGCACTCATCCGCTGGTAGACTGGCGGCGAAGTCTTCGTAGCTTTCGCCTGTCTGGCCAAGCTTCTCGACGGTCACCTCCTGAATTTTCTCGTCGATCTTGAACACTATGAACCTGAAGCTCCTCTTGGCTTTCAGCTCCAGAAACCTGAGCTTGCAATCATCGTGTACGGCCATACCGGATGCAGAGTTTGCCTAAAATCATAACAAAAAACTTGCAGCCATTAGTTCATGCATTATAAACCGCTGGAAGTGAAAGAGCACACCAAAAAACCAATGATAAGAACCGAATTAAATCTTTTTAACCACTGCTTGGCCATGAGTAGTTTGGGTTATTGAAGTACATTGAAAAACATTGAACGCGACGTACCATCTTGCCGCACCGAATGGGAGAGGGAAGGGAGGGGGAGCCTAGAGGAGGACAAAGGGGAGATGGGGGCCAAGAGAGGCTCAATTGGGAGAGCCTCTTGGAGTAGAAAAAGGGAAGAGAGCTCCTGGAATTTTGGACATATGAGAGGTTGGATTTTGATAGAGAGCCACTGTATGTGTTTATGATGGGTCGGGAGGAATTGGAGGGACAGATTTTTTTTCTCTGCCATTCGTTTTTTTCTGTCCAAGACGTTGACTTACCTATTTTTGATTGATGAACTTGAGGTGAGCCAATAAACCTGATACATCGAGGCCGGAGGAGTAATTAGTAAATTCGCTGGAATGCATGATATTTTCTGCAATTATCTCAGCAATAGCATTACCCAACTTGATGTAATCTAATTTGTGTTTTCTCACTCGACATGATAATAAGACATATGATGCATCGAGAAAAGTTCCTGCTAAAATAATGTACTGGCGATGATCCATTAATTGTGTATGTACACGAGAAATGAATGTGACTTTCTTCTCCGGCACTGTCAATGGAAGCTCCGGGTTACAATCCATAATCGATTATTACACTGAACAGCAAAGCACTTGATGTTACGCTCCCAGTCTTGAGACTCCGAGGCGACCTGCCTTGCTCTCTCATGACTAAGCGCCGAACTTTGGGACCTTTCCGGTGGAGATGTGAGCGAGGAAGTGATCTGCCACGATCCTGCGCTGGATCTTCCCTGAAGCAGTCTGTGTGAGAGAGTCGGCGACAAAGACCTTCTTCGGGACCTAGAAGCCCTCAAGGCTCCTCTTGCAGAACTCGATCACTTCTCTCTCAGCTATCTTCACTCCTCTGGGAATCACAGCGCAGTTTATCTGCATTCAGAAAGGACATTAAAAGGGATTAGCAACTCCTGGACTTATCGAGTTAGCATCAACCGATGGACAGAAGGGTAGCAGTTTCTTGTTGGTATACCTCTTCAGCAATGTCGGGACGTGACAGGAGCACGGCATCAACTTCGATTGGTGATATCTTCTCACCGGCTACCAGTTTTTGAATACCCAATCAATGATTAATCTTAATCACGTCTATAGAGATCTACAGTCTCAAAGCATCCAGTCAGCAGAGCAAAGAAGCTTATACCTCCGCGGTTGATGAGCTCCTTAATACGACCAACCAAGTGCAAGTATCCATCCGAGCGCAAGTACCCAACATCGCCCGTGTGGAACCAGCCGAACTGGAAGACCTGCTTGCTGGCCTCGGGGTTGTTCATGTAGCCATTGGTCGCATTCGGTCCCCTGATACAGACCTCGCCGCTGACACCTTCCTTCTGGACCATCCTCTTGTGGTCCAAGCTCGTCATCTCATGGCCCATGGGCTTCCCTACTGATCCAGCCTTGTGAGGTCCATCCCTGGGTAACGAATTCGAGGCCGTCAGATGTGACGCCTCCGTCATTGCGTACGCCTTGAGCCAGCCCGGAAGCACTCCCCAAGCCGCTTGAGGATGCTCGGGGCGAGGGATGCACTGCAGCTCCTTATAAACCGGAGCTTCGGGTAATAAGGCTCGGGCTTGTTGAGGTGCCAGTCGAGGATTATCTGGTGGATCGTGGGAACTGCGGTGTACCATGTGGCTCCATACCTCTTGATGTCGGCCTAGAAAGTTGAGGCTGAAAACTGCCCAGCGGCAGGCAGGACTACGGCAACCCCGCCAGCAGCCCGTGCGCGCGGAAGAGCGGGAGGACAATTACCGTAGAGTCTGACTGACTCGGTGAGCTTATGGACTGCCATGATGTTCCTTATCGAGGACGCCAGGTTGAGCCGAGTCAACGGGACACCCATCGGACGGCTCGTGGTGCCTGAGGTACGTAGGAATAGAGCAACATCGTCGGGGTCATTGGTAAATTTCAAAAATAGTTCCGGATTCGGGTCCAGTGTGGTCGAAAAGGTTGATATTGGAATTGGGAGAAGGAAGAGCGGCAGTGACGTGGGGGATGTTGAGCTTGGACGCACCAACCTGGGCCGACTGGTTGCCTTCCTGGGGTGTCAGGAGGAGCTTCGACTCCGGGTCGGAGAGATAGAAATCGAACTCTTCGGCCATGTAGGCGGAGTTCAGCGGAGCAGCGGTGGCACGGCAGCGGATTACTGCCATGAACATGGTCACACACTGCGCGAGGAAGAGAGATGAATGTTATCCTTCAGCGGCATGATCAAGAACTTGAGCAAAAGAAAAATCTGCTCGAGCTTTTCAAGATACCGGCATGGATCGGTTTCAGTGATCCAGTGCATCTTACCCTTATTCAAGATCACGTTTCCAAGTAATATATATATATATATATATATATAGAAAATCCATGATCCAAAGAATTATGTTCTATACTGGACTAATCAAATTCAAATGCAAATTAATGCTATAATACTATATATTATAAATTACTCAAAAAGACATTTTGGTTTGGTTTGGTTTGTCGAAGAGCAATCTGCCGTGCTCTGTTCTTGGCTGTGCAGAAGAGCCTAACCCCAACTTGGCCTTCCCATATTGATCGGCATCCTAATTGATAATCATCCCCATCCCAATTTTGTGCTCTTCTTCCATAAAGTCCATTATTCATTCATGAACTAAATTCAGAATTATAATAATCTAGGGAGCAAAATACTCTCCATAACGATTTTTAATTCGCAAATTTGGAACAGGAATTAAGGGGGGAAAGTGTTTGAATGACATAAGTCGACTGATATGACCTCTTTTGTTGATTTTGTCCTATATGTAAAAATTCAATAAGCCTAATTAGTACATGTCGGTCTACTGAAAAGAATTTCCCAATAATTCATTTTTTTCTGTTTAAATATGGGATCTACCCACGTTTAGTGAAGTTGCTTTGACTCCCACACTCTTGAACAACTGTTGACTATCTGCCATGTTTAAATATGATAGCAGTAGTGTGCCTCGTAATATCTGCATGTGTCTCTAAGGTTGAAATGAATGGTCAAAATTTAGACGGGCAAAGGGAGCTTGACAGACAATTACGAGAGCCTGGTAGTTGACATAATTCGTGACTTGACTTGTGTGGGGTTGTCCCAATTAGTATGCACACGCTATAGTTGCCCCACTAAAATCGGATCGGCTAGCCCTATGGCACTTGACTTTTATTGTACATGTTACAAGTCTCAATCTCGTATGCACACGGTAAACTGACCTTGCATGTCCATTATTAACAACCCATCTTGAACTAGGCATTTATCTTTCCATGGGTGGGTGGTGGTGCGGGGAGGCAAGACGGGCTCTCTCCTCCATCTTTCCATCATCGGTTTAATGACCCCCAAGTTTCGTGCTCAAATCTAATTGGATATTAATTTATAGAGTAATAGACAATTATTAAATTTGTTGTGAACTCATAAGAAATGAGACTTATCTTCACCTAAAAATCTATATTGATATGTGGTTATACCCAATATTCCTATAAGTTCACATTTTCATCTTTATTTGATCGGTATATGATCATATATCTCAACACCTATTTTCGTGTGACAACGTGATCCACTCTATCACGTGCCATTAAATACTCATCCTCAACAACTGTCTATGAGCTAGATATTATTCTTCCGATCTCGTACGAGGGTAAAACTAGTCACAAGTTAGGCAATTTTCTTTCATACTCGAACTTAATATCAACTTATTACAAGCGGAGCCTTCGAATTCAGGTCGGACGAAGTGTGGGTATATTGATTCTGATACCATATTGAATTTGTTGTAAACTCATAAAAGATCACGTATCCACCTCAAAGTCCAAATTTTTTTTATAAATTTATAACTTACTATTTATTTAATTTATATGAAATTATACATCTTAACAAGATTACGTTCAAGGTCCGCTTGAATTTTTCTCAAATGGAATCCAAGAATGAGGCCGACAAGCCCACCTCGCAGGACATAATTGATGGCCCCGCCGCGATGGATGTCTAAATCATCACCGAATTGAAAATGCTTCTGATTCTGCAACAACTGGGAACAAAATTTCAAATCCACCCGCCGCTACGTAGCGCTAGCCGGCCCGTTGGGTTTTCCTTCAACGTATATCAACACGTCACAATAAATTATATGCTGAGACAGATAGGGCTTCGAGCCTAGACGAAAAGTCCAGTGCGTCGGGCCCGCCAATGTCGGAAGAAAGATTAGAAAAAAAACACTTAATTACAGGAGGATGTTTGTCGTCTCTTGCCTGCCCATGGATTCAGCAGCAGTTCCAAAGGTTGACATATTCCGGAAAAATCCAATTCGCACTCGATATGTTACTCAAAAAATCTGATCCGTGCGGATTCTTCCCCCAACTAACGTGGTTTATGTTCATTTCAAAACACATCTGTTAGACTTTTAATGCGTGATATGCTCTTGCCCGATTGAGAAAAAGTCGGTTATAGATTACGGTCCCTGATTGGCCATGATTCACTTGGGCTATTGCACAAGTAACCGTGACGTACTCCTGCATGTTCTAAAAATAAAAAAAAATTGAAAATTGAAAAATTGCCTCCCAATAGATTACATGATAATTACGGTTTTAAAAACTGAATTAGATCGAAAATCGGTCAATGCACAGGTTCGTGGGTCAAACCGCATTTCAATAAATAGTGATAACAATATATAGCCATTGATTATAAGCTAAAATACTATGTATTGAATGAACACTAGTTTATAAATTTGAAAGTTAAAATATCTATCATAATATCTTAGTTAAGTTAAAATTTTAAATTTTAATTTAATAAAAATAAATTTTAATATGAATGTTCTTGTTTTAAATGGATACTATGATTGATAAGGTTTTTTTTTCTTTTTAAGATAATTTTTTAATTCATAAAATTTGACTATCGGCTCAATTGGATTTGGATGTTAAACTGGAAATTAGCTAGTTTAGATAGATCTAATCAAATTTAGAGTATACTATAATTAATTAAGTGAATTGGATTGGCGGCTCTTCGATTCCGAATTGAATTGGTTTGGCTGGCCAGCCAGCCCAGTCTTGTTTTAGAAGCTATGCCATAATTAAATAGGCCTTTCATCAATGAATAATTACGGTGGTAGTATCACTTGATAAATTCATCATCCGACAAAACCGGCATCTTTGTTTTTTTTATTTACATTATGTAGTATCTCTGAATTAGCCAAAACACACATTAAAATTAGTTTAGGGTCAGATTGAGATCTCCAGAAAAATCCTCGTCGACCCTCTCAATCTGTGATTTGATCATTGAATCAACTATTTAGGAATAGTAAGAAAACTATTAGTTCAACTCCAATTTAGTACAAATTCAATATCATCTTAATTAATTTTATCAATTAATTAAAAAATAATTAATGGAATTGATGGAAACAAATTTTCTTTTAGAACGCCGATTTTCCTGCCTAAAATTGGCCGCCGACGCGATCGCACCGACTTGCTAGTGATTAGACAGAATGGGCTCAGGGAACAAATGTTCAGAGTCAACAGAAGAGTAAACCCTGATCAATGAATGGCCTGCTAAATCCTAGTCAACAAATATATCCAGTGCATGATTTTCTGGTTCAAGAGCATGAGGAATTTCTACGTCAAAAATAATATATATTATTAGAAAATACGAGCGCTAACCAACCAATCCACCGATTAGATCGTCGCAATCGCAAATCATGAAAGCGGCTCGATCCCACCGATCGAGACGGGTGAATGACGTCATCCAGGGTTTAGACATGATGAACTCGACTGGTGCCTCCCGAGCATTTCACAAAGTCGTAGATTCGATCATTACTGCCGATGCGCCACTTATAACGAATCAAGAGTGTCCCTCTTTCCCAAAATGCTGTACTTGCCCGAGGCGGCAGAGCACAGTGGCGGGACCCACCGTTCCCTCTGGCCCATTTCCTGTGTGACGCAGCGGAGGACTCACGCAGAGAGACAAGACGGACAGTAGAGTACAGAAGCCGTTAGGCTCCGCTGGTCAAATCGGATGACTACATTTTTCAAATTTCGTTTTAATTTTCCTGATAACGTCTTTACGAGAGAGCCTCTCGTGAATAGGCTATGCCACGGTGGCAATGCTGACATGGTATTCCTGACCAATAAGAATATGACAACTAATTTTTACCTGCACAGTCATAATTGACTGACTGTACTGACGATTTTTTTTTTCCCACAGACTTACGTGATCTCTCCATGAGCATCCCCTGTCGTCTTCATCTCTTGCTCCTTCCACCCAAGAATCCTTCAATGGCTGCTTGTCTCTCTATGCATCATCCTTCTCTGCAAATCGTGGAAGATCCATGGAGAAAGGAACTGCAAAGATACTTAATCTTGCCCGGGCTCCCTCGCTTCTTTTTGCTTTATCCTTTCCACCAAATCTGGCTTGAAATCGATTAAGTTTTCAATCTCCATTTTCTAAGAAACTGGAGTCCGAAGGTCGGAGGCGCCGGGAGATGGGTGGAAAGTTGAGGAGATAACGGAGGTTTTTTTTTGTTTTTTTTGGAAAGAATTAGTCCTTTTATATATATATATTTAAGAATTATGGCCGCATAGATGATGATTTGTTGTCATAATCTAAATGGTTTGGAGGTACCACGTCAGCGTTACCACCATGGTACACCCGATTTACCAAACACTTTCTCAATCGTAGACATTTGTGATTTGACTTCTTGATCACTGGCGGGAACCACGCCCGGTCAAATCAGTTCTCTTCTCCGTTTATTTTTTTGTTTTTTTCACTAGCACTTATCTAATCTTCTATCAACATTAATAATAATAATAATAATTGATATTGGATTATTGAAATAATTTAATATATTAAATTTTAAATTAATCACGCTCAGATAATATCGATGACAGATAGCTGCTGCGTTCAATTTTGGTGGGCGTTGAATTTTTTTTTAATTGAAATAATCAGCTTCTAACTTATTCAGAGAGATTTGGCACGTAACCCCTCAAGATTTTCCACAGTGCTCACCTTACCACGATGCTGGAATGCGCTTCCCGGCATTTGGTGGCAACTTTTTCTTATTATCATTTTTTAAAACAACAGATGACGATTAACCAGTTAATTATGATTAATGTGTTAATGACGATGAATTGGTCTCGACCCATGAATCTGGATGGGCGAGTGTCCCCGTGCATTTTTTTGGCCATTAAATACGTTCCCCTTTACATTTTTTTTTTATTTAAAAAAATTACGGAGAATAAAAATATTCCCATCAAAATCCAACTTTAATGATCGCGAGAAAAAGTAGTGGTTCTCCTCATCACCTCAGGCACTACTACACACACAGAGCTCCTCCTCCACCAAATCGGAGGAGCATCGTACCTAACTTGAGTTGGCCATCCGGCTATGTTATTTCACATCTTAGTACCAACACATCCCGACTTTAATGCTTATCTGTCTCCGTTAATCGAGAAATTATTCTCCTTGTTGAGGGATTTTAACACACATATATATATATATATATATTTAAAATTTTAATTACCTTAAAAAAATCACAACGTATGATAATACTTACAGAATGTACTAATAATTTTACAGCATATCGTGTCGTTGTACATAGTGGTGATTTTTATCACCTTAGGCACTAGGCAGCTCCTCCACCGAGACCGAGCGTGCTACCTCGTTACGTATTAGTACACGACTATTTTATATTAAGATAAGACTAATATAATATGGTTTTCGTGCATAGGATAAAGCAATCATAGCTTATCGTATATTATATACATCACAAATCGATCACTAATAATAACCACGCATAATTTCCCTTCTCTCAAATTTAAAATTGAATTTTCGTAACAATAATTATTAGATATAAATTGGTAAACCCATGTTATAAATATATATATATATATATATATATAGGATTTATGATTTCTTAAGTTTGTTAAGATTTTATTGTAGGATTCGATTCTTCAAAACGTGCTTCAGCCAAGCCTTTGAAAATCCTAAAAAATAATAATCATTCATGATTTTTGAATCATCCAAATTCCTTTTTTAAGTTCCTAATAAAAATATTTAAATGCACTCGATGGGTTAGTATATTGGCATGCTCACAACATGTAATAGATCAGGTTGATACGGTATCGGATATTATTGATATAAAAAAAAAAGGGAGAGAGAGAGAATGATGAATTGGGCATTAAAAAAAATGAATGCTTTCGGTAGTGATATCACTTAATTATGTGTAGTCAGCAATCATTTCTTGAGCTACACACATACAACATGTCCCCATCAAAATCTAACATTTAGTGATCTTTATGTCAAGAAAAATGGCTACATAGTGGTTATCTTGATCGCCTAAGGCACTCACACACTTTCTCCGTTGAATCAGTTGAGATGGTTCGATATTTTTTCAAATATGTTAATTGAGGAAATTAACTCTTAGAGATAGAGTTGATATTAATTATCAATATCAAATTATGTATACCAAAACATAAACTAATGGCAGAGAAACTGACAAATCACATCAGATTTAGTTACTAATGATGGTGATGATGAAATTAGTAGGTGACTGGTATCCGTTACCCGATTGTTTGAATATAATTTATAATTTCTCGCGACACAATAGGACCGTCGAAAGATTTCTGGTAGAATAATTCTCTGCGATTTCCCTTTCCCTTTCCCTTCCCCTTCCCCTTTTAATTAAAGTAATAATAATAATAATAAACAAAGGATCGCTTAAACTTCTTGCTTTACGCGTGCCGGTGTTGTAGGATCTAAGCGATCCAGGCGACCAATTTCTCACTATAAATTGCTTTAATTTTAAGGTAGGTGATGAAGTAGCAGCCAGCAACCAGGGCTGATCCCAGGACAAAACAGAACTTTGAATTCGACGCTTCCATGGCGGCAAAGTTCCTGGAACTGGCCTGCCTCCGGAGGGTCAGCTATGGGGACCTCTCGCCGGCGCCGCACTACCCCTCGATGCCGACCAAGTACCCGAAGGGCGTGTCCGAGCAGGAGAAGAATGTTGTGGAAGGTTCCGAGTCCAGGGCCCTGTTCTCGGTCACTGGGATGACTTGCTCTGCCTGCGCTGGATCCGTCGAGAAGGCCATCAAGAGGCTGCCGGGGATCAAGGAAGCGGTCGTCGACGTCATCAATGGCCGTGCCCTGGTCCTGTTTTACCCGAGCTTTGTCGATGTAAGTCAGCCTCTCAGATTTAGTTCTCGAGCTGGGTCTTGCGGGATCCTGATGAATGACTGCTACCAACCGTTTCAGCCCGACCGAATTTTACCATTGTCTCGAAATTTCAAAGCGCCAGCTGAAGATTAATTAGGTCATTGTCACTTTATTGGAGTTCATCGTCCCTGATATGGACTAAATCATGTCGACATCATTGCATGCTGATCTTCGATGCAATCTGATGGCCTCGTAACATTGCTATGTTGCATGATCTTCCTTAAAGCCAGGCTAACATCCTATGATTGTGTTTTCTAATTGAACTTCTGGATACCTCCTTAGCATCGTAGTTTCACTATATGTAGGAAGAATCAATTCGTGAAGCAATTGAGGACGTGGGGTTCAGAGCAAATCTCATCAAGGATGAAAAGAGTGACCGCACATCCCAGATATGCCGGATTCAAATCAATGGGATGACCTGCACAACCTGCTCCTCTGATGTCGAATCTGGTCTCCGTTCCATCCGGGGGGTCCACAAGGCTCAGGTGGCCTTAGCAACCGAAGACGCGGAAATTCACTATGATCCAAGGATCATAACTTCAGACCGCATTTTGGGCACCGTGGAAGACATGGGGTATGAAGCGATCCTCATAAGCACGGGCGAGGACATGAACAACATACAGCTCAAGGTTGATGGCGTGAGGACTGTTCACTCAATGAGAATCCTTGAGAGATCCCTCTTAGCACTTCCCGGGGTCGAAAATGTTGAGATGGAACCACTTCTCAGTAAACTCTCCCTTTCCTATAAATCTGATCTGACAGGCCCGAGGAGCTTCATCGAGGTAATTGAGTCGACTGGGTCGGGACGTTACAGAGCAGCAATATTCCCTGAGGGTGATGGAGGGGGAAGGGATGCCCGCAAGCAGGAGGAAATAAATCAATATCGCAGATCGTTCCTATGGAGCTTAATCTTTACCATCCCTGTCTTTCTACTGTCCATGGTTTTCATGTACATTCCGGGAATCAAACATGGGCTTGATTGGAAGATTGTCAATATGATGAGCATTGGAGAGCTCTTTAGGTGGGCCCTTGCAACTCCTGTACAGTTCATCATCGGGCAGCGATTCTACACCGGAGCCAACAAGGCTCTCCGCCATGGATCTGCAAATATGGACGTTTTGATTGTCCTGGGGACAAATGCAGCATACTTTTACTCAGTCTACTCGGTCTTGAGGGCTGCCACTTCCCCAGATTTTAAAGGCGTGGACTTCTTCGAGACAAGCTCGATGCTCATTTCATTTATTCTTCTCGGGAAGTACTTGGAGGTTCTGGCAAAAGGAAAAACTTCTGAGGCCATTGCGAAGCTCATGAACTTGGCTCCAGAGACTGCGCTATTGCTAACCCTGGATGGTGAAGGGAATGTGGTGGGCGAGAAGGAAATCGACAGTCGGTTGATACAGAAAAATGACGTGATTAAGATCATCCCGGGGGCGAAGGTGGCATCAGATGGTTTTGTCATTTGGGGCCAGAGTCACGTAAATGAGAGCATGATAACGGGAGAGGCCAGACCTGTGGCAAAAAGGATGGGCGACACGGTCATTGGAGGGACTCTCAATGAGAACGGAGTCTTGCATGTCAAAGCAACACGAGTTGGATCAGAAAGTGCACTCTCACAGATCGTTCGGCTTGTCGAGTGTGCTCAAATGGCCAAAGCGCCGGTGCAGAAGTTTGCAGACCGAATTTCCAAGTATTTTGTCCCTTTGGTATGCCAAATTCTGATCTCTGACCATAAAACTGCCAAGTTTAAGTCTGTAGAGGAGTGTTGGTGTATATCAAGAAAGGCTTCACACTGATCGAAGGGTCACCAAATCCTGAATTCGGGCCATTTTACAACAAAAATTGCAAACCAATCGGGTAGTTGCTTAACAGAATATAAAATCATGCTGATCATAGTTTTCCCTTATATAATATCTGGTTTCACCGTTTTGAACAGGTGATTGTCCTATCATTTTCGACTTGGCTTGCATGGTTTCTGGCTGGGAAATTTGGTGCATATCCAAAATCATGGATTCCTTCTTCGATGGACAGCTTTCAGCTTGCTCTCCAGTTCGGTATTTCTGTGATGGTTATTGCCTGCCCCTGTGCTCTAGGGCTTGCAACTCCTACAGCAGTTATGGTTGGTACTGGAGTTGGTGCATCTCAAGGCGTACTTATCAAAGGAGGCCAGGCATTAGAAAGTGCACATAAGGTTAGACCAATCTTCCATTCTATCCAATCACAATACCGGCAAAGATTTTCATTAAATAGTTCTCAACGAAATATTATGGATAATGATAGGTAAACTGCATAGTGTTCGACAAGACAGGGACTCTCACGGTCGGGAAGCCGGTGGTTGTAAGCACAAGGCTGCTGAAGAACATGGTGCTGCGAGACTTTTATGACATTGTTGCTGCAACAGAGGTGTGTGTACTTGCTTATTTTCTGTACATTTGGACTGAGACCTACATTTAATGTTAAGAACCACAAATATATATTAGGTCAACAGTGAGCACCCTTTAGCCAAGGCAATTGTTGAGTATGCAAAGAAGTTTAGAGATGACGAGGAGAACCCTACATGGCCAGAAGCCTGTGAATTCACCTCCATCACAGGCCATGGAGTGAAGGCCATTGTGCATAACAGGGAAGTAATAATTGGAAACAAGAGCTTGATGTTTGAGTATCACATTGCTGTCCCACTTGAAGCTGAAGATCAGCTAGCAGAAATTGAAGATATGGCTCGGACGGGGATCCTAGTGTCCATCGACCGACAACTGACGGGGGTCTTAGCAATCTCTGACCCACTGAAACCAGGTGCTCGTGAAGTGATTTCCATCCTCAAGTCCATGAAAGTGAGGAGCATGATGGTTACTGGTGACAACTGGGGTACTGCAAGTTCCATAGCAAAGCAAGCTGGGATTGAGACAGTCGTGGCAGAAGCCAAACCTGAGCAGAAAGCAGAGAAAGTGAAAGAGTTCCAGGTTGTTAAGAGTTCTTTATTCTCGGTATCTTTGATTTTGTTTTCTATCTTGCAATAAATACCTGATTATTGGATACTCAATGGTCACGAGGGTTAGTTAACCAGTTTAGTGATCAAGCTTGCCCATCTTCAGGCTGCCTAGACTGTGATTACATCTAGTACACACTTTTAAAAAAATTGCTAACTCTACATCCCTGTGGAATTGTTCTTGGCAGGCACTGGGCTACACTGTGGCAATGGTTGGCGATGGGATTAATGACTCACCTGCGCTTGTGGCTGCAGATGTAGGGATGGCAATTGGTGCTGGGACTGATATTGCAATCGAGGCAGCAGACATTGTCCTCATGAAGAGCAACCTCGAGGATGTCATAACCGCCATTGATCTCTCTCGGAAGACATTTTCTCGGATCCGTCTGAACTACATGTGGGCCCTGGGCTACAACCTCCTTGGCATCCCAATTGCTGCAGGGGCCCTATTTCCTGGCACAGGGTTGCGGCTGCCTCCATGGATTGCTGGTGCTGCAATGGCCGCCTCATCAGTGAGTGTTGTGTGCTGCTCTCTACTGCTGAGGTACTACAGGAGGCCGAAGGAGCTGGATACCTTTGAGGTACGCGAGATACTGATTGACTGAAATAAACATGGGGCGTTTAGATTTCCGGTTTGTGGCTTGTGTGGGAGTCAATCCTTTTTTCCCACCTTGTAAACAAGTTTCTGCAGATTGATGGCTCTAGCAATAAGCTGTAGAAATTGTAAATATCATTGTGCTGTATCGGGTGGAAGATTAGTGGTTTTGTCTGTGTGTCAGTGTCCTCAAGTTAATGTTAATGATATGTAACAAGTATTGCACTTTTACGATATTACCTTCTGAAGGGATTGACCTCAAGCATCTACTCCATAGCTCCAACTTACCAGTTTCCGTTTCCCTTGTCTGTTCCATATCGTGGAAGATAGTTCCAGGAGCAGGAATAGATTTTTACTCAAGCTTTTACTTTCTTTCCACATCATTATGTTATCAGAGACGTCTGTCTTCTCTGCTGAACCTTTTCTTCTTGGATCATAGAACACGGCAACAACTGCTCCGGTGAAGCCTGGTAGGGTGTCCTGTTCGAGTCTCCGAAAGTGCATCCATTTTTCCAGTGTCTTTTCTTCTGGCTATGGAAATTCAGAACACCGAAAATAGAAAACCTCGCTAAGAAGCATTACTCTTCTCCCACTGCAAAACCTCACAGCCCTTCGTCAAAGTCTAAAACTCCCACGATTGTTTTAAGAAATTAGTGGAAACAGAAGAAGAGACATTAGTTTTTAGGATCTCAACCATATGAATTGGAAGAAGGAGATGATGCGAATCTGCCACTATGGATCATCAAGTCTTCGTTCTGAGTGGACCATTAGCAAGCAGTGAATGTCATATTATACCAACAAAAACCAGGAATAACTGCAATGACTTCAACTCTCGAGCCCGAAAGAAAGGATCCTAACATCCTCGGATACCATAGCAGAGGCTAAGCTTCAAATTTGTGTTCTTCCAAATTAACATGGAAAGTGTTTCCTTAGAAGGTCGAGTCTGAATTCAAATTCAACCTGGTCCTGCAAAGCAGTGGTGAATCAAGGAGCCACAGGCTGAATCACTTCACATCAATCTAGCTCATCAATCCCCTCAAAAAGTCAGCTTCGGTCTACCTATGATTTGGTGCAAGGGACGTTCTTGCTTTCCCTTCCTGGGTTCATCAAATTTTCCATCTCTCATGTTTTCTGGATCGTCCGTCCCGGACAGCATTTCTGATGGTCCTTGAACCATCTCAACAGCATCGGTCTTTTGTGTTGTTTGAGATCATATAATACGATGGCAAGCCAGTCAAAGACTTCCACTCGTCAAGGATTGTCCTTCTGCAGCAGTTTCACTTCTGCAATCGATTATGGGCTTGGTTATTGATTCAATGCATTGCAAACATGGAGATAGCTTATACCGCCAATGATTTTCAGGAATTGCTAGGCAAGTTCTTTCGGATGAATTTCAGTGTAGTGGGCTCTAAATCTATCTTCAGGTTGTGTGCTCTAGGAATCAAGATGCCAGAGGAAATGATGTTGATCTCAGCGTCTACAAGGGCAAGGTCTTACTGATAGTCAACGTTGCATCTAAATGGTAACTTTCCACGGCTTACGGTTACAATCGTCTCTATCCCTATGTTCGTGTGGCCCTAGTTGTCTCCAGGTCTGACTCCTGTCATCTTTTCCTATTTGAACCAGTGGCCGGATCCACCAATTCAAATGAGACTGAGCTCGCCAAGCTCTACAAGACATCTAAGAATCAAGGAGGGTCCCTGCAACACTCGTAGCTCAGGAACTGGGCACGAACGAGCATATCCTCGAATAATTTGCTTGTACCTGCTTCGAAGCTGAGTATCCCATCCATGACTGATTAAATGAGCTTCTCATAACAAATACCCAAGATTGTCTCTAAACGCAAACAAATGTATTCTTCTCATAACATGAAGGTTTCCCATTTCAATTGATTACTCCAGATGAAAACAGAGTCTACGGAAATAGGCAAATGTAATTGAATTCCTCGGTTCACTACATTATCCTGGCAAATATCCGCATTAAGTTCGTGATTCGCTTCAAACAATCAAGGCTGTGCCACTCGAAATCCAAATGAGCAAGAGCAAGCTCAACACGAGTCCGGTTCCTGTGCTTCAGTGGAGAAGTCACTTTGCATATTGCAGGAGACTAAATTTGTTTTCCGTCATAACCACTGAAGCAGGAATGCGAAAGAATAAGCTCATTTTACTCGTGGTGGATGGCATACTCGGCTTTTGAAGCGGGTGCAAGCAAAGTCGAGGATCTGCTCGTGCGTGCCTGGTTCTTGAGCTCCGAGCTGTACGCAGGGAAATGCCAGAATCTCTAAACCGACAGCAAATTCCATCATAATGTCAGCCTCCAGGAATTTAGGCGGTGGGAGCCGGGAGGCCGTGGCCTTCTCTAGACATGCAGAATCCCATTTTAGTCCTTAAGCCTAATCCACATCGGGATCTTCCCCTCGCAGTTCTTTAGTACTCACTATTATTGCCCGCTCCACTGAAACCCACTCGAATCCATAAACGTCAAAACAAGCAAAAGGGGGAAAAAATTTTCAAAATCTGTGTCAAAATCCACACCACCAGCAAATCGTGGTATTTCAAATACGTCCACGGTCAGAACCAATTTGGAAAATCTTGGAATTGCGAAGAGCATATTGTATTGGCCTCCATCTAGCCGACACCGATGTACACATTCAAGGGCAAGCTAGGCATGTAATTCGGCTCGAAAGAGATGGATAACAACTCGAAGAACAGCGCCGCCAACAAAACTGAGTAGACTGGAGAAGTTGCAGACGATTCTTCTCTCTTAACATACGAGACCATCGCAGTGAGTGATAGCGAAGTATATGAGATTAAATTCCTGGGACACCTGCACTTTTGGCTCAAGGTTGCTGCAATGTTCCTCGACCGTTTTGTCCAAGATTCCTAAGTTATGGTCCCCTTCCATAATGCAGGTTGGCCCCCTACTGTGATGATGACAACCCACAATTAGGAAATAAAAATGACATGTTGTTTTACAAGTCTTTATCCATACAAGAATTAAAATAAGATCAACTGGAAAATTAGTATCCAATAAATACAATATAAAACCCGAATTAGATAAAAAAAATATTATAATATTAATTACTTTAATTAATCCAACAGAAACGAAAAGGTAAAACCAAAGCAAAATCAAGATGGTGTAAATGCGAAAAACACCTCATCTATCAGCCGAGCGGTGGTTCCGTAATTGCCGGCTTGACATGTTGATTGCTGATTGAGAAACAGTGTGAAATTAAGAGGATACCCCGTCGAGAATTTAGTGTGAAAGCGCCGCCACCATCGCATCCCATTGTCGTCGTCCAAAGTCTCATCGGCGTCGAATAACCCTCTGCGAGCACCTCCGTGTTCAGATCTCTGTTTCCCCTCCTTGAATGGTCATAGCGCCTGCGTGGCAAGAAGACAATGAACCACGTGGCAGCCGTAGGTACACGAACCCTCGTGGGGTCGTGGAACTTCGACGACGACAGCCTCTAGAAATCCTACCCAAGAACTAAGAAAATCAACGAACGCAACGTCACCGTCCTCATCTTCCCCTGCGTATAAAGATCGTCCGTAGCCTGTTCCCCCTAGGGCCTCATTCGCGGAAAGAAAAACCTCTGCCTTGCGTCTTGCCGCTTTCGTAAACACGATCTTGTCCCCGTTCCAGACGGACCCATTTACTGTAGAATCGAGATTTCTCCTCTCTCGTCCCAGACAGCAATCTTTGGTTCCTCGTGTCGGCTTAAGGAGATTGGTATACTGTGTTGTTTGAGCTCGAATTATACGATGGCAAGCCAGTCGAAGACTTCCGTTCATGATTTCGTCGTCAAGGTTTGTCCTTTGCGTGGCAGTTTTCTATCTGCAATCAATTACAGTATTCCGAAATTCGTTCATTTCTTGATTTGTTGATTCGATGTATTGCGCACTTGGAGGAAGGTCGTGTCGTCTGTCGGATGATTTTCATTTTAGTGGGGCTCTAAACTCATGATCAAGTTGTGTGCTTTGTGAATCAGGATGCCAGAGGAAATGATGTTGATCTCAGCATCTACAAGGGCAAGGTCTTACTGATTGTTAACGTTGCATCCCAGTGGTAACTTATCACGGCTTACGATCATCTTTCTCCCTATGTTCATGTGGCTCCTGTTGTTTCTGGGGCTTTTATATGGTCATCAATTGATGTGGACATGCTCGGGTGTTTAGTTCTTGGTATCTGGTCTGACTCTTTTCTTCTTTTCCTCCCTGAACCAGTGGCCTGACCAACTCGAATTACACTGAGCTTGCCAAGGTCTACGAGAAATATAAGGACCAGGGTGGGTCTCTGGGACTTTTATCGACAGTTGAATATCCTAGGATGTCTTGCTGACACAAATATGAAGATTGATCGAGTTTGATGTTTGATGACTTAAACCGAAGTGGGAACAGTTTGCTTTTGAAGAGGATTCTCCCGACTCTTATGACGTAATTTGTTGTAGGTTTGGAGATTCTGGCATTCCCCTGCAACCAGTTTGGAGGTCAGGAACCGGGCACGAATGAGCAGATCCTCGAATTTGCTTGCACCCGCTTCAAAGCTGAGTATCCCATCTTCGACAAGGTAAGTGAGCCTCTACTTTCGTATTCCTGCTTCAGAGGTACGGTATCCAGATTGGTACTGAGCTTGCTCATGTTTCTTTCGAGTAGGTGGATGTGAACGGTGAGAGGGCTGCACCACTGTACAAATTCCTAAAGTCGAGCAAAGGAGGATTATTTGGTGACAGCATAAAGTGGAACTTCTCAAAGTTTCTTGTTGATCAGAACGGGTATGTGGTTGATCGCTATGCACCCACGACATCGCCACTCAGTGTTGAGGTAAGAGTGTAAAATCTCATGGATGGATGGTGAGAGAACGGTGCCTTGCTTGGATGAATGACTGACATGCTTTGCCGTTTTGGTTGCAGAAGGACATAAAGAAGCTGCTGGAGAAAAATTGAGAGCTGAAAGTGACAGCCATGTGCGTGTCCTGAAGTGATAGAAATTAGTGATGTGCAGTAGCAAGTTCAGTTCCAATAATCAATAATAGGCTCTCTCGATGTCTCTGAGTTTGCAGTCGTATGCTTTTCCGATATGGACAACTTTGTACACTGTTTCTTCCAATAATATTCTGTTTGAGCATGTTTACCTCTGAAGTATACAGTCGCCGGAGTTGTGAATTTGGTTCTCGTAAATATAGAATGCAGCACACCTTAACGGAATGGCATCAAATCAAATGGTCGTTTTCTTCATCAACAGATGACTGTCATTTCGGGGGAAAACATAACAATAAACCAGAAAAAAAAAACAAAACTAGCTACAATGGACTAGGCCAGAAAACAAAACAAGGAATGGTAGAATCAGGTTAGGCTCTGAAAGAGAGCTGCAACTTGAGCCTCCAGGGTAAGCGCATCGTTCTACCGCTAGTAGCAGCAGATGTAAACACTGCATGCAGATGTGTTGCAATTTGTTGCTTGAATCATATGCTGCTGCTAATAACATACTTATCGCCAACATTTAATTCGAATAACCGCAGTGTTTACAACTTGCATCACAACTGCGCAGATCCCTTCTTGGATCTTTACCAGATCGCTGACACAGGCTGCTATGTGAACTCAGAGCAAGCTTCCGATCAATGCGAAGGTTATAACAAGTGGCAGAAGCGGCTTTCCTAGATTTCGTTTATTCCTCAGCTCGGGGCAAAAATCCTGGAGCTCTTAAGAGTGAACATGAAATTATTCAGTGAAAGACCAAGAACATACAGAGAATAAGGAGAGAGTTGCCATGTATTGGAAGACTCTCACAAAAACCTTAGCATTCTAAGTTGTCGTGACAATCGAAGTTCATTCAGTCACACCTCACTCTCTACAGCTACAAGAGCTCATCCTGGATCGGATTTTCCATTCCATGGATCTTCTGGGGCTTGGTGCATTGGATCATACATTGGCTATTTCGCTTCAGTGAAATTCTACTCCCCACATCAAAAGTAACGAAATTTTCTCAGTCCGACTGCTAGAGAAGCTAGCCAGGATGAAAGGTATAGAAAGAAAGAAAGAACGGAACTTGTGAAGGGTTTATGTTAATTCCTATCTGCAGATTTCATAGAGGCATTTTACCAAACACGTTGATCGCTCGCAATCGTACAATGCGGTCCGTAATCCAACCCAAGAGAGGAAAAAAACGGTGACCCTTCGTAAGCCAATGCATTCAATTGAAGGCGAAGAGAACTTATTTACAAAAATTCTTTCATTTTTATTCAAATAAATAACTTTTACGGTCCTCAATTTTCAGAAAATGTGTAAAAAAAAAAAAGAACTGAAAAAAAAATCTTTACTTAAGTTTTAAGTAAATAGGTCATAGACTCAGCAGTAATTACGGGGGGATAGATCCTGTTATTGAATAAGCGTAAGGTCTGAAACGAAATTTCGTCTACCTGGAACTGTACCCGGGCTCCCACCGCCAAATTCCTTCCCGTAGACTGACATTATAGAATCAGAATTTAGGAGTGGCACCGATTAGTTTACGCCGGTAGACCGGCGTATGCTACAGAATTGAGTCGCCGGAGCGCCGCCCGTTGCATCCGGGAAGCCCTTCTGGTTGGCTCTGCAGATCAGACACAAATGGGGAACCGCAGGTTTGCGCAGCTCGTGATGAGCGATGACGAGGATGAATCCCCTTGCGTTTTTGCACGGGGTAGCCGCCCCGCCAAGGACGCGAACGGAGGAGGCGAGGCTGAGCCCAACAACAAGAGGAGGAGGATTGTGAAGACGCCAGACGCCGGGAAGGAGGGATCCAAGCGGGAGATCGAGGAGGAGAAGAAGGACGCGGGGGATAAAAATCTGGAAGACGCAGCGGGGTCGGAGGAGGAAGAGAACGGGGAGGAAGCGGTCGAGGAGGATGAGGACGCGAAGCCGATCGGCGGTCCTGTGAGGATTACTGGCAAGGGGAGAGGCCGCAAGGAGCACTATGAAGCATTCGAGTTTGACGGTAACCGCTATGACCTTGTGAGTTCGGGAGCCATTGCAGTTTATCCTCTGCCCTTACTCTTTCGATAATAAATAGTGCTTCTGTGGTCTTATTTGCCGTTACTGCTGACTGCAACTGATTTGTTTGTTCGATCTTCTTAAGCAATGGTGAACTTTCGAATGTTGTTCTGGGGTTGATAAGATGATCTAGGTTTTGTTCTCCAACTGTAATCCTCACTGACTAATTTGATTTCAAGAAAGAGGTGAATTGGTTGTCTGCGGCAGCAGCTGTTCGAGTACAGTGCATCGGGCACTCCACAAATGTCATTAACTTTTCAACAAATTTTGAGCTTTTCTGCTGAAAGGAGAGATCAGTTAGTAATAGAGCTCCATATTTATTCATCAGTGTTTTTGTCTTCATGCTGGGATAAGTAGACCTGGTTACACACTTATTTTTCAGCATTTCCTTTCTGAATGGTTGTTGTTTACTTCTGTGTTGGTCCAGGAGGATCCTGTACTCCTAGTTCCAGAAGAGAGAGACCAAAAACCATATGTGGCTATCATTAAGGTAATTGTCCACCTCATATTTTTTGTGTTGTCGTTGGAAGTTTTCTGCTTCTGTGCAGAAAATCCACCCCCAGCACAGAATTATAATTATTAGGAGGAGAAGGAAAGGGAAAAAAATATTCTTTGATACAACCTAAGGTTAAGATATAGTAATATTTCATTACTTTGGGTGTTCATCACAATTTTGGAAGGAATTTTTTGAGTCTATCACTTTTAGCAGGATATGTTATATTAAGTATTGTGTTAACAGATTTCATGCTGTTCTTGTTAGCCTGTTAGTCCAATTATTTTCTACTCATGCATTATTTCTTTCAAATGAACAGGATATAACTCAAACAAAAGGAAGAAGCTTGATGGTTACAGGACAGTGGTTCTATCGACCTGAGGAGGCAGAGAGAAAAGGAGGTGGAAGCTGGCAGTCCTCTGACACGAGAGAGCTATTCTATAGCTTTCACCGTGATGATGTCCCTGCAGAGTCCGTGATGCATAAGTGTGTGGTGCACTTTGTCCCAATAAACAAGCAGCTCCCAAGTCGCAAACAACATCCTGGTTTCATTGTCCAGAAGGTGTATGACACAGTGGAGAGGAAGCTGTGGAAATTGACTGATAAGGACTATGAAGACAATAAACAGCATGAGATTGACCTTCTCGTGCAAAAGACTTTATCACGTTTGAGAGATCTTCCAGATATTGAACCAGAGGAGGTTAATCATGAACAAGAAGAACAACAGTTGAAGAGCAAGAGAAGTTTCCGAAGAAGAAATGTATCACCCCTTGATGTTCAAAGGGAAGAAGATGCAGCATCCCAGCAATTCAAAGCGGAAACACCAGGAAGCTGCCCCAGCAATGCATCAGAATATGTTGCAATTTTAGTGAAGTTCAATGTGCTAACTGGAGATACTCATCGGGACAAGTGCTTGGAGAAGCTTCTTCAAGGAGTACAGTACGTTTGCAATCCTGAAGGAAATAAAATTGAAGGTGATAAATGCCCAGATGGTTCTAATGGATCTCAAGAAAGGGAGCAGAAGGCATGTTGTGTGCATTTCTTTATTCTTGTTTTATTAGTAAAATATTTTCCTTGGAATGAGTTTGTTAAAAGGAGTGGAGCTATTTGGAAGTGGATAATTTTAAAGATGTGTGGCAATTGAAATGTCATTATTTTTACTTTCTGCAGGATAGTAAACGTTTGATTTGGCCTGATGATGCAGTCTCTGCTGTAACTGCCCTTGAGCGGGCTTCACATGATGCACTTTCTTCAGATTCGCAAAAGTATAATCAGAAGTTGAGACAGCTGGTCTTCAATTTGAAGGTGAGACTCGGTTTGTTTATAAAGTGCCTCTTTTTCCTGGAAGTTTTGAATAACATCTGGTGCATACTATCTACTTTTCTCTTTTTCACCATACTTTCTGGTGTTTATTTGGCAGAACAATGCAGTTCTAGCCCGTCGCCTTCTAAATGGAGAATTGGAACCTTCGAAGATACTCAACATGTCACCTAATGAATTGAAGGTTTGTTAATTTGGCACTTGTCACATAAATGGCCTTGCCTGTTCAGGATTTTAACTTTAGTGAGCAAACCTATCCACAAATTCCTTAAAACTAAAATTCTAGTCCAGCAGATACTTAGAATTACATTTGTTGTTGCAGGAGGGCTTGACTGCAGAGGAGACTGCCTCAAAGGAGCCGGAGGAGTCAAGCCAAATGCAGGTGAATTATATGGAATCATGGAAGATTTTGATTACATTACTTTGAAGGTTTCTTGTATAGTCTTTTTATATTGCAAGCATCTCGCTGATTGCTGGCTTGATCTTCTGTGATACAGATGGCAGATTGCATCTGCTCAAGATGCAGAGAATTCAAAGTAGGCGTGAGGGACATAATCCATGCTGGCCATGGAGACCGTTACCAGGTCATACTTTTGACCATTTTGTTTAAACTTTTGGTATATTCAGACCTAAGTTAATGCATTTCCTTCATGTTGGATATGGATTATTGGTGCTGGTTTATGTTGGTAAATCATTTCCTTCTGGCATAAATAACTGGGCTTAAGATTCTTTCGTAGGCATAAAACCTCTTGTTTTCCCTTATTTCTCCTGGCTACTAATGTCACTGATTTCAAACCGAACATCTTATGCTTGTGAAAAAACTATCCATGCAGTGTGCCTTTTTCTTTTGTCCTTGAACTTTGTGCTTGGAGCCTGACTTCTTTCTTTCACAAATTCTATACGCGTTGTTTCAGCTCGAGTGCATGGGCTGTGGGCATTCCTGGTATGCGTCTAGGGACGCGGTCTCAATGCTGACCATCAGTGGTCCAGGCTCGGTCACAAATGTGGGAGCGGCCCCATGGGCTACAGCCAAGTTCGAGAATGTTGAGAAGCAGCTTGCCAGCCCCTCCAGTGAGTCGGGGAAGTCAGCTGCGGCAAATGATGCTCTCAGTAAGAGCGCTGAACCCTATATGCCAGTCTTCGAGAGACAGAAGTCAATGGGCAGTAAGCCCACTAGTAAAACAACAGATGAAGCGCCGGAGTCCTCGAAGAAGGGTGAGTAGAAAGTAGATGTTCTAATAAGGCAAATAGATCTCAAGTGTCAGACCATGGGACCTATGGAAACTGCATATGTCCAATCCCATGGTTGTAATTTGCAGTCTTTCTGAGTGGTTTTTTTTTTTTTTATATATATGTATGGAGTCTCTTCTAGTGCTGGTGGTGTAAAGAGGGTGGAATGTATACATAACTTACGGTTGCGCCTTCTCGAGCTACGGGAAGGAATGTCTAGTTAATTCTCAGTGGGCAAGATCATTCTTATTAGTTGATTTTGACTCTCTCGCAAGAGCTGCATTCCTTTTTATCAGTTCGTATGATCATTGCTAGGTCTCTACGTAGTAGTAGAGAGTTGGGAGACCTCCATGATGGTCTCCATTCTCCAGAATAGACGAGTCTCGGGGCTGTCGAATTGTGCCCTGTACTGCTATCACATTCATGGCTGTTAACGGAGTTTGCAAGAGACGACGCGTCAATATTCTACATTCGACTTGGTGTTGTCTTTTGTGTAGCTTCTGTTTCTCCTCCTCAGTTCCGTGTCTTTAGCTTTGTTGGTTTACCGCGTCTCTTCCCCTGGGCGTATTCTAAGACTTGTCTCTCGCCTTGCCCTCTTCATTTTGATGTCCTTCACGTCCTCTTCTTCATGGCACGTTCCACTTTCTGACTCCCGAGCCGGGATATGGTCACAGAAGCTTACCTAAACTGTTAGACGAACTAGAATACAGAGGGTTCCATCTTGCTATGAGAGTTACATGATCTTGTGCTGTGCTCGAATGCTAATGCATCATTAAAATCGGATTATAAGACCTGGTCTTATAATGTGACGTGACCCTTTTGACTGAGATTTGACTCCCTATTAGAGAACCATGAGGGAGGGGAAGCAATGGATTGGTGGTCGGATACATAATGCGGGGTCATTAATGGGATGAGACTGAGGGGATTCCGCGGGTTTCGTGCGATTGTGAACCGGCCGATCCACTGCTGGAGATTCGTTTCCTCCCGCCTTTACTTTCTCCCACTACGCACTTTAAATGGGCACGTGTCCCTAATGGTCAAATGGTCAAAGCGGACGATGGCCCGTTTGCCAGTTTTACCATATTACCCTTCCCTTTCTTCTTCGTTCTGTTTTTTGTTCCTTTTTTATCCAGTGCGTGTCCTCTTGGCACATCAGTACCCCCCAACGTCTCCCTATCGAGACTGAAAAAAGGTCGAGATGCTGAACTTCCTCTGAATTCTGATGTGTCAAGAGTCTATGCCGCAGAACTCCAGCCGGGTTTCAACCGTGCTGAACAAGGCCGCTTCGTCGGGACCTTTGTAGCATTGAGTTCAATGGTACTGTCAATCGAAGAGAGGTCGGAAATGCGACGAAGCGGAAGGTTAATGGGAGGACCGAGTACCGACTCGACGAGCTCCGTACCTGTGAACGGCGTTCGAGCGTCCACCGGAGCTTCGTGTCCTGGCGAGGACTTGAATGTCTTTTCGAGTGCCTGGGCGATCTGCAGTACCACAGTTGCATTATTTAATTCCTAATTATCGGAAACAGTAAATTTTAATGTCCGGATGTTACCCATAAAAAAAACAAAAAAATAAATAAATGTTTTGGAATCATATCTCGATATCCTCAATTCTCTGGCCTTTTAAATAATGAAAGTCTTCGTTGCATAGTGGTTTGGACCATCAAATCCCCCTCCGTTAGTGCAATGTTTTCTCTCTTTTTCTAAAAAATAAATTAATTTAATTTAAATTTAATTCGAATTTACTTTTTAATATTAATATTTTCTCACTCATAATTTTTATTCATTAAGGTCGGGGTGTTTTTCTCGGTCCTTCTCCTTTAATACCAAATTCCGGAACTACCCCTGCACATATGACTGCGCTGGGCCCTAAGACAGGGGCGAAGGTTGTCATGGGAAAATTCGCTATCCAAGTCAAAAGAGCCTCGATAACTGGCCGTGACCCATGAGGGGAAGAAAAAAATGAGAAAAAGGGAATCTTCTTACATCTTGGATCTCATATGTTGCTTGTGCTGAACTTGTATGCGTGTCTGGCTCTTGGCAGATGTAAGCGTTAGCTCTTTTGGATCATTCATAATCACGATCACCAAGTTCGTCAGATCTCCCTGCCATTGGTAATGAGAGCTCAGAGCTCGAAAATGACCCCGAATTTTTTTAATCATTAGGGCATGGAGTCAAGAATCATACATAAAACAATAGCATCTCAATGTGAGAATTTTAATTTCAAATTGAAAATACGGCCAAATGAACACTGGTTTCCGATGCATTTGCAAGCACTCATTTTGATGGGACCTGTTTCCTTTTTCTATGGATGAAGTACAGAAAACGGAAATGCTAATTTCAATTCCCTCTTTCCTCTTGGATTTTGGGGGTCAAATATAATAGTAGTAGACACTGAACAGAAGCTTGGCAGCTCTCTGTCTCTCTTTTTGCGAAACTCTCCCTCCAATGAGAGAGAAGCGAGAGAGAGATTTTCACTTCAAAGGCATAACGGGGCATGCATTCCCACCTGTCATTGGCTTACCTCACTCGCCCTGTCTCTCTATATGAGTGTGTGCTTGTGTGCTTGCTTTACTGCTTTTGCCCTCCCTCAGGGTTGGGTCAAGTCGCTGCTTCTTTTCTTTCTCTGTTGCACTGCACCCTCTCCTTTGGGCTGATTACTTGGGAACTCTAAACAGTGTCCCCCGGTCACAGGCTCACAGCAGAAGCTGACTACGAAGGGTTTCTACTCTCTCCGTTGGATCTCGCTCTCTCTCTCTCTCTCTCTCTGTAGATTGATTTACCAGGAGGCTTTGAGCTTAAGAGCTCTCAAGTGCGCTTTGATGGGCATTATTTCATCTGCTTGCAGTTTTTTGGGTCTTGCTTCAGCCTCACTCCTCTGAGATCTACTGGGTATGGCCCAAGTTTGGATCTTTCTTTCTTCCCCTCGTTTGACATTATTCTTAGTATTGGAATGCAAGTGAAGTTAAAAATACATAATCTTTATGCTTAGAATTTTCTTCTTGCCTTGTAGATGCTCAACAAATGTTTTTCTCTCTCTCTCTTTCGGGTCTCTCTTTTCCAATGTCTCTAGTCATATTCAAATAAGAGACTTAGGCCTCTGCTGCAGAATGTTCTCAGTATAGTAAGATAACAAGCCTGGGAGCGGCTCCTTCTTTGGTTTAATTTTATGTGTAATTTGGTATTTTGAATAATTTTGTGGATTCTACCAATGAGAGATGCCTTGATTAAAGCTTCTGTGTTTATATGCAAGTTCTTATCTGCAGTTTCTAGTTGAATGATAAATAGTATTGCGATATTACCCTATGTAAAGTAATTGCTTTATGCAAAATCTGAGAAAGGAGAGTGTTCTTTCTAATTGCAGATCTACTGCACCAAGCCCGTCTAAATTTAAAAGATAGCACTATTTCTCATTGTGTGTAGATATACTTTTGTATGAATTGTTAGCCCTATTTTTTGTCCCAGAACTAGCAACGGGTTAATTATCCATCATTCTTGGGAAAGTATGGATTTGTCTAAGGAGGCTTCTGTCCTCAGCTAATGAATAGCTGCAATGCTCGAGAAGTTTCTGCAGTGGAAGTTGATTGGTTTTCTTTTATTTTCACTAAAGTGTAGATTTGTAAATGGGGCTAGAGATGGAGCTGGACTTCGAGAAAACCTGCACAGTGGGTCACAGCCCTGAGACAATTATTGTCCCCACTCATCGGCATAGTCGCTCAAGCAACAAGAGAAGGAATTCCAATTCATCTAAAAAACCTGTTCGTAAAGACGATCTGCTAAATCTCAGCAAAGACTTTCTTGAGATTGATTTCAGTCGCTTCCGAAGTGTTTCTTGCAAGAGCGTCCCTTCTCGGCCCTCAGGACTTGATGGCAAGGTAGAGCTGAAGCGAGCCTCAGTATACCAGAGCTCAAGAGAGATGTGGAGGATGAAGAATATGGGGACCTACGAGCGCAGAAAAATTGAGATGAAGAGTGCAGGGATGACAGATGAGAGGAGGAAGATTGAAATATCAAGAGGCAGCAGTACTTCATCGTGTTTGAGTATTGTGGATTCCTTGTGCAGTTCCGATGAGGGAAGCCCAAGGAAGAGATCTTTTCCTAGTGTTTCTCTGGTAAGCTCAGAGGTTAGTAGAAATCCTCCTTTAGTAGAAATTGCTGGGACATCAGATAGAGATTCAAAGGAGAATGTTAAATTTAGGTGCGAAGAGATCATTAGTCGGGTTAATGATGGTAATGGGATCAGAGAAAGTGAAACAATTCACACCTTCCCAAAATCGTTGTCTGCAAAACTGCAGTTGCCTCATTCACCTTTGAGCCTGGAAAGTGGAAGGGTGAGCTCGAAGGTTCGGTTCAGTCCTATTAGAAAGTTGTTTGATCCTTTGGTGATGTCTAAGTCCCTTCGGAACTCTTCGGTTTATGCTCAAGAACATCGGGAGCTTAGAACAATAGAAAAGGTGAATACAGTTAGAACTTCTAGTGATATCTCAGGTGCAGAAAATATTTGTGAAACTGAGACTCAAACTCTGCAGATTAATAGGGCAACTTCAGTGATAGCAAATTCTCCTGTCCACCTGCATGGAATCCTTAAAATAGGGATGAGAGATGAACAAGGGGATCCGTATTTTGAGTTCTCCATGAAGAGTTCTGAAGATGCTTTTCTTGCCAATACATGGAAAGAGAATAACAGTGGTAGTGCCTTTAATTGTGGATATACTTTTCGTTCATTGAATAGTCAGAAAAGGAGCCTTGGACTGGGATTGGATTCTTTAGAGAAGGATTCTGCAATTGTTGGGCAGATGCAAATTTCGTGTCACTCACATTTGCAGCTGAAGAACAATGGAGAACTTGACAATTCTCTGGTGATGGAATCTGTTCTCTATGGCATTGCCCAAGCAAGAAGAAGCGAGGCCCAGGACAGATCCAACTCATTTACTGATACTAATTCTTCTCAAAATTCAAGTTTGGGGTCAGTTGGAAATGGAGACATTGATTCAGGTAGTTTGATTCCTAGGAGACTAGGTGACACAAATTCAGATTGTGAGATTGCAGCTATTGTTATTAAGGTTCCACGCCAGAAAACAGAGAGATTTCTGTGCGATGGCTCTGAAGAAAAGGTCAGGGTAGTAATTCCGAGTGGAAGTCATGGGTTGCCTGAGAGTGATAGCCTGGGCCCATCATCACTGTTGGAAAGATGGAGATCGGGTGGAGGTTGTGACTGTGGTGGATGGGACATGGGCTGCCCACTCACTGTTCTTGGCTGCCCAATTGCTCGACGACTGGAAGATCAGAAGTCTGTGGAGAGGATGAAACAGCGGCCTCTGGAGCTACATGTTCAGGTGAGATGAAAATTACTTTCTTGCTGTGAATGTGATTAGCTAAACTTCTTCTTATGAGTAGTTGTAGAAGTTTGATATATAACTACAAAGCATGTTACGGCATCACTCCGCTATGTAATTATGTGTTCTCGCTATTCATTCCATCAGTTGGAGATGCTTTCTAAGAAAATTGTTACATCTAAATCTCATTGGGTTATCGCTTCTCTCGATTCTTTTGAACACGTACACACACACATACATATATTTCAGTAAAAATGTTCTTGAAATATAGACTAATATTGAATTAACCTGCCTCTGAATGCACTTATTCTCGAGAACAAACTTAGCATCTTTGCACTCTTCAACAATATGATCCATCTCTTTCTGACAAACTTGTATCCATTCTCATCATTTGCTTGCCTCTAGGGATCCAAAGACGTGACCCCAGCACTAGCCATGAGTTTCATCAAAGAAGGGCACTACTCAGTCAATTTCCATGCACGAATATCCACGTTACAGGCATTCTCAATCTGCGTTGCAATGTTACATGGTGCTAAAGTCTCTGCCTCTTCAGCTCAGGACGGTAAAGAGCTCTCACAGTGCAACTCGCTGAAGGCACTCATGGAAGAGGAAGTGCTGCAGTGCATAATGGATATAGTCGATGAAGACAAGAAAACCCTAAAGAAGGTCGAAGGTGTCCCAGCATGTTACGTGCTGAATCCGCCCTTCTCTCCGATAGCTAGAGTGTGAGGTAAAGGAAAGCCCCTTTATCGGTAGAATCTAATGGGACGACTGGGTTCTTGGTCCTAGGCAGACAATCCCAAACGAATGAAGAAGATAACCAAGGCTAGTGATAGAGGAACAGCCCGAAGGTTTCACCTGGTAAGTCGTTCGACAATTTGACTGCGTCAAAACTCTGAGAGCTATGTCTGCCAATCTCCACTGCAGTAGGAGTCGCTTACAGATTCGGAGGGTAGCGATTGCTGCACGGGAGGTGCCCGGTGATTCTTCTTGTAACATTTGGGGTCCATTTTTACGGCTTCGCCTTCCATTCTGGCTGTGGGATGGAACGCTGCACCTCGCTGTCAATACTAGTAGTAGAGTAGGTAAGACGGGGGAGGGGGACAAAACAAGAGATAGAAATGTTGTCGTCTGGAATTATTGTCAGGGAAGATTGGATGTTTAATTTCTCTGTAGTGTGTAACATAAATATGCATTTTTTTATCAAAGAAAATCATGAGAATATAAAAATGGACATTTTCACGTACCCATTTCAGTTTAGATTTGTGCCAGGTATGGTTATAATTTCCTGTGTAGTTCAATTACTGTATCAGCCATATGATTTCGAGCTTTGCCCCGAGATTCTGCTGCTGGAGAATGTCATTATTCGATCCGATCTGAAGCTAAGGAAGGTGCCCCGATGCATCTCGGACTTCCAGAAGTAGTTGAAGACAGCTTCAATCGATCCACGGGATCAATCAACCTGGCACAGCGACATCGTTTTAAATTAAGATTAACAGTGCCCGTCACGTCATCCATGAATTTCCATAAAGGGGAAAATGTTACACGTTCAGGATGTCTGAGCTAGGGTTCGAACCGGAGACGTGCTGCACGTGAGAATTTTTACGAAGTCCTACGTCTTCTCACGGCGCTAGCGGTGAAGGCGCTGGTCTGTTAAGTTGGTGATGAGGGGAAGTTCCGCGACGATGGAAGCTGCCGGAGAGCAAGGTGAAGAGTCAACTGAGCCAGAGGTCCCCAACCTGCAGCCGGAGGAGGATCGTCCTTCCGCGTGTCCATCAGCCCCGACGGAAGACGGTGGGGAGCGCAGAACGCCGATCGACCAGGCGGAGATCTTCAGAGCCCTGGAAGTGGTCGAGAGGGACTCCGTCGCCGTCGCCGAGAGCTTCACCTCTCTCTTCGCCTCTCTCCGCATCGCTCTTTCTGAGGTCATTCGTGTGTTTCCTGCCTCCGATTGTTGGATATTTCTCATTTCCTAAGCTCGTAATGCTCACGATTGACTCTGAAACTTTCACATATAACATTGAATAAGCTGAATGCGCCAAACGATGAGAATTTCTGCAAATCTATTGCCCCAACGTGCTCCAGAACAATTTAGGGGAATATGATCGAACAATTTCGTGACATAATGATCGTAGGTGCTCTGTGATGTTCTGGCTAATTGAAGGATGTCTCGTCCCTAACATATCACATGAAGGATTGGGAAGTAGGGTTGCTGATTGATGGCCAAACTATTTACGTCAGTGCATTTCTGCAGTACTTGAGATGCATGTGTAGTCTGAAAGAATAGTTTGGTTATTTTGTAGGTCACAAGCTGCTCTGTCGATCACATGCAGTGTTTCACTGATGTTGCGGGTCACCTTCAAGAATCGGGTATGTATGTTTATGAGCACAAGAACTTCATCAAATGTTTTACTTAATATGAATTCTTGTTGAAGAAATCCTTATCCTGAGAGCACCAGCTTTGACTGTTTCTGGAAATTGATAACTTATCGTTTTCAGTTAGCAGATGAGCTATATTCCTAAAGTAGTCTTCTTGGTGGATAAAAGGTGTATGCTCTATGTTCCTTCCTGCAGAGATCTGCAGGACATCACAGCAACTATCTTTAACCACCGGATATTAATCGTTCATGAGTATAGTAAAAAGGGACAATTGAATATGTTGTTCTTTGCATCCTTGGTATTACAATTTGAATTCTAGTCCATTTTATTCCACTCCAATGTGATCCTTGCAACTAGTTTTTGGTGTTTTCTGCGCTTGCTGTTATATCAGCTCTAACTAGTTAATTGAGGATGGTTTCTTGCTTTTCTGCATGAACTAGACCAGCATTCTCATTGCCCAGTATTTCTTCTGATGGCTCTACTTTCATATTCTTCTTTTATAATAGTGCTTGATGCGGCAACGAAGGGCAATCGTTACATAAATTCTTGTCTAAGGTAATGATTTTGTGTTTGACTTAGATGATGTAGCCTTAAGATCATAGGGCAGTGACATGGACTTCTGTGGATTCTTTTTCATCGGAGTGTCCCAAATGCTTAAGGAGTTTATACCTTGAGCTTCTATTGCCAATTAACCATTTTATTTTTAAAGAAAAACCTTTACCTTCGGCAGGTTAAATGAGGAAATGAAAGGAGTAGAGAACCTGGCAATGCAGCTGTATCCTTTTAATTGTTACCTACAGTGTTGCTCATAAGAAACAGGTCGAGCTCGTCCGCCTATGCTATTTGTGCAATGTTCCTCTACTAAATTTTTACTGCCTCTTAATTGGTGTCATATTTCATCCTTACTTTCTCAAATCCGTGTCCGAGCATATCACTGCTGCTATGTTTCATTCCTTAATGCTTCCCCAGAAAAATCTTAAGGAGAAACGTGGATGCTCTAGATTCTGCCGTGAGCAGGATCGTCCGGCTTCCGTGACATTTACCCTGTTCCATCTTAGCGTAGTATTAACGTTCTGTGAGCCCTGGAACATCTCAGTGTCTTCTGAGAAATGTTGCTCTTCCATTGATTTATTTTCACAAGCAAAAGCTCAGCTGTGGTTTGCCGGCTCGACTTGGCCCAAAGCTCAACTTAGGCAGAAGCTGAGGCTTTGTGAAATAACAGGAGCTAGGGAGGACTGAAACTGGATGAGGCTCGCAAGTATGTGCTGTGGTTCTTCCAAGTCTCAATTCTCTTTTTAACTTTTGTCAGTGTTTAGCAGCTGGTGCCAGGTAGAATTCGTCTTCCCTTTCATTTCTAATGGTATGATGGTTCCAGTGAACTCCAGGAACTTGAGAAAGAAGTAATGCCAAAGAATTGACCCCCCGCTCGACACCCAGTGACCTTGAAACCGTACCCACCTAACCTTAACCTTGACCTGTAAATTCATAAGAGTTAGATGGGGGCTTGAGGCGTGGTTTAGGGTCAGGGTGAATGACCTGCTCAAAGGACAGGGGTAGGCGAAGGTCGTTGACTCGCTAAGCGGTCTCGGTCAGACGAAGGGAAGCGGTGACGTTGCCTGATTGGAACTTTCACTATTCTTTAACTGTGAATTCATCACTTGTCTAATAGATAATAATTTACGCACGATAATTGAAAAGGGCGAGAAATGACTATCCGACAATGCTTGTCGCGACCCCCATGAAGTGCGTACCTAATCATCCAAGTCACTGAACTAATTGAACAGTGAAAATTGGACTGTCAAGCTAAATTGAAAAAAGAAATCTTCCAATTATTAATTAGATATTAATAAAGGAATTACATTAATCAAATTCCCACGTGAACATGATGTCTTCAAGGCAAACCACAACCCAATCATTGTTGCTTTTTTTTTTTTTGCTGTATATAGTAATTTTAAAAACTGGATTGGACTTACTTACTGATTAGGGACGAACCGATTATTCACTACGTGTGTATGTATGTGTGTGTGTATATATATATATATATATGTATATGTACGCAGATGTCAATCCCGACCTCTGCACGTGTCGATTGGACATGGGCTGCTAAAAAGGTCTGACGACACAGATGCAATTTGAACACGTGCAACCCAAACCCGGACCCCACCCGCCCCCCCACCAACCCCCAACCCAAACCACGTACGGTACAATGAACGACTGGTCTCTCCCACTCTCCAATTTCTTCTTCCTTGAACGACTCTCCTCCGATTCTGATTTTTGTTTAAAAAAAAATAAAATTCTGCACCTACCCACCCGACCTGTCGGTCATTGCAAAGGCTTTATCAGAGACCCGACCGCTCAGCTCATTTAGTGCCGACGTACATGGGAAGGAGAAGAGGAGAAGAGGAGAAGAGGAGGCGAGGGTAGATATTGACTGGTTGTTGAGGGTTAGTTAGGTAGACGTAGATCCTGGAGGAAGGAAGGAAGAGTCATCGTGTGGGGGAACTGCGGCACGTTTGCGGGCTCGGGGACCACCGCGTTTTCATGAGCATTCATTCCTCCGATCGAACTCCAATCATGCACTTGCATGTAAAAATAGAATCTCTTTCGAGTTAGGTAGCTGTCTAATGCCATGCATATATATATATATATATATTATGCATGGATTCCATATTACCTTTACCCTCTTCTGTAAGCGTGTATTTAGAGGAGAGAAAATGACATCCACCTCCATCTAATCTCACCAGTGAGCTATCTTTTTGTTTTTTTAATAAATTGATAGTATTCAGCTAGACTCTATTTAGTTGATTAATTCGGATCACTCTAGATCGTCCCATTTAAGGGGTTAAGAACTCCCCGCCGCAAGTGAGACTCGAACTCGAGTTCTCCGATTGGGATGATGAATGCCGAATTACTGTACCACGACCATGGTAGGTATGGTATGAGTGAGCATCTTTTTTCACCCAATAAATGGATATATATATTTATATTTATATATGCATGTGCACATACATACATAACTAATGTGGCACTTGGTTTTGTCTATTGGCCAAAAAGAAAATAGAAGAAAAAACCACGAATATGTTTTCTCAATTTTCAATAATTTGGTTAGTTTTATACTATATTATATATATATAGTATATATGTGCATGTTTATATTACCGTCTTATTTTTATCTTTTTGTATTTTAAAAATATATATATATATATTAGAATAAACTAGTTTCTTTTTAAATTTATTTAATATACATTTATATTTTTATTACTAATTAAAAGATCAACTCTTATCAAATTTTTATCAATAAGACAGTTATATCATATTCACATATTAATAATATAATATTTTGTTATGACCGAGTACTCTCCAGAATTAATTCCAATATGTGAAGTCTCTATTTCCACTCATTAAATGTTTTGCTTTGTGCGCTCTCTAAAATTTGGATCTTTCGTCAAATGCCATCTTCCTCTCTTGTTCACAAAAATACGTACACACACACATTTGAGGGAGTCTGAAATTGTTTATGGAGCGGGTTGTGAGGTGAAAAAACTGCTACACAATATTTCAATTTTAATTTATATATTTGAAGAGGAAGTCCAAAGTGTTCATATCTCAATATAATAATAATTGGTACGCACATTAATATTTCTCTTAAATTAATATAATATTTATATTAATAAATTAATTATATTACATAAAAAGATTATTTTAAGATATTAAATTTAAATTATAATCTAAAGCACGAAAAAGCCGTACTTATACTAGAATTTTTTAGGCGAGTGAGATGAGGGTGGGTCCTAAACGGCGGGTCTATGCTCGACTCGGGCTAATTCTCCCTCTAGACGTATGTGTGCATATCTATATCTATATATATATATAAGAGTAGCAAACTGTACATATATATAGGAAGAGGAGAGAGAGAGAGAGAGAGAGGAGCCAATAGATGGGACCTGCACGACGAATCCAGATCTAGTATCGAGACAAGTGCCCTCGCCCTGGCTGTAATTTAACATATGACTATTACAAATAGTTGCCCATTTATTAATATATATATATATAATATTACAAGTAATTATACATACATATATATATATATATGTGTGTGTAAATGGAGGTGTCAAGGGTCTAAATCATGAATGAGTGGTAAAGTTATATTCACATTTTATCTACTTGAACCGGTGATTTAGGGTTAATGCAAGTAATTTTATTGAGCCGTAAAAATGGCGCATCACTGAAGCTCCCTTCCCTCTTAGGGCATAATGATTGTTCCATGGCTCTTCCCCGTATTGATTCTTGTTAAGAAACCGTTTGAAGGATGTTAGTATTTGCTATAAACTGTAGTGACCATGCAAAAGCCGTTCAAACGCTCCTTCCCTGTTCCTTCGGCCCTTTCCCCACTGGTCTTCTGTCACCGTCTCTCTCACATCTGCCTCTCTCGCCCTGCTCCTTCCTTCTATACATATGGGTGCTTCTTTGCCGCTGTTAATTTCTCTCTGAACAGTAATCCAATCAATAAAGAGAGTGTCTTGAGCTGCTTCTCGTGGCTCCCTTCGAGGGGAGCAAGTGGTTCTTTATGCCATCCTGGAGGACCACAACGTTTCCATTCTAGTCTCTGGGTGAAGAGTAAAAACAGGACCGAAAAAGCGAGAGACGGATGGGCAAAGAAGAACGGCCTCTGCTGTTTAAATAGCTTCTCCCGACTTAACTGAAATCCCGTTTCTTTAATTTCTTCCGTATATATTGCAATGATTGCATTCCATTCTTTCCTCGTTGAATTCTTCAATGATGGGTCCTGACACTGTTCTTTGACTCCTGAACTAAAAAAATCCTATCTAAGACATGGCTCAATGAAAAAACTGAGCTAACTTTCTGCTTTCAAGAGAGATACGACTGTGGGTGTTGTTAAAGTTGGAGAATGGTATATCAGAGTATCGATAAGAGAGCTGAGTGAAGAAGACTCGGGCCAATTTGCCCTTTTTTGTCTTTGAACCTCACAAGAACCTCCTCCTTCATCGACGTTTAAGTATGGCTCAAAACGATCATATCAGATTACCAGAGAACTTGAGGAAGCGGCTTTCCCTTTCTGTTAGAAGCATCCAGTGGAGCTATGCAATCTTTTGGTCTAGTTCTGCTACGCAACCAGGGTAAGTCTATCGGCAGTTTCTTTCTTCTTACTGACAGTAAACTTTTCCATTTGGATTCCTATTCAGTGATTCCTTCATGTGCCCCAAACGATTTGTTTCTGCTCTTTCATGGGTAATTCCAACTGGCTCCATAGCATACCGGGTGGGAGAGGCATAATTTCGATGAAAAGATGGTGATATCAAGATGAGAGTGCCATTGGATTTGATCCGAAACTCCTTTGTTCTGATAACGTTTTGCATTGTAGTATTTGCAGTCACAGCAGCGAGCTGTTTCCAGTCACTGTCTTGTAGAACAGTGGTCTCTTCGTTTTAATAGGGTGATGGATTGGAAACACTCGCTAATTCAACCTTTGTAGAACTCTCCGAGGTTTCTCTAATTTTAACTTTTCTTCAAATCAGAGTGTAGAACGTTGAATTTTCATTATCAAGCCATGCTTCCTGTACTTCTGTGAGCAATTGGGAGTCAATTTACATGGTACCAGATGGTTTAAGTCGGAGTATTGGAATCTTGCTATACGTTCTGTTTGTTTCTGTTCTTTGTTGCTGTGAGTTCTACCTGTCTGTATCAAGTTTAGCTTACGCGTTTAGTGTCACAGAGCTGGCTTGAGCATATATGGACCTCTATGGTCTGATGAGAAGGAATTCAAATCTGCATCATAAATGGACTGTTTGCCCTGTCTTATCTCGTTTAGCATGGAGTTAGAATGACACTGTCCTCGCCTCCTTGGTCTGCAAACATGTGATGTTTTGTAGGATTCTGGAGTGGGGTGACGGGTACTACAACGGCGACATAAAGACAAGGAAAACAATTCAAGCAGCAGATATCAAGGCCGACGAATTGGGATTGCAAAGAAGCGAACAGCTCAAGGAACTCTATGACTCTCTGGCGGCTGGTGAGTCAAGCCCACAATCTAAAAGGCCCTCGGCATCCTTGTCCCCAGAAGATCTTTCGGACACAGAATGGTATTACTTGGTCTGCATGTCTTTCGCATTTGATATCGGGGAAGAGTAAGTTAAATTCCACTCAGTTTTCTGCTTTCATTTCTAATGGGAGACTGCATTGAGAATAGAAAACCACGTGCCAAAAAGGTATATTCTTTTAGTGATTAAACCATTCTCAGTTGCATCTACTTGCAGCTTGCCTGGAAGGACATTAGCAACAGGTCAACCTGTTTGGTTATGCAACACTCCTCATGCAGATAGCAAGGTGTTCAATCGTTCTCTGCTGGCAAAGGTCTGGTGCCCACTTCCATTTGAGATCTAATTTCCAAGTTGTGACTAAAAAGTCTTTATGTGCATTAGTTGTCTAATCATCATAATGTCTGACGAAACCTATTTCCTCTCCTTTGCATGCTCTTCCTTGATCATCGGGTCCTCAGAGTGCATCTATTCAGGTATAAGTTTTCTTGCAGCATATTTGTATTAGAGAAGAAGGCAAATAGATTCTGGTAACAGATCTTCTGTGGATCACTTTCAGAACTGAAACTTTTTGCCTTCCTTTTCAACTTTCAGACTATCGTGTGCTTTCCATTCTCCGGGGGTGTGATCGAGCTGGGAACAACAGAACTGGTCAGTGGTGCTTTTTATCATTTTTGTTCATTCTAAGAACAATAATTATATTCCATTGCTGATATTCTTGAAAGGTAATGGAGGATCCCAGTCTCATTCAACGGGTCAAAGCTTGCATTCTTGAGATACCATACTCTAACAAAGATATGGAAGTATCCGATCTCGGTGTAGGAGATAAAAAAAACAATGAAGGCCTCTACTTAGATGCTGTTTTTGGCAACAAACTGTTTCCGGTCATTGGGGAACTAGGTGTGGCATCTCCCAATATCAGTTCGAGTGGGTTCGACCCTGATCATCTTGCAGAAGATGCATTTCTTATTCAAGGAGTAAATGCAGCGACTTCTCAAGTACAGAGCTGGCAATTCATGGATGAAGAGTTCAGTAATGAAGGGGCTGATTGTTCCATGAATTCCAGCGATTGCATCTCTCAGATCCTCACAGAGCCAGTGAAAGTCGTGTCGACCCTAGAAGGAGAGAAGACAGATGATCATCACTATCCCGAAGAAGTGGACAATGTAGAGCCTCAGAGCAATGATGCGCATTACCAGAGCATTCTCTCATCTCTCCTTAAAACCCATCATCAGCTGATACTGGGGCCCCACTGCCGACAAGGCGAGCAAGTGTCGAGCTTTACATGTTGGAAGAAAGAAGGCGTGTTAAGCTTGCAGAAAGCAAGCAGTGCGATCCCGCAGGGAATGCTGAAAAAGATCTTGTTTGAGGTTCCTCGGAAGCATGATCTTGGGTTTCTTGAATGCCCAGAAGAGAATGCCAAGAAGGATGGAGTCTCAAGACCTGAATCAGACCAAATTCGCCCGAATCACATGTCATCGGATGTGACAGAGAGGGAGTTGATAAGCGAATGCTTTTATGCTCTAAAGTCAATTGTCCCTTCAATAGGCAAGGTATAGAAAATCTAGTCTCTGTTTTGCTGCTTGACAACACTAACGCAAATACCTTGGAGCCGTTAAAAGTCTTTGGTCTGCGTTCCGCAGGTTGATCAAGTCACGTTGCTAGATGAGGCAATCGACCATCTCAGAGAGCTCAAGAGGCGGGTGGACGAGTTGGAATCGATTAGGGAAGAGCCCAGAGAGCTACTCTCGAGATCGAGAAAGAAATCTCAGGAAGCTTTAGAGAGAACATCCGACAACTGCAACCATGTCAAATCAGAATTCAGCGGGAGGCCATCAGGGGCCAAAAGGAAAGCCCGCGATGCTGATGATGAGGAAGAACGAGAGACTGAACAAAGAGACAGTTTGAGCATTAACAGTTTGATGGTCAGAATCAGAGGTAAGGATGTGGAGATGGAATTCAGGTGTGCTTGGAGGGAAGCACTGTTGCTCGAGATCATGGAAGCGCTGAGCAATCTCCATTTAGATTCGCTGTCGGTTCAGTCATCCAATGTCGATGGGGTTCTTTCCCTCAAGATTAATTCCAAGGTGCAAGTCGGATTTCTAATGACATTGATTTTTTTTTTTTTCTGATTCTGCAATCCTCAGACTTTTCATGTACCTTATTGAATTGGTTTTGATCTGCAGTTTCGGGGATCGGCAACTTTTTCAGCAGGAACGATCAGACGAGCACTTCAAAGGGTTGTCTGCGGAAGCTGAAAGAACTCGCACTGCACGCCTGTCTGAGATACAGAAACGAAGCTCCTCAGAAGTATCATATCAGCATATTCTCGGGCACACGAATGCGCTTCTCACCTAACTGAGACCTTCATCTTTCCCCATTCCCTTAGCCTTGACCTGCAGCCACAGGCTGACTCCGAAGATTAGGATCTCGACAAGATTTAACCTGAGCAAACTTGAAAAATCAGAAGATGTCCCTTCCTCTTGTACCAAACTGCGCACAAAGATCAGATGTATCACAACAGTTGACTATTACATCGAAACCTGGCATTCAGCTATAACAGGTCAGTTTAGATTGTTTGTGGCAAGAAACTGGTTATATTTCGTTATGTTAAGGTTTATCGGATTGTTAACAGAATTAATTTCAAAATCTGATGACACTAATCAACAAGAGACAGAGGTCCTGACAGCAGAGGCTGCTGCCGAGAGGGTCGAGTCAAGAGAAACTTGCCAGTCCCTTGTCTTGTAACGCAGAACAGGACCAGTGCTGAAAACTTGAGAGGGGAAAGACCAAATAACCAAATGATGATCGGCTTTCTTCACTAGAAAATTTCAAGACTGGCGTTTATGGATGAAGAAGACCTATATTTTGAGCCCCTCATCCACTGCTTCTCCCACATCTTCCGCACAGAGGATAGTTTATTGTCCTGAAGTATCCACCACAGCTACTCATTTTGGACTTCGTAAAACTTCAGTTCACAGTTGTCTCCTAGATTTCTCCATCACAGCCTCCACGACCCATTTTGGTATCTGTACGAGTACCATCTTGTTTCCATATTCTAGCACATTGAAAACGAAGACTAAGAGTGCCTCTTGAAGTGAAAAAGGGAAGGCAAAGAAAGAGAAAAGAGAAAAAAGAGAGTCCCTTTAGGCACTAAAAAGGCTCAGAATGTCGCAGGGCCTGCGCACTCTCAGGCTTCCGACGCAAAGCAGTTCTATGAAAATATAAGTTTGAACTCTTGTGATGGAAGGCCAGGCCTCAGAGAGAGAACAGAGTTGGCTGAAAGTTTTATAGGCAATCCCACGACTGGAAATGTGAAAGAAACCCATTCTAGACAAGCTTGAGGGAGAGAGAAAAGTCGATAAAGGGATTCAGCTATATCGAGCATAGAAAGTTGAACAGAAGTATTTGGCTCGGGCATGCTTACTTGGGGATATGATAAGGTGAGACTAGCTAGGCATGTAGATTTAGCTAAACATAGAATAGGGTAGTGACCCAAAATTTACTTCAAGAACCTTAGAATCTATACAGAATCACAAAAGGAATTGCAATCCAACAATTGCCGTCTGCTTTTAGGTACTATATATTTTTATGAGGAAAAGAAGAAAAGCACAAAAAGTGATACTGCGCTTTATGACGCCAAACAAGTAGTGGAACGGGGAGGAAGAGAGAGCTTAACCGCAAGTATCAAGACACAGAAACAGAGAATCATCGCCTGGAAAATTCTATAAGCTGATGGTAGGGGCAGGCGACAAATACCAAATAACCCACTTAGACCAGCAATTAGTACCAAACACTTTAAAAGGTACAAAATCTGATCAATATAAAGCATGATTACCAAAATTTCTATTATGAACCAAAAAGATGTTCTTTAACCAATTTGGGGTGAAATCAAACACTTCTGAGAGCCTCAGGAATTCTGATATCCATTATCAATAATGTGCGATGGAGACAGTCATGCACACCATCTGTAAGAAGCCTACAGTTCTTTACTTCCAATACTGCTTCTAAAAGCACAATATTCATGCAAAATGAGAATCACATCATAAATTTTACATCAACTTACCTCTTGGGTCGACTACCCAAAATGTAATGCAATTGGAAGTAAGCCTACAGCGTTCAAGATTATCATTACCGTGACCTTTTGTTATCAGAAAAGGTCCTTACTTTAATCAAGGGAGATGGAGCACATCATTCCCATTCAATGGTTGAGGGAGGCTTCGAAGTAATGTCTTGTACAACCCTGTTGACCCCTCGAACACTATTACAAATCTTTCTTGCGACATCATCAAGAAATTTGTGCTCAAAATAATACCTGAAATTATGCAGGACCAAATTTGTTGAGAACTTGAGATGCAGTACATAAAAGTTATGACAACTCTAGAAATAAAGATGACTAAGATGTTATGTTTCATGTAAAAATGCTAAAAGATGGGGCCTTACCAGTCGGCGGTCATTCCATCTTGACTTGTAACAGCTCTAAGGGCAACAACATGGGAGTGTGTCCTCTGATCACCCTGAACCCCAACAGATCTTATAGGTAAGAACACAGCAAAAGCTTGCCAAATTTCATCATACAGACCAGCATCCTTGATTGACTGGATGAAAATCTCATCAACCTAACAAGAAATGAAGAAATTATAGGGCAAGCCACCAAAAAAATAAAAAAAAATAAGTTCCAGCATAAACCAGACATACCTGACGAAGGATCTCCAAAGCATTATTCTTAGTCACATCACCTAAGACTCGAACAGCAAGGCCAGGACCAGGGAATGGATGACGCCTGAGAAAGCCTCCAGGCACATTTAGGATCCTCCCGAGTTGACGAACCTTGTTAAATGACACAAAGGCAATATTCAATCAGCATAATTAGTTAGAATAAAATGGTCATCACGAATATGGCACCAAATGTGTAGGAAAATGTCAAATACCTCATCCTTAAATAAAAGTTTGAGTGGTTCAATAAGCTTCAATTTCATGTCCTTAGGGAGGCCACCAACATTGTGGTGACTCTTTATTGTGTGGGAATGGGTTCTTCCAGTTCCTGGAGGTGGGCAGGACTCAATCACATCAGGATACAAAGTTCCTTGGACCAAGTAAGTAGGCTTCTTTCCTAGTTTCTGCTCCAGATCATGTGCAAAGGCATCAAAGATGCAAATAAATTCCTTCCCAATGATCTTTCTCTTCATCTCAGGATCTTCTACACATTTGAGCTTGCTAAGGAACTGTTCTGTAGCATCAACGCAGGTAACAGGTAAGTGCAGGTCCCTTTCAAAAGTCTCCATCACACGATCCCTCTCCTTGTACCTACAGGATGCACAAAACAGAGTAGTGTATTGAGACGTTAACCAATTGAACCTATCAAATAACTAAATCTGTGAAATTGAAAATTTTCCGTAATGCTCATGCTCTTACCTGAGAAGGCCATTGTCAACAAAAACACAGTGAAGCCTGTCTCCAATTGCCTTATGAACAAGAGTTGCAGCGACAGTCGAATCTACACCACCCGATAAAGCACAAATGACATGATCTTCAGGCCCCACTGTACCTTTTATGACTTTGATTTCTTCTTCCATCACATCTTCCATTTTCCAGCCTGCTGTGATACCACAGATATCAAACAGGAAATACTGCAATGTTTCCATTCCTTCGGGTGAATGAGTCACCTGCACCACATTTTTGAAAGGAAGGCAAATTTTTTTTTTGAGTAATCAAGAGATTAATTTCATTAAGACCACATCAAGATGATGCGTAAAACCATATACAAAAACTTAGCTAAACAAACTTAAGCCTACTCATAGCTAACATTGAGAACCCCTATACAATTGACTATACCAAAAGTGTATATCCCATATCCACCTCTCCGTAAACTTAAACAAACTTGTTTCTAAACTCTCAAATGCCCTCCTGTTCCTCTCCTTCCACACATGCCAGAAGATGGAGATTGGTATCAACCTAATAAATTTCTTTTCCTCTGCACCACATTTTATTGGACGATGATGAGAAACTGAAAAGATAATGCCAGATATTCAAATCCCATAAACTAGGACATGGTCACTAGATTTCAGCAAAAACAGATGATAATGATACAATTTGGCGGCAACCTTTTTTTTTTTTTTTGGTTCATTTCCCGTATACAACTACACAAATCTCATTCAGAACCATGTAATCATTGTTAGTCCAATAAAAGGATATCCAATTGCAAGTGGTTCCCCGGGGGGCGGGCGGTGGTGGAGGTGTTGTTTGGGTGGCTAGATAGATGTTCAGGGATGACTGAATTAGGAGCGAAAAAACTCTCAAGTTTGCACCTTTGGCAGTAGAATGAGAATTTCGTCAACCAAAAAACAATAAGGAACGCACTCGACAAAAAGTTCACATTCGTACTTCAGGATGGTACTGGAGACCATAAAAGCGCCTGTCCCGGCTCTGAACTGCTGCAACTGCACCTTGCTGGCTCCTTCCCACGATCTCAAATCCTTCGGGCAATCTCGCCACCTCATCTCCATGGCTCATCCACACAACCTGCCTGTCCCCAACGCTTTTATTCCCAAATATCCCCTTGTTGTGCCCCACCTCAATCTCCATCCTCCCGTACTCCTGCTTCTCCCCAACCCTGACCTCTCCCCCCAGCTTCTGCACGATCAGCTGAAGCCCGTAGCAAATTCCCAGCACGAACACCCCGTTCGACTCCGCCCACTCCGCGAACCCCTCGGGGAAGCTCGGGGACTCAGGTGTATGGACTGAATGAGGCCCACCCGAGAGAATCACCACACGCGGGTTGAGCTCAGTGATGGCCTTGAGAGGCGAGGTGCCGGATATGCAGAGGGAGAAAACCGAGAGGCTTCTGATCCTGCGCGTGATGAGGTGAGTGTACTGCGAGCCGTAATCGAGGATTAACACGAGGTCGGATTTCACGGCCTTGGGGTCCATCGCTGCGCTGAGGAGAGGGTCGGCGTTAACGCTTTCGGGGAGGAGGTGGCGGTTGAAGGTCTACGAGGATGAGGGGAAGGAACTGAGGTGGGTAGGGTTTTGATTTGGCGGGAAGTGGGCCTAGTGTACCACCTCCATTAATCAATTTATAATAATAAATTTCATTTTTCCTTTTTTTTGGGCCAAGCAGCGACTGTTTTTAAAATGTTTTTTTCCCGGAAAATTAAAATTTGTTCTCTAAATAAGTAAGTCATAATTCCTGCTAGGAAAATAAATATCTACTCAATTCTTCGGATTGGTTTAAATTATCGTGTCTTTTTTTTTACCAAATAAAATCTTAAACTCACCACTCAGACACAGTTCATACAAATACAAATTAGATCAGGAATTTCATTTATCCGTACAGCCATCGGGACCACCGTAAAGGATGAACCGCTCGTCGTCATAGTTCTCATCGGAAGTCGCGCTGTAACAGTGCGACGCATCGACGAAGAAGCTTATGCACGCAGGTGGCTCGAACATCCTGGATGGATCTCAGCGGCAACGACACGAGAAGGTTGATCGTCGAGGTGGCCTTCTCCCATCCCCTCGGCGGGGAAGTGCCCGCCTCCCGTTTCTGGTGCGGCGGTGCCATCGCCAGTACCCGACATTCTCGTCGGCGATTCTCAGCCACCAGTGGCCCTAGTATGCGTCCTGCGCCACAGATGGAACAGGAAATCAAAAGGCCGTATAACAAATGGATAGCTGCCGGTGAAGAAGCTTCGGCGTGAAACTATAACATCGCTCACCTAAACTATGGAGAAACGGAGGAAGATCTGAGATCCGCTGTATGTGGACGGCGGCACCCAGAAGCCGACCGCGATGCTGGAGCTCACTTGTACAGAACCTGGGCATAAGAGGTTATAGCAACCTGTTGTTCCGTACGCGTCGGCCTACGAGTCACGAGATCGAACAGAGAGTGAGAAAAGAGAACTACCTGCCTCGAGAAATAACGGGAAAGTCGATGGTTCAAAACTCACCGTTCAGTACGTGAACAACCAAGCCGAGTTTCGGTATGACCGACCGACTGTATGACTGCAGAAACAGAAGATCAAACTACAGAATTAGCATTCGATCAGCCGTCGATCGGATAGGTTTTGGATAGATTCAACTCACGTGGAGGCGGAATAGCAGCAGCGCTGCTAGGTGAACCTTCGGAGTTCAGATTTCCTTTCTGGATGGCGTGGAGCGTATTTTGCCATCAGAAGGTGTCCTCTTTCGTGGCTCTGACTATCGGGACCGTTCCCTTGGGACAGTGCCAGTCGAGCCCCAAGAGTGGCGTCACTTGAGCATTCCATGTCAACCGGTCCTCTGGAATGCCTTCCAGCTCCATCTGTTTCGGAAAGCTAGTGCTACCGGTTAGTATTTGTGAACCGCCCTAGTCGGGTCCTGTATCTCTCGAACTGAGGACTGAATATTGGAACAAAGGAATGTTCGTACATTCTGAGCAAAAGCAGCAGCTACCGCTACCTCTGCCTATTGACAGGAAGGGACATGAGGAAACTATGGCATCTTCAGACAAATTCCGGCCGGTTGGTGTCCATAGATTTCGATAAACTAGAAAAAAGAAGCTGTTGGAAACAAGGTTTTTGGTTTGAAAAATCAGTTTAATTGCAGGAGTTGTTCTAAAATTGACAACCAATCTGCAAATATTTCTTCTGCTTGGTATGTAGAAAGTAAAACACAGATCATGCACAGTTGACATTATTTGGAGAAGTATACTACAGTACACAAGCCTGTGAAAATATGAAGCGGCCAGATACTACCTTGGATATATATATATATATAACAAACATAAATCCATTTTCTAATATTCTCGGCATCAATATCATGATGTTGAAACGATTAACCATGCATGTACTATATGGAATGGATTTGATGCCAAGCTAATCGACACTAATATGGAATGGATTCTATGCCAAGCAAATTGACACGACTAACTAAAACTCTAAACTTATAGTTTGCCTGCCTAACTAATGTTCACAACTGTGCTGTTATATTTCCCTGGACCGCTATCAAAATATTCATGAGATCAGGGCTCCTTGGTCAAGATTCAACTTAAAACAGATAAACTTCTCCAGCACTAGTCTCACAAAACTCTGGAAGCAAAAGCATACCAGTTAGCCTACACCAGGTTGTATCACAGGGTAGAAGGACCAATTGTTGGCAATAGCAGGTCCATTCCCCTCACTAGAAACCTTCTCTTCAGTGCTTGAAGCTGATCCAGTCTTGGACTTGTTCGCAGCATCTGGTTCATTGGCCTTGCTCTCAAAATTGACCTCTCTTGAAGACCCTGAAGTGATCGACTTGTAAATGGCATTTGGAGGGGCTTCTTCCGTTGTGCAAGTAGATGTTTCAGATTCAGTGCACATACTTGCATCTGTGATGATATCGTTTCTCATAGAAATAGGCTCACCTGTGACAGCCACCTCTTCTGCCGGCGGCTCCAGTGATGCTCGATGGTTACCAGCCATATCATCATTTTGGCATTCCTCGAGTAACTCTGGATGTGGAGCACCCTTGTGCTCTTCGGAAGATCCTTCTGGAGATCGATGTCTTGTAGTATCAGGGGTCAAAGAACCAGAATACGGCCTTGAGCCCCGTTCATGGCCAGACTGTTTCTCAAGCTCCAAGAGCTCAGGAGGTTTGTTTACCAGAAAGTCAAGGAAGTTGGGAGGAATTTCAGGCAACTCACAGCCTGCAAAAGGAGACGAAGTGCCTGAGACTGAGAATACAGACCTAGGAGAGATCAATTGTCCCACTGGGCTCCCAGGAGACGGTTGGTAGCATGGAAATTCATAGGATGAGAAGGGAAATCCAACAAACACATCAGTGTTCCTCAGGCTTGGCCCTACAAGCCGAGCAAATGGAACCTCTGGAGATGAAGGCGTAGTCAAGTGGACAGACTCAGATGGAGGGGTGAAAGGGGCAGTCGATGGCTCAGTTGTGAAGGTGGAGAAAACAGGCGGAGAGACTAACTGGGTCTCGTGAGCGTAAGGGCCAATGGCAAATATGGAATGACGTCCACAAGGTGAGTACATGCCAGCGGAGACAGAGGTTAGAGACAATAGACCACTCGGAGATTGTGTTACAGAAGGAGGTTCTGACTGGAAAAATGATGCTGGAGAAGAGGGTGGCGCAACAAATGGAAGCGCGATGGCTGTTGTATTGGTTTGACTCTGAGCAGCTGGAACATTGGTCGTTGGAAGAGATGTTTCAGGAATAACAGCAGCATGTCCAATCTGTTTTTGGTTTTTCTGAGAGCCAAAGCACCAGTACAAGCTCCACCATCCACTCCAACGTCTCTTCTGCATGCAGATTAAAAAAAACTAAAGAATGAAAAAGATGTTCACAGAATTTAAACTTCTATAACTTCTCTATGCAGTGGGCAGGATCTATCTAGTACACAAAATTTGAACAGTCATATCACATAGACTCTAAATTCAAAGTTCATGTGCCGGTCCCGAAAATAAAAGAATCTTCGTGCGCTATGATTACCCCATAACTTTCCTCAAGCAAAGTAGATTTTACTGCAGGCAAAAGAAGACAAAATGGAACAGCAAAAAAATATTTTTCCCATCCGATTCCGCAGCAGATCCTTTCAATATTAAGTATTTGCAAAGGGATAAATCGACTCTGCCCGTAATATACCATCTCAAATTAGGAACCAACATACTCGCCTCATGCCTGCGTAACGAATGCAATTAATCACAACATCCTGTACTTCTGTTCGACATTAAAGTTGCAATATATATATACTCCGACCAGAATCTGGCTCACAACACTAAACTACTGTCACAGGTAGAAGCCCTGAACGGATGTCACTAATTATCATAAGAGAACTCGCCAAAACAGAGATTTCGTATTATGGCCTCAATCTCCGGTGAGCAAAGTGAAAAAGAAACAACTTTCACCTAACTTTAGATCCAAAGACCAAATCGTTCAGGAGTCATAGTAGACGAAGGACTAATTTCACTGCATTTTATTCCTTGTAGAAGGGGAAACGGTAACTTTTCAACCTTCAATTAGCGTGAGAAAAAAAAAACTGTAATTACTCTACCAGCAGAGTCTGCCAGACAACAGGAAGCAAAGCACGAGAAAAATCGGGAAATGATTTTCCACCGTTCACACCTCAATCGGCTCGGTCAACAAAGTCTCGATGAACAAACAGAGCAATAATGAACCTATCAGCTAAATCCCGGATCTCCAACTCTCCCCGGTTCAAACCAAAAATAAGGTTCAGCAATCCATCGCGCACCAATCGAAGCAGGTAAGCAAGCAAAAACCACTATCCAGTCGAGCGGCTCCGAACCTCACCTGGACTGGAGCAGCTTGGGGAGCACGGTTCTCGGCGGCTGCGATCGCGGTGGCAGCGGCGTTTACAGTCTCCAGAGCGGTGGTATTCACGGTCGCAGCTCCCGAGTATCCTCTTCCACCACTGGCGTTCCTCATACCAGCGAAACTCCCCACGAAAAGCCCTCCCCGCCGGAAGCTTCACCGCCAAAACGGCCGACGTAAATCGATGAAATTCAGCGGGCTGAGATCTGAAATCGTAGAAGGAAGGAGGAACGAAAGTCTCAAGATCTAAGAAGTCCCATCTTCATCATGGCTCGATCTTCACCACAGCACCGTTTTATATATATGTGCGTGCGTGTGTGTGTGGTGGTGTGCGGATGTGTCTGTATGCATCAGTCGAGTTAATTTGCATTAGGTAACTCTTTTTGTGGTCAAACACGCCAACAACTGCAGGCATTAAATGCAGGACGAGCATTCCTCACATTACCCACGCTCAATCAACATTAACTTAAATTAAAATTACGTAAAATTGTAATAAAAATAATTTCTATGAACTTAAAATTAATAAATGATTATTTTTTATTTACTCTTTTTTACCCGAGGGGATTTTTTTTCTCTTTTTTTTCCGGTCAAAAGAATTTTCTTTCACTTATTAGAGTTATTATATGTTATTAGAGAAGGTCAAGTGCCAAAACTAAAAATTATTGTAGTTAATACCTGTATGTATATTTACCAGAGAAGGAGAGTATTGTACGATAATATTATTATTATTTTAATAATTAAAATATTATATATTTAATAATAATAATAATTATTATTATTATTATTATGAGATCCTTATTCTGGATATGGGTCTTTTTCGAATGTGCGCACGTTTGCGCATCCACATAGGTGATTATGAGTTGCCATTTCGACGTGGCTTCCTATGTTTTGGAGGAAGCAGCTTCCTGTGGACCCCACAATACTAATTATCACCCAAGGACCCGCAAGTTGAACATAACTTGCACGGCTGGTCCACTTCATTTTCTCCTCTCACTCAAGAATATATATATATATATGTGTGTGTATGTATGTGTGGCATCTATCGGATTTTATCAGTAGATGGATGGGGGCTGCATGGAAAATTCTTCTTTTATCTTCCTCACCAATATAATTCATTCTCTCATATTCCGGGGACGGATCTAAGAATTTCAAACCAATGGCGAGTAGGAACTTGAAGATAATGTGAGGAATCGTAAAAAAAAAAAAAAAAGAGTCTAGTAAATTTAATAAGAATATGTATAAAATCAATAAATCTCATAGGTAAGTTTACTCAATTTTCTGTGTTTAAGATGATTGATTCATCCCTACCCATTTCTATCCATTCCCTCTTATTCGATCTTCCATCTTTCCTGTAATTGTAAACCATATGCTCACGTGAAAATTATAGATGATATTAGATTTTCGATTCTCGTCGGTGACTCTGAGACCATAATTTTAAAAATCGGACCGTGTCGACTGATTCAACTAGGGACCCGATCACTCATCCAATTTGATTCTTAGAAAAAAATTCAATTGCACTTTAAATTAGATCAATTCCGATTGAATCGGCAGATTCTTAGTCGGATGGGAGAATGCAATTAAAATAGTGAAAAAATCAACGAACTTAAATTAAAAAAAAATAAAAACTAACTATAATTTATTTATTTTATTTTAATATATTTATATT
>CXYZ01009676.1:0-41949 GCA_900006705.1 Sonneratia caseolaris | reverse complement strand
GATGCAGAGGATAGCAGTTGCTTTTTTTAGAGTCGATATTTTTAGGATATAGGTGTCATTAGGAGCTTTGTAGGGTTTTTTTATTTATAAATTAGGACAGTTGGAATATATTTTTTTGAGAAGTATTTTTTTATATGGTTTTTGGGGCTTTAGTATTTTTTTTATATTCATAATTTATATAATTTTTTTTCATAATTAATATTTTATGTTCATCAAATATGAGAATTCATTTTAAAAATAGAAGAGAGAGGTGTGTCCGTGTGGCAACAGCAATTTGATAGCAAGTTTTTATTCCTTAGATAACCAACCCATATAATATTAATCACAGGTTCACGCTGGACACACCATATTTAATTATTAGCGAGTGACTTTTAGTGCATAAATTGTTAATTTTGTATGATTATGACGTAAATTGATAATTAATTTAATTTAATTAAGATAATGTACCATTCACTTTATTTAAATTAAATTTTGATTTAATGGGGGGTAATGATTGGAATTTGCTGACCGTGAAGTTACGTCACGTCCTGTCCTTTTCGGATGGTTGATTGCGTTTTCCGCAAGATAGAATTTGGTGTCCGACGAAAGAATTTCCGCAGCATGTCAACATTTTGCGTGCTAGGGGTGGAATACACTCGCACGGCCAGGACGGTCCGCTTTTTTTTTTATTACATCATTATATGATATTTAAATTTTTATATTTAATTATAAATATATTAAATAAATCGAACAACTGTAGCTTAACCCACCACCGACATCAAAGAACACAATCCCAAAATGGAGGCGCGTTTGGATTCTCGATATGAAGAATCTCCTGAGTACACCATTTTTCACCCTCCGGTGGATATTGATTCTTTAGTTATTGAAAGGATAAATAAATAAATAAATCAGGGTTTCGAAGATCGGTGCAAAAAAGTTCAAAAAGGGAGATCAAGACGGCAGTGACATATCACTGAAAGCTGTCCCAAGGGAGCAGATGACTGTGCCACGTCCCCTCCTAGTCATGTCCCTTGTCCCGAGGGAGATTATGTACCGTAGACTATTCTTCATGTGCGTCAACATACAGACGACACTGATTGTCACCCTCGTACACTCCGACTCCAGAGGGCAACATGGAAGTGGGAGTCAATTTCACTCAATTATAAAATTCTCCTGAGAAATTTCATAAAGATTAATCCTACCCCACTTCAAGTAATGATAAGAGTCTCAGAGTTAATTATTCATGTGCAAGGATGAGAGAATTTTAGCAGAGAGAGGAAGAAGCCCCATGGACTAGAATCTACCGTTGAGGACGAAATCTCTCGGTGATTCCATTCGCACAGGCGATCGATGTCGACTTCCTACTGTACGAGTGAAAAAGTGGGAAATTATTTGACCGCTCATAGAACGAAGACGACAAGAGGAAGCCGAAAGAAAGGGAAGGAGGCAGCACCAGCACCGAAAGGCGAAGAAAGCCAAGGGAAGGGGCAAAAGGGCAGCCTCCCTCCGACTTGTTTGAAAGAGGGTGAGACTCAGGCAAAGTTGCTCACAGTGCACATCCCAACCTATGTCCGAACGACTCTCCTCTGCTTTTATTTCTCCTCCTACTGCTCTCAATCATTAAAAGCTGGAATCCAGGCAGGTCCTCAATTCACCAACTGTCACTCGCAGGCGAAGTCCCCCCCCAGGACCCGGCTCGTTTCTCTCCTAACACGTTAGATCAAGAAGTGTTGCATCAGATCAACTGGGCACGGGCCACGGTTTGATGCAGTTCATGAGAAAAATATCCCAGACGATCCAATCAAGCTCTGACTTTGAAACGCGAACTCCGTACATGAATAATCCGAGAATAGATCCAGCCCGTCGAGTATGCCGGCCAAGTTCTCCTCCATAAGCGGGACAACCAAAAGGTGCAAGAACTAGTGCCAAACGAGTCAAATTCAAAAGCAAAATAAACCTTAACGAGCCTCTGTTACTTCGTAGGAACTATAAAGAGCGAAGAAAGAGTATGCACTACGGAAAAAGAGTGCAAAAGGATGAGAGTGAGGATGATGCAATTGCTAAATTGATCCACCTGAGAAACAATCTTCCTGTATCTTTGGGGGCACTGCAAGAACCTCGAACAAGTAACCTTTGATTTGCAGATATAAGACAGTGAAGAATGAGCCTAAGGATATATGTGTGCCTGTCCTAGTTTGATTTCTTGTTCTTTTTTCTCCATTTGAACTGAATGAACTATATGGGATGGAAAACCCATCACCAGAAGTAAAACTAACCACGGAGGACGTCTGACTGGTACTGAGCAGATAAACAGATAACTGCAACCTTGAATCTGTACATCTACTGCAAAGACGTCATTTCAACCCTCCCAGGCGGTGAACTTCTAGAGCTCAGCAACATTGGAAACTGCTGCTCCTAACTGATAGGGGATCAAACACCATTTCCTGCATCAAAAGCAAAGAAAAGGCAGTCTTTAGGCATCAAAATATTATATTTAAGACCGCTTCTTTCCTCCGAAAGATGCAGTTTAAGAGTGTTGACAACCTGATCACATACGGGACAGGTATCACTTCTTTCAAGCCATTCAAGTATACAAGCAAGATGGAAATGGTGCTCGCACTTAGTGATGACTTTTGGGTTATCAGCATCATACTCTGCATGGAAAGAAGAGGAAAGGAATTTGATTATTCCTGCATAGTCCTGATTGAACTCTAGCAAAGGCATCTTTACCTTCTAGACAGGTTGGACACTCCTCTAAAGCTACAACAGGCTCCACAGATTTTAGACGATCACTTTCCAACTCATGTTCTTTTTCAATATCAAAATCAGACTGTTTTTTGCAGCCAGACAATTCCAAGTCTTCACGCTTCACTGAATTATCCTGAGATTTGTCACCAGCCACAATTTCTTCAGTGGAGCCAGAATTTGCTGTTCTGCTAGCTGTATCACTCATGTCCCCCATGGCTTTGTTGGCTGCCCTTGGAGTTTGAGGGCGCCCGAAGACCACATCATATGGCACAGGTGCAGGTGGCAACCTGTAAGTGTTGGGAATAGAAGTGTCCAGATTCGTATCAACCAAAAGTCCAGGAGAAGGAACAACAGCAGTTCCATGGTGAGCTGGTAGAGGTACTTGATGCCCCAATGTTCTTGAGCACTGTACTACGAAAGAATTTTCCAACAAAGTAAGAGAAGTTAGAGTGAGTCCTTTATTTAGTTGCACCATGTGAGTACAATTGCTTTAGTCAAAAGATGTTGGCTAATAATTCCATGTTTTCTAAAGCGTCCAGTTACCAAAAGGTGAACCAATGTTAAACATTATCATGGTGGTCTTATCAGTGCTCCAGGGTAAATGTCTAGGAAGTGTTAAGGGAACTTATATTAATGCAATGACCAATTTTTAATGGACTGAAGTCTATGAATCACCATCTTATGTAGACAGGAAAAATCACCAATTCCACTTGCAAGGTTCAGGCATAGAAGTTATCTGAGAAAAATGTTACGGGACTATGGAATATCAAGTGCTAAGAAAATCTACCAGATACAAGTTGCAGTACTAGGAGGAGAAAAATCACTCGTTCACTAACAGCAACTAAAAAAACCTGTCAATCAATATGCTGCTTAAGTAGTACTTAGATAAAAGAATAAGTCTGAGAGAGAGAGAGGACTAAAACAAGCAAGCTTAAGCATTTGCATTGAACAGAATGGAGTCTATATACGTGATTATATCCAGCAGGAACAGTTTGCTCAGGCCCTTTAGCTGAACAACAGCAACCTCCCATACTGTTTCTTCTCTCCACTAATTGGCAAGAACCATAGACAACTGCCACTGGGGCATCACATCCCACTCTGACCAAAAACAAAAGAACAAATTAAGTAATTATAGAGCAACTTGACTAAAAACACAAATCTGCACACATTCAAAATAGGCTAAGCAATAAAAAAAAAGAATCATATTACAGCATGTTTTAACTCGAAATGCCATTGTAAACAACATCTACCACAGCTTATTAACAGGATTGGAGATCATGTATATACTGATACAAAAAATCATACAGGGATTCCTATGCATAGACTTGGAATCAAAGAGAACAGTAAAGCAGAATCTAGCTGTATTATATCGCCATTAATCCACATAAACATAGATCCTCTCTACATTAATCTACATAATACATGGATTCCATCTAAGCTAACGATGCTCATAGGTCTTGTAAATTGCCAAAATTTAAGTACTGCACTCACATAAATGAAAGATCAAAAGACATTCTTACAGAGTGCAATTCATAGGAATTCATAAATTGAATATCTAAATTAAATTTACCCAGAAAAATTCAAATCAAAATAAATGTATTAACTTGAAACACGATTATCGACTCAACCAATGACTGAAACTAAAGCAACGTCTGGATTTGGAAAAAAAAAAAAATCCATAGAGAAGAGATGATATGACAGGCAAACTAAGAATACAATCGACAAGTAATCGCTTAAAAAAAGGGATCAGAATTCTACTCTGAAATCGAACTGATTAAGCAAGCCCGGGATGCAGACCCCATCTATTCACACTCAAACGTACAACGAACATCAACCGAAGATTGCAGAAATCAGCATAGCAAGAGCCAGAGGCTGCCAGAAAGTAGTATCAGCGAGCAATACTGAAACAATCAAAATTCTGCTGCGGAACTAAGATCAGAGAGCGGAATCGGAACCACGTTACCGGTCAAAGGGAGGCCGGAGAGCAATCGGAGCAGCAGAAGTGAGCTCCGTAGCATCGAAGTTCCGGGAAGAGGAGAGGAGGGAGAGGCCTTTCCTCTACTTCGTGAGCCTTTTCGGTGCGCTGTTTGGCGCGCGTCTTTCAGTGGAGCTAAAACGGAAGAAATAACCGCAAGAAACGAAGCTTGTTGGAGAGAGCGAAAGGCAGAAACGAGCTCCGCGCATTCGAGGTCACGCGCCGGCGGGTAGGCAACGGTGGCCTACTACTCGCGAGGGAACGTGTTAAACCTGCGGGAGTGGAGGGTGGCCAACTCTCCAGCTACCGGGTTGCAACTTGGCGGCGGCGAGGGAATTTCGTCCGCTAGCCGGTCATCGTAGGTAACTCAGTATGGCTCTTATTTACCTTAAATAATAAAAATTGATGTAAACATGAAACTTTAATTTATTGAAAACTTTATATATTAATGTTTATCCTAAAAATCGCGAATGGGTTATGCTCATCACGCATTGTCGGATCCATGCACAGACTTTTCCACACATTAATTCATCTTAAATAATTCACGAAGAGTATTTGTCGTATTATTTTTTACAAATAGATAATATTTGTATTTAGGGGTCCCGTGTGTGATTTTTCTATTTCACCTGACGTTTAGTAATGAAATTGTACTTTGGACTAGGAAAATTCCTCGGTTCCAAACTTGGAATTGTCGGCACATAACGTGCCTCCCTTCGAGTTGCCTACTGGATGTGGACTTCGGGTGACTGAGAAACGTGCTCGGATTGGGCTTTGGTTGCTTGAATGCTGTCGCTCGGTCGTTCCGGGACTCACGACACGAGGAAGCCAAGTCCAAACGAGAGTGCTCGAAAATGACCATTTCATATATAAGTTAGTAGTAATGGAATTATATAAATCTGGTGGGTGAAAGTTATAGTGAAGGAGTAGAGTGATCCGATACCTAAACCCTGAAAATCTATACTAAATACTTTGATTTAATGGGACCGAAATGGCAGTTAAAGGGAGTTGAATTGTCCCGCACCGAAATCGTAGAATTGTCCATTTGGATCATCGCGACAGCCGACCTTCTCCACCAAACTTTTAATTTTCCTATCCAAACATGAGGTTCAAGTTATGGGTGGTCCTCCTTTCGCATGTGCTGCCAGGTACTCCGTGGCCCTACCCTTTTTTGGTCCACTTCTCTCGGCTATTCTGAGCCTGTTAAAGGCTCCACCATCAAGATAAATATAGATTAATCGCCCAGTATGTACAAATAGCATCGAGAATGGAATCTGCACAGGACACGGATAAAATTCTGGAGGTGTCTAATCTTGCGATAACTTCCTCTTTGATTAGTCAGTGACGTACGAGATGGCNCGAATCTTGCGATGACTTTCTCTTTGATTAGTCAGTGACGTACGAGATGGCTCAATTGAACAGATCGAGTGAGTGGGCCATCACTGGCTAGAGAAGTTGACCGGGTTAATGCCAGTTTGAACTGTACAGGGCCATTCTACATGTAAAATGATCCCGGAATTGCATCCGGTCAGCCTGACTTCAGTCTCTTGGCTGTCCGCACGAAGTTCATGATCACTTGGGTCTCACTCAGCCCCTGCTGCATAAGAATATACAAGCGGTGTGAAGCTGCTCGGACCTTTGGTTGATATTATTTTCTTGTGAGAAACGGTCGATCTATATACATAGAAGTGTGAGTATTTTCACACCTGGTTTAGTGAGAAATGGTGCTCCATGGCACTGAGCATCTCTTCTCTCGAAGTGGTAGAATTCAGGCGCACCTGCAAACAGAAAAATTAGAGAATTTGATATGTTGATCCGAATCCAAATCAAACTCGACAGTCACCAAAAAAAAAAAAGAACGGAGTTAGGAAGACATACAAGTTTGTAGTGTTTGCAGTATTTCCAAAGCGAGTCTGTGCCGAGTTTGGCCAAGTTTACCCCCTGCAACCCGCAAAGCCAGATCATTTAGAAATTAGAACTGTACTGACCGGAGAGATTTCCACTATTCTCCTTAATCTTCAAATGACAAGTTAACCAGCGACAGGAAATAGACATTGAAATAATGCCAGCCTGGTTTTTCTCTCTTTCCCTTACCAGCTCTCGGTATATCCTACGATCCACAGGCTTATGGGACGTGGACATGGACCACGGCCTAGTGTGCCGGACATGGGTCTTGCTGATTTTCGGGGAGGTAACATTATTCACTGTTCAGGAGAATTACAAAGCAACCATCTTAATCCCATTAAGGCATATGTTCATAACTCACGAAGTAGGAATATTCAGTAAGGCAACCTACAGAAATCGTGATCCTTTTCTCCAGTGTAGGACCCATTGCTGGAGTCAAAATCGAGATCGTCATCTTCTTCGTTTCCAGAGGGATGCTCCAACACGCTCAGCGCATTCCTCTGCAGCTTTACTTCAACCCCGTTTTTAAGAACCTTGCATACGGCCGTGGAATTTCAGTTAAAGCAGACCTTTGTTCGAAGCAGAACTTAAAAAATGGATAAATACAAGAAGAAACTCGTATCAGTCCTGTCTTAATATAAATCAAACCTAAGGAGGTGATAATCTGGTCATCATGGTTGTTTTAAGTACAAATCTTTCTGATGTCTTCAGGGCTGGGCAGTCGGGCTTCTGGGAAATAGTTCACAGAGCATTCCATTAAGGAATATTTAATAGGCTTTGTTTAGTTTATAATTATCAAGTCAAAGAAACCATCCCAGAGACTAGAGTCCAATAATTAGGAGGTGTAAGAACCTCTTTTCAAGCATTATGGCTCGAGGAGAATCTCTCTCATTAAAAATAAAGATGATTCTCTTAGTCCTAATCTACATGAGCAAACAGGACATGATAAGCACATCCAAATTTGTCCCAGGAAGCATTCATCACTGGTGTTCATCCAAGCATTAACCCAATTATTGTGACGAATAATGGTAGCCAGGAGAAACATGGAATCGAATAATGAACAGTAAATAAGGTTTGTTAATACAATACCAGCCAGTGCCAGCCTCCGAGTCCAACAGCCTTCTTAACAACACCTTGAAGGCCTACTAGAACAGATTTTGTCCTGTTGTTGCCGGTGACAATGACTTTGGTGTGCCTTGGGAGGACTGAGAGCTCCTCATCCCCGCTCTCTTCCCGGAAAGGCAACAAGATCCGTGAGGAAGAACACATCTCAGGTTCCTCCAACATCTTGATTCAATCCTGATAACCCACCAGTTATAACCTCCCAATGGGTGTTTACACTTACCACAGAAGACCCAATTAATATTCGATGTTCATGACCCAATATAGATTTCCCTTCCCAGCTAAGCTAACCTACTTGCCTAAAACTACTAGATTTAGAAGAGTGAGACTGTCCAGAAAGCACAAGCCCGAACGATTATAAATTACTGCCATTTTCAGTAGGTACAGAGGCTAGGCAGACTCAGAGTGGGGTGAGTTGGTTGAAAGTCTCACTGCTTATCTTAAATGCAATCCAAATCCCCTTGCGGTCAAAAGGGGCTATCGGGTGCTATGATTATGATTCCATGGTCAATAGATTGGAAGGCTGAACAGAAGCAAATCAAATGTTTCTCCGGGACTTCAAAATCGTTTCAATCAGAAGTTGACTTCCCAACGCCTTAAAACTCTCGCTGAAATCAATTGAAAATGCTGGAACCTTCCTTATTTTTTTGGAAGGCAGCAGAAGCGGAGCTTTCTCATAAAACGACGGAAAACTTACAGCTGATAATTAAAGACGAAGATTAGAGACTGACCCAGAAGCCGAATTCCGATTCTGCTACGTGCATTGTGCAGATTTCTTCGACATAGCAACTTCAAGCTTCAAACCCCAAGGTGGGAACTTTTGAGGTATCCGCAGGAGTTTGAGAGGAGGATGAGGAAAAAGATCCTTCAAGAGGCCAGCTTTTGGAGGAACTGATAGGTGGTAGCGAGCATACTACTAAGCAGCCAATACAAAAAGATCATAGAGAGAGTGTATGTGTTCTGAAAGAGGCAGGGAGTGGAGAGATACAGGGAGAGGGGAGCATAGCAATGCGTTTAATGCTCACCAACTCCCGATATGAAACGGACTTGCCATTTAATGTACGGCCAATCAGAATCGGCTCCACCGGCACCGGCATACCCTGTGACAGGTTGAGCCAAGTCCCAGACGTTGCCCGTTGGTTCATATGAGTGCAGACGAGTCAGTAGCGCACTTGTCGGACCTTATCCTAGCAAAGGGGGACACCATGGACCATCATAGAACGAAAAGGGGAGAAAAATAATNAAAAAGATCATAGAGAGAGTGTATGTGTTCTGAAAGAGGCAGGGAGTGGAGAGATACAGGGAGAGGGGAGCATAGCAATGCGTTTAATGCTCACCAACTCCCGATATGAAACGGACTTGCCATTTAATGTACGGCCAATCAGAATCGGCTCCACCGGCGCCGGCATACCCTGTGACAGGTTGAGCCAAGTCCCAGACGTTGCCCGTTGGTTCATATGAGTGCAGACGAGTCAGTAGCGCACTTGTCGGACCTTATCCTAGCAAAGGGGGACACCATGGACCATCATAGAACGAAAAGGGGAGAAAAATAATTATAGTACCATAGGAAAATTTGCATGAACGTGTCCGGAGTAACTCTATGCTCCAGTAACTAATCCAAAAAATTCTCCTTGAAAATGGTTAGAAGGGTGCTGGCGGGAGGGGACGTGGCCCGTGGGTGCTTGGGCCAGGGCACCGCCTTTAAACACCACATCAGGCAAGAGGAGGTGAGGTAATTGGCGGAATTTCGAGGGAGGAGTGAGGGCAAATCGGGAAACACGGTGAACCTTATTACTAGACAAAGATCCCTGCCGCCGAAGTGGCTCATAGCCTCATATACTAGAAGCAGCTCCCGCTTTCCACCGTCTAGCGGGGCGAAGCTCACAGCCGGACAATCAGCCCAACCGTCTTTTCCTCAGTCGCTCTCCTGTGAAGTAGAAATCTTGTCCCCATAAATTTTCTCGATCAACATGGGAAACGGTGCGATTCTCTTGATTCCTCCGATGATCCAGTGATTCGAACGTGTGAATATGATGAGTTTCAAGCTGGATCCTTCCGTGATTAATAATACTTTTGCAATGTCAACATTTTCAGGTGAAAAGGGTCGGCCGAGCAAGAGGATGAAACCCTCTTCCAAGGTTGTCCTCTCGATTCCAGCTCGGCGTCTTCTCTCCCGTCCTTAGATTTTGAATGAAGAGTTTAAGCGATCAATTTGAACATGTGCAGGATGATTACCGTAGCGAGATCGCAGAGTATGATGATGCCATCTACGGTGAAGAAATTGAGGATGATTATCGGGATGGTATGCAGTTCTATTGATTGTAGTTGTATAGTTACTCAGAATTCGGTCAGTTTTGAAAGAGCTTCATTAATTCGAGTATATGATTGCAGGCGAGGGGAAAAAGAAGGACTTTAGCAAATTAGAGTTGAAACCTGATCATGCCAATCGACCTTTGTGGGCTTGTGCTGATGGCAGGATATTTCTCGAGACTTTCTCGCCTCTGTATAAGCAGGCCTATGATTTTCTCATTGCCATTGCAGAGCCAGTTTGCAGGTAAATTTCTCACAGAAATTCCCATACGGCTGTAGGGCCTTATGGTAAGTGCGTGCATAAGTTGGCTGAATTTGACTCTATTGTTCTTCGTAGGCCTGAGTCAATGCACGAGTACAATTTGACTCCGCACTCATTGTATGCTGCTGTTTCGGTTGGTCTCGAGATGGAAACTATTATATCTGTCCTGAACAAGCTATCCAAGACAAAGCTTCCTAAAGAGATGGTTGATTTTATACATGCTTCTACTGCCAATTATGGGAAAGTGAAGCTTGTTCTTAAGAAAAATCGATACTTTGTGGAATCCCCATTCCCTGAGGCAGGATTTCTTCCCTGTTGCTTCACTTACACTGGCAGGTCTGTCCTTTGGTATTGGATATTACTGATAAGAATACATTTCCAGGTGTTGAAGAAATTGCTCAGAGATGAAGTTATATCTTGTGCAAGGATTACTTTGGAGGTTGCTACTCCTGCATTATTCTTTGTTGCTTCATGTGGAGGCAGTTTTGTCTTAATTAATGATCTTCAAGCTTTACATTATCAAATGAGCTAGAGAAACATATGCTGTAATTACAATACATTAGTAACATTTGCACAGTGGTTTTTTGCTATATTTTCCACTTTGAAGTGACTTGCTAACAAACTTTGCTAGTCTTTCCTGTTGTTGCTCCTTGCTTTATGTCTTTGACAAAATTCTGAAATACATGGTCTTTAATTAAGTTGCTGACATTCTGCAATGCAATAACTCTGTGCTTTTGTCTCTTTGTCTGTTACAGTGGGATACTTCCTGAAACATAATCTAGGATTAGATAATTTATAGCTGTGTTCTGATTAACATTGTCCTTTCTAGGCTAACGGAGCTGAGGGATTTAGGATTGGCAAAACAATGGGTGAAGCTGCATCTAGTCATAATGAATTGTTAAATGAAGCAGAATTGGCTGCTGCTGCTGAAGAGAAAGAAACTCACTCCTTTGAAATTGATCCTTCTCAGGTATAGATTTAAGTTGGTCACTGTAATTAACTTATTTGTACATATTCTCTTTTTAGATGAGGAATTTAAGTGGTGGTGTGTATTCCATGTTGATTATCCATTTCGCATTGGATCTCGCTATTCAGCATGTATGTGCAATTATCAGGTGGAAAATGTGAAGCAACGTTGCTTGCCTAATGCATTAAACTACCCTATGATGGAGGAATACGATTTCAGGAATGATACCGTGAGTAAAAATCTGAACTTCTTTCAATTAGTCATATGTGGTGCATATTTAATTTTATAGGTTTACAATTACATTTTCAGTCTGCATTGCCTTGAATTTGTAGTGCAAGTTCTTTGTTGCTATAGGTAAACCCAGACTTGGAGGTGGAGCTCAAACCTCATGCACAGCCACGGCCATATCAAGAGAAAAGCCTTAGCAAAATGTTTGGAAATGGTACTACCATGCTTCAATATATATGACTTTCTACATTTATTCATGTCCACTTTTAGAGGATCTTTCAATTTTGTGATGGCCATTGAGGACAATACGTATATTACAAGGTCTAATTTATGGCATTCCTATGTGAACCTTTTCAAGAATGGGTAAGAGAGAGATTGCTGGATTGGAAACATAATTTAGACAATTTTTGAAGAGTTAAGCCACAAGTTCTGGTTTCTCCTTAGTATGCCCAGTACTGCCTTGGTATTGGCAAAAAGGATGGAATCCTTGCTTGATTATTTCTTAACGAAAAGCTTCAGTATAAATTTTTGGGTTGCATCGATTGAAGTTGAAATCTGTTTCTTTTTTTCTTTTTGGCAGGTAGAGCAAGATCTGGCATTATTGTTTTACCTTGTGGTGCTGGGAAGTCTTTGGTAGGAGTTTCTGCAGCTTGCAGAATAAGAAAGAGTTGTCTCTGCTTGGCAACGAATGCCGTGTCAGTGGATCAATGGGCTTTTCAATTCAAGCTGTGGTCCACCATAAAAGATGAACAAATCTGTCGTTTCACATCTGACAGCAAAGAGAGATTTCGTGGCAATGCTGGAGTTGTTGTGACCACGTACAATATGGTTGCCTTTGGTGGAAAACGTTCTGAAGAGTCTGAAAAGATTATTGAGGAAATAAGAAACAGGGAATGGGGACTGCTCCTGATGGATGAGGTAACCTTATATGCTTGAGCTTCACAATCTGATGCTTATATGCATGATACTTCATATACCCCTTTTATGTCAGATAGGCATTTATATTTTCTTTCCATGAAGGTGCATGTGGTTCCTGCACATATGTTCCGTAAGGTCATCAGTCTAACAAAGTCTCACTGCAAGCTTGGTCTCACCGGTACGAATTATGTGTTATGTGCTTGTCCATACTTCTATTTTTTCCCCAGTACCGTGCCTTTGAACTATGATCTCAGACTGAGATAATTACTGATATAATTGTTTTTGATGCTATTCCAGCAACACTTGTTAGAGAGGATGAGAGAATTACAGATCTGAACTTTCTCATTGGCCCCAAGTTATATGAAGCGAACTGGTTGGATTTGGTTAAAGGAGGATTCATTGCGAATGTTCAGTGTGCTGAAGTGTGGTGTCCAATGACAAAGGAATTCTTTGCAGAATATTTGAAGAAAGAGAACTCCAAGAAGAAGCAGGTTATTGACCACAATTCCAATAAATTCAGGGCATGTGAGTTTCTCATATGATTTCATGGTGAATCATAATCTAAACATGTCTTGGAAATGCAGGCTCTCTATGTGATGAATCCGAATAAATTCAGGGCATGCGAGTTTCTTATACGATTCCATGAACAGCAGCGAGGTGATAAGATAATCGTCTTTGCTGACAATCTTTTTGCCCTCACAGAGTATGCCATGAAGCTCCGCAAACCAATGATATATGGTGCTACCAGGTAGATGTCTCTGAATAATTCATTCTTTCTTTAAACCTTATATTCACCATTGGAGTTCTGTTAAGTTTATCTTGCCTCTTTCCTTTTGGGTTAAATTTGCAGCCACATTGAGCGCACAAAAATTCTTCAGGCTTTTAAGACCAGTCGGGATGTCAACACCATATTCCTGTCAAAGGTATTCTATTAGTTTTTTTTAATATGAATTTCTATTAGTTAACAAGAATGACGTCTTTATCTTCTATTTTTTAAGATTTTGTAAATATAATTCTTTTTTATTTGATGGTGAGTGATAATTTTGAAGAATTTCATTTATTTGGTATTTATTTATGCCATGCTTATTTCCTTGTAGGTGGGCGATAACTCCATTGATATTCCTGAGGCGAACGTCATAATTCAGATATCATCTCATGCTGGTTCAAGACGTCAGGAAGCCCAGCGGCTCGGTCGTATTCTTCGTGCAAAAGTGAGTTGTGGGTTATTCTTGATGTTTATTCATTTACTCAAGCAGGATATAATTTGCAATGACTATTGAAGATTCATGTTAACGGGGAGTTCCAGCCCTATCATTTGCCATTATAGTAATTTCCTAACCAAACTACATGTAAGATGATATTTTTTTATGCATGCGAGGAGCAACATGTTAGTCATTGATCAGGTTACATATGTTTTTCACTCTGCTTGAACAGGGTAAGCCTCAGGATAGGATGGCAGGTGGCAAAGAGGAGTACAATGCATTCTTTTATTCTCTCGTGTCTACAGACACACAGGTTGAAACCTACCAACCTCTTCCTCTCGTAGGTCACTCGATCAATGTGATTAAGTTCCTTCTCTTAGTACTAATGTTTGTATGGTCTTTTCTGGATTCAGGAAATGTACTACTCAACCAAAAGGCAACAGTTTCTAATAGATCAAGGTTATAGCTTCAAGGTATGCTGTCTGAAGGAGTCTAGTATGTATTGGAAGTGCCTTCGCTAAAGTAATGAAATTCATCTCCGTTTGCAACTCTCTCTTGCTTCTTATAGGTTATTACAAGCTTGCCCCCACCAGATACTGGAGCTGACCTCAGCTTCTACCATCTCGATGAGCAGTTGGCACTTTTGGGCAAGGTCAGTTGGTCCTTTATCTCTTCCCAGCTGCCTTTTGTCACCATTTAGATTCAACTGCTTAACTAGATAGTGACTGTTTACAGGTGCTGAGTGCTGGGGATGATGCAGTTGGATTAGAGCAACTCGAAGAAGATGCCGACGATATAGCCCTTCACAAAGCACGTCGCTCTCTCGGCTCGATGAGTGAAATGTCTGGTGCCAGTGGGAAGGTTTATCTTGAGTACAGGTATATCTATCTGTCCCTCTTTAGCACTCTCATCATCTATGCAAACTCTTCCTTAAACTAGTGAGTTCTCTTTATGACTTTTAGCGTATACCTGGATGACCAGTCTAAAAGCTTGTGTTTGTTAGATGAGTGCATGGTGATATATAAATATTATCCTTGATACTCCATGTCATACTCGGAGTAACAATGATGAATATGTGACTGTGATATTAGTAAAAAGGAGGCAAATGAGCAAGCATGTACTTCCAAACCGAAGCTTCGATATCCTGTGAGCAATGGAGGGGGATAAAAACAGTACCCAAATTAAAAAAAAAAAAGCCCAGTTAGATGTTTATGTTGCGGTATACTCGCCCTGGATTGTAGCTCCTTTCGTTTAGTAGATAACACAATGGTTCACATGGGAATTTATTTGCCAGTGCGTTCATCTTCGTTCTCTGCCATATTCATTTTTGTTTGCATGTCCTCTTTTCAGCACTGGGAAGAAACCAATGGGTCAGGCGAAGCCTAAGCCCAAGGATCCATCAAAACGGCATTATCTGTTCAAGAAGAGATATGGATGAGGAGCTGGCACAGATGCTTAGCAAGGCAAATATTGTTTTATCCCCCTCTTGGTCTGGTTTGACGTAGCACCAGAGCATGTATATCTCGGAATTTTGCCGTCTGATAAAGCGTGTCAAGCCTAAGTACATCGACTAATGTGTGATTTGAAATGTAATGATGTTGTTGATTCCACGAGTCGCCCGCTTAGTGCTCCATCAAAAATGGAAAATGCAATGCTAAGAACCTCGGCAGAATCTTGTGGTGTCACTTGATGTGGTTGGTCTGCCCTGAAATTTCGGCAGGGCCCCATGAGTCACATGAGGTGCAACCAACGCCATGACCCCGGTTCATATGCTCCCTTCCTTTGGGTAAAGTGGCGATGCTCTCGCATAGCCATCTACTTTTTCTTCCGTCCTCCTTGTGTGTGAGGAAGATCTGGGAATCTAAATAACTTGTGAAACGAACATTGAGATGCAGACTAGCTACCATTCAATCTTGAAGAGTAGTCAAGGGGGGGATCAATCATCCCACCTGGTAACCAGGTAAGGATTGGATTCTCCTCTGCTCGAGATCTTTAAGAGGGAAAATGAAAGATCCATCCCGCTTCATTAGGGCTCGGTTGGGCCTACGTACATGTGCTTGAAAGCGCTTCATGAGCCGGACATCAGAGTCTAATTCCCTTTTCTTTCCTTTGTTGACTGAAAAAGCATATCATTCTTCCCTCTACATTCAGACCAGTATCCGAGACCCCCATACGATCAATTTGGCTTCGAGTCCGATTGACCCATTGACAGAACTCTTTAAATGTTGAATATTCTTTATTAATAAGATTAATACAAGGCCTTAATTAAACAGAAGAGATGCCGAATCATCATCGATGTTGGAGCAGCTAGCCATCACATCCATACGAGGGATAAGAAGCGATGGGATCACATGGCACCCAAAGGGCAATAAGGTATTAACCAAAGTAAAAGCTAAGCAAAAGCATAAGAAGCCCTCTTTTTTTCTCTCTCTTTTTCCCTTCTAGAGATGCCATGGAAATGATAAAATATTATAATAATATAAAAATAATAAAAGCTATTGGCCTTATTTTTCTTAAACCCCATCCGTCTTTCATTTCTTATAAATTTTATGTAATATTATAATGTGCCATCATTTACATGGATTGGAGACCATTAATTTCCGTGGCCGGATAATGTGCCATCAACAGTATGCACATCATCCACAGTCTCGACGATTGGCTTGAATTTGTGATTGTAAAATCAACGGCGAGAGAATGAATCATGTTGATGAACAGATACCGATGGATGCCAATTTCTGCCCCTCCCATATATATATCCACGCCGACGCGGGTGCGGCTTAGACTTGGCGGACGTACTCCCGAGATTCGCACCGAAAACCGATCGGGCAATCGTCGGAGATGAGGATATTTTTCACGTGCTGCATATATTTTTTATTTAAAAAAAAAACGTAACACGTCTACCATCCCTAAGACCCCATGATGGGCAATGAGTCCGGTTCCCAGGCAACAGAGGCGTTCATGCCAGCGGCCTGCAAAGTCTTGTGAAAAGCTTCCCTCCACTCCCGCCCACACATGAATCCTCTCGAGTGGTGGCCGAGTCAACAAATAATGCCTTCCGCTACACAGAGAGAACAACATGATACCAAACAGATTCATTTCGCTTCCCATTGACATCATCCGTTTCAATAATATTTAAAAGGGAAAATTAACCCGATAAGGAAAAAAAAAAAACTTTAGTCCAATTTAAAGTTTTACCATGAATTTTCTTTCTTTCTTTCTTTTTATTTTTATAATTGATGTATTGTATTGATCAACTAATTAATAAAGTACACATTACTATTATAAAAATAAAAAAAATCATTAAACTACAGTGTCTAATATACAGTTCAAATAAGATCGTTATATTCTTAATTTTAGATGAAATGAGGATCTTATACGCGACTTTGTCTAACTCATTACCAAACTTACTATAATATTAGTATTGGAAGCATTGCCTTGGAAAATTCGATGATTCAATTCTCTCAACACTACATAGATAAAAGTGGTGAAGAAAAGCTTATAAACTGTTGCAAGAGTATCCCTTCCTTGCATGTTGCCTTCAATCCAAATGAGATCAAAATACCAATACCCAATGGGTTAATTTATCTGGATTTGTGCAAGTAAAGAATGCTATATATCATCTGTAATAGGGCATGAGAAGAATAAGTGATTTCGAGATTCAATACTAGATCCACAAAAATCACAAAGTGAAGAGGGAAGTGAGATCCATGTTCCCATCCAAGTTTTAGTGAAGTGTCTATCTAGTATAACAAGTCAGCTAATAAAAAAAAATTTTGAACATGTCCAGAGAACCAAATCAGTTTATGCCATGAGACTCGTGAGTGCTTAGCTCTAACAACCTTCCATACAATGTTAATATTGAATTTTGATATTTGCTCCCAATAAAAAGTGTTACGGTTATCAATTACAGCAAAACTTTTTACTTACTGCATAAAAGATACTATTGTAGGGTTTTTGCTACGTGGTCAATACTATCTAAAATTTCTGAATATTGTTAAAACTGTAACTTTATCTGAAATGATAAGGAAGGATAATGGACAATCAGGCAAAACAATATGAAGATACCTATTTGTAGACCATTTATCATACCAAAAGAATGTGGATTGCCCCAACCCAATCCGACATGATATGAATGGAAAAACAATGTTAAGATGTTTCAACATCTTTCTCCAATTCCAAGAGCAAGATGAGCGTACCACGAATTTTCCACTTTAGATTAAAAAAATGAACTTTTGTTTTAATAAACCATTTCCCACTTGTCCCATATTCTATCTAAAACCTTGAGGGACGTCTTGATAGCCGTCAACCCTATCTGAAGTGATGGAAATGCCCCATCATTCTTCTTCATGCAACGGCTTGCAAAGTTCGATGAAGGCAGAATTGGGCAGTTGAAAATTAGGGCACGGAAGAGAAGCAATTAATTGTGGAAAATTGGGCTGCAATTGAAGATTTCAGCTTCATAAAAATCTCCTATGAAGAGTCGATAGAGAGAAAATAATGTGATTGAAGGCCGTAGACAGAGGCATTCAGTGGAAACCTGGATTTCAATGACATTCGGCTTCCACACCAATGCTTCAACTCTCTTACTCCCACCTCTGACTCTTCCACACCAAGGATTCAACTTGCCAACACCCAATAACACTCTTTGCTCCAATGATCTTCTGCTCAATTAATCAAAACAGCCGTACGTCGTAAGTCTTTGTCGATCGGTTTCTGTCTCAAGCTTTTCATATGAAATGAGGGACATTTTTGTTTTTCAACCCCTAATTATATGGGCATTTAGGTCATTTCAACTATTTTTAACGGCCGTTAAACCTTCCGTCAATATTTTAGACAGAAGGTTGAACGGGTAATAAATAGTTTATCAAAACAAGAATTTGTGATTATTTTATTTATAGTTAAAAATTTATGGTAAAATTTTAAATCAACTCAAAATTGATAATTTGTTTTGCTAACTATCCCAACAAGGAAAAAAAAAACAAAAACAAATGAAAAAAGATATATGTTCTAAACTTATGACATCTGTATTATAAATACCGTTCCCATCAATAAAATCTTATCAATTTTCTTAATTTTATTTTTATCATATTTCTTTCTAAGATTATGGGATTAGAGAGAGAAATAGGAGTGATCCCAAAATGGAGCAGCAGAGAATAATTTCGCCATGGGCACAACAATGAACACCCAATCGGCAACATAAGTACTGACAAGTGAAGCAACCTCCCAACCAGGGACATCTGCTTCTGCTCCATTCTATCATGGTAATGGCCCCACACATGCTTGTGGGCCTCCGCAAATTCTTCTCTCAAATTGGAGTCGGGTGGTCTGATTCATAGTGAATAAGTGATGCAGAAATAGTAATGAGTATTGCCGTAGTTATAAATGCAAGCGGTAGCAATACATGTTTGTATCGGACAAATTGAACGGTCGATGTTCAATATTAACCCATCGACACAGCATTGAGAGTCTAATTCTGCACAAGAAAGCAGCATCCTCAGGACCCAAATTCGAACAGAAATTCAGATATTTCCTGTTGAGCTCAATCTAATTGCATCTTCTCCCTCTCACACCAGCCACCACCATTTATTGCTCTCTCAATGTCCTGCCGTGTCTCTTCCCTGGTCCTCGCTCGCTCTCTCTCTCTCTCTCTCTCTCTCTCTCGACTGTCTCGTTTCCCTTGCCGTCCTTCACACTGTCTCCCTCTCTCTGTACTCGCCGCCTGCTCTGATGCTCCATTCCCGAAGCTAAACGACATCAATTTGCATAATTTAATGTAAAAACCCGGAATTTAACGAAAAAAACAAAATCATTTCCTTCGGTTTCTTTCAATGGCCATGGAAACAACTACCACCACGACCCACCAGCTTAAAGTTCAGCCAGTCGCAAAGCACAAGGGCCCCAAGTGCCGAGGTGACACCACTGCAGCCATTGCCTCCGCCGCCAGCCAGGACCTGGACACGCTTCCTCCCACCCCGACCGACTCCCCCTTCCGGATCCGGTTCTCCCCGTCTCCTGGGATGGAGTTCACCTCCGGGCCCCACGTCGGGAGCAACGGGTTCACCAAGTTCAACTCCGCTCTCACGGCGGGACTCCTCAACCCAATGTCACCGCCGCCTCCCCCGCCGCACGAGAAGGCCCGATCCAGCCCCACGCTCTTCGAGATGATGGCCAGCGAGCCCGACATCCACCCCCGTGCCCAGATCCCCACTCCACACAACCCCGTTATGAACCCTTTGACCCCCAAGCCTCAGGTACTGACGATGAACACTCTCTTTCTCCTCCTCCTCCTCCTTGCCCGACTGTGCAATTGCATCAGCTTCATGTGTTCCGATATTTAATTTCGACTGCTAATAGTCTCCTTTGCTGTCGGAGAGGAAATTGATTTGACGGAACACATGCATTGTCGTGAATGAACGTGATCAGTTGTGGATGTAATTTCTTCCACGCCATGGGTATTCCGTGAAATTCACAAGTATCTGGTGTTTCTGTTGTTTATGATTGATCGATTTGGCAATATTTCACCCCAGGTTCCACCTCCAATGGACAAGCAGGCCTTAGCTATGCAGAGAATCTCAGATATTTTAGCCTCAAAAAGTCCTGGGAGCCTCTTCAATGACTCTGCTTCAAGCGACATCAAGCTTACCCTGAGCTCCAAGGATGGGATCACCGCGTCCATGAATGTACACAGGCAGATTCTCGTGGCCCATAGTCGGTTCTNCTCTCTCTCTCTCTCTCTCTCTCTCTCGACTGTCTCGTTTCCCTTGCCGTCCTTCACACTGTCTCCCTCTCTCTGTACTCGCCGCCTGCTCTGATGCTCCATTCCCGAAGCTAAACGACATCAATTTGCATAATTTAATGTAAAAACCCGGAATTTAACGAAAAAAACAAAATCATTTCCTTCGGTTTCTTTCAATGGCCATGGAAACAACTACCACCACGACCCACCAGCTTAAAGTTCAGCCAGTCGCAAAGCACAAGGGCCCCAAGTGCCGAGGTGACACCACTGCAGCCATTGCCTCCGCCGCCAGCCAGGACCTGGACACGCTTCCTCCCACCCCGACCGACTCCCCCTTCCGGATCCGGTTCTCCCCGTCTCCTGGGATGGAGTTCACCTCCGGGCCCCACGTCGGGAGCAACGGGTTCACCAAGTTCAACTCCGCTCTCACGGCGGGACTCCTCAACCCAATGTCACCGCCGCCTCCCCCGCCGCACGAGAAGGCCCGATCCAGCCCCACGCTCTTCGAGATGATGGCCAGCGAGCCCGACATCCACCCCCGTGCCCAGATCCCCACTCCACACAACCCCGTTATGAACCCTTTGACCCCCAAGCCTCAGGTACTGACGATGAACACTCTCTTTCTCCTCCTCCTCCTCCTTGCCCGACTGTGCAATTGCATCAGCTTCATGTGTTCCGATATTTAATTTCGACTGCTAATAGTCTCCTTTGCTGTCGGAGAGGAAATTGATTTGACGGAACACATGCATTGTCGTGAATGAACGTGATCAGTTGTGGATATAATTTCTTCCACGCCATGGGTATTCCGTGAAATTCACAAGTATCTGGTGTTTCTGTTGTTTATGATTGATCGATTTGGCAATATTTCACCCCAGGTTCCACCTCCAATGGACAAGCAGGCCTTAGCTATGCAGAGAATCTCAGATATTTTAGCCTCAAAAAGTCCTGGGAGCCTCTTCAATGACTCTGCTTCAAGCGACATCAAGCTTACCCTGAGCTCCAAGGATGGGATCACCGCGTCCATGAATGTACACAGGCAGATTCTCGTGGCCCATAGTCGGTTCTTTGCAGTGAAGCTGTCCGATCAGTGGATAAAGCAACAGAGAGCGAGCGTTCCCTACATTGTAGAGATAGCAGATTGCGAGGATATTGAGGTGTATATAGAAGCTTTAAGGCTGATGTACTGCAGGGACTTGAGGAGGATGCTCATGAAGGAGGATGTTTGCCGAGTTCTAGGGATCTTGAAGGTAAATCTTCGGTTTTTTGCCCTCTCTAATTCGAATTGTAGTTGCATTTTTTATGGTTAAAATTTTGGTACTGCTGCTTCTCCTATTTCTGCCAAATATGTCTTTGCACGTACTGGTTGTTTTTTCAGTTCGAATCAGCTCTCAATGTCTCAGAGGTTAACTATAGCTAACTAGTTAAGGATGACTAGTACAGTTAAAAAACGATTTATCATTTCAAAATTTTCTTTCAGTATTGAGCTAGTTCTATTTTATTGTAATATATGTAATTCTGATCCCTCTTGGCTCTTGAGGCCTTGACACCAATAATTGTGAATCAGTCTAAAGGCAGTCCAAATGTGTCAAACCTCAGGATTCTGCTGGTAAACCCTTGTTTATTTGTATCTGCATCATATCATGTCTATAAGGTAGACTTATGGTCCGATTCACTCTTAATAGCTGGGAACTATGGTGTAACAGATTGTCAAACACAAAAGGATTATCTCAACTTTGTACTTCTGCAGGTTGCTTGCAGCAACCTTTTTTTTTTTTTTTCCTTTTTGATAAGTGAAATTGAGGGTAGAGTAGTGGTTGGACCCTGCTATGGCATTTTTGGTTTTCATGTTTAACTGCAACCGTTTTTGTGCTTAATATATATATTTCCTTATTCTGCTAAAAATAAAATAATAAAAACTTCAGCCTTGATGGGTGTCATTAAATAAAAAAATATTTGAACTCACTTTATGTCACACCTAATATGGCATAACTCGAAGTTGTCAGAAATCTATTTTGTACTCTTGAACCATAAGTTATTTATTTCTCTGAGGCAATCATGCTTGGGAATTTAGATGGGATGACAATGATATTCACGAGTTTTCTGCAATGTAACTGGCGAAGGGCATTGCTCTTAAAGGGCACAAAATAAATCTTCCAGTGTTGCATCCGCTATCCTCTATCTTGTAGTCAGATACTGGTCACTTAAGTGAATTGTTTTCTTTCATCTCTCTAGGTTTCGGCAGCAATTGGTTTCGATGCAGGGGTATTGTCTTGTTTGGAATACCTAGAAGCAGCCCCCTGGGCTGAGGAAGAAGAGGAAAAGGTGGCTTCCTTACTGTCAAAGCTTCGCTTCGATGGAGTTGCTGCTGGTGAAGTCCTAAAGAGGGTATCTGTTGAAGATAGAAATGGAACGGATGAGGGAGGCGAGAATGAAGACGTTTTGCTGAAGCTTCTCCACGTAGTTCTTGAAGGCAAGGATGAGAAAGCAAGGCGGGACATGAAAGGACTAGTTGCTAAGATGCTTCGCGAGAATTCTTCTCAGACTGATATCAGAAAGGACTCCCTGTATTCTGCCTGTGATGGTTGCTTGGACTTGCTTCAGAAGCAATTCTTGCAGGCTGCTGAATCTGACTTGTCTGAAGCTGCGCAAATTGCTCGGCAGGCTGATAATTTGCACTGGATTTTAGATATTTTAATCGACAGAAACATCGCTGAGGATTTTCTAAAGACATGGGCTTCCCAATCAGAATTATCATCTGCTCATCCTAAGGTTCCTGCAGTCCACAGGTTTGAGGTCAGTAGGGTGACAGCGAGATTGTTTGTTGGGATAGGAAAGGGGCAGCTCTTGGCATCGAAGGACGCAAGGTGTCTTCTTCTGAGGACTTGGTTAGTGCCATTTTATGACGATTTTGCATGGATGAGGAGAGCTTCAAGAGGGCTTGACCGGCATTTGATTGAAGAGGGTCTTAGTAATACGATTCTTACACTGCCTTTGGCTTGTCAGCAGGAGATTATGCTTGCTTGGTTTGATAGGTTCTTGAACTCGGGTGACGATTGCCCGAACATACAGAGAGGTTTTGAGGTTTGGTGGAGACGGGCTTTCTGGAGACGGCATGGGGAGCAGCGGCCATTAAGGCAGCTGCAGATAACTGCCGGACCTGCTGACAACATATGAAAGATGGTTATCCCAGAGTCACAGCAGATTATGCTGTATGATGGGTCTGTCTTTCTTCAGCCCTTTCTCGAGTTAATTCTTCAACTTCATAATGAACCTTAACAGTGCAAGCTGAAGTGGCCTTCATTAGATGATTCTAGCTCATTTAGAGAAGAATACCTGATCTTTAGAATATTGGATCTTCACTTTTTCGCTCAGTAGTGAAAGGAAAATTTGTTTATCCTGAATTTGTTTTTATCCACGCCCAAATTCTGCTGCTAGTGCCCTGACGAATCAGCTGCTGATTCTGGAGCTAATGTCATAGATTTTTGTTGATCTTTATGTCGTCACCCAAGAATATCAATAGTTGGACATTGGTCATAAGGACAGCACCATTAGTCCATTAGATGATGCCAAGGCAATTGCACTTCAAAATTGCAGAAACAACCCTCTGATCCTTCTTGACATTGAACTTTTCGCAGATGACACTGGACTAGTGAGGGTATCTTCCAATGCTGCGATTTTTAGGTTCTATTTTAGCATCAGGTCTGCAATGCTTGTGGACCAAGGCCTTTTCTGCTCACAGAATCTCGCCCATGCAGCTAGAGATCTTGTGCAGTTTGGTGGTTAATGGAGTTGAGGATTTGGCTCACCGTGGATCTTCATCCATCTTTGGCTCTAGCCTTGGATGAGGCAAATTGACATGGAATTACTGCTCTCGGTTGTCTTGCCGAGAAGAGGGAGGAGGCCTATCCGAGTTTTTCTGTTGATGCTTAAACGTTTTATCGGATCCTCTCCAGATGTGAAAAGATGCACCGTCTTGCGTAGCATAATCTTCCCTTTTTCTTTTCTATTCTGGTAAACATTTTTCAGTTGAACATGTTGTTCAGAACTCAGCATCCATAGTCTTCTGTCTAAGGTGCTCATCTCAGGCTTTTGTTTTTGCTTTTCTTGTTCTCCCATTTTCCCCTGTAGGATGTGGCAACTGTTCCTCCTGGCATTTGTCGCCTAACTTCGATCTGATTCTATTCTGCGTGTAAGACCATTTTATACTTTTCACTTGCTGCTTACTCGAGAGAAACTCGTGTTCCTCAACAAGTGAACTTTGCAGATTATAGTTGCAGAACCGAAGCCAGAGCTCAAATTGAATTGGCCTGAGTTGATTGATGGTCGATGCAGGATGCCTGTACATGCATGAATCGACTTGGCAACTTGGCACGTCCCTGTGATATGAAAACATTTTAAAATTTAGATGTTATGTTGACTGATATATAATTTATCAATCAATTCAAATTATATATTAGGTACACAGCGACCCGACAGTGTCACTGAGCCCCAAGAAGTTCTTTTTCCCGATTTTCAATCGCCTTGTCGAATGTTGACACAATCTCCTCAGAGCCCTCAACTACATGGAAATGGAATCATTCCACCCAACAAATGTCCGCCTGCCGGTGGAACTCCCTCTGGTGCCCCGAGAAGGGCTGCTGATATCAAATTCAAGCGCACCCTCGACGACCTGACCTCCTGCGCCGTGTCGGGGGACCTCGAAACTTGCTCCCGCGTCCACGGCCTCATCATAAAATCCGGGTTCAGCTCCGACGTGATCGTCGGCAACTCCCTCTTGAACGCGTACTCGAAATGCGGGTCACTTGACAGTGCAAGACGAGTGTTTGAGGAAATGCCTCGAAGTACAGTCGTTTCTTGGACGACCCTGATGTCAGGGTACTGCACTCATGGGGAGAGTGACGAGGCGATCTCCCTTTTCGGCCGGATGCTGGGGGAGATGGACCCGAATGAGTTCGCTATCTCGGTTCTCCTGCGGGCTTGTGCCCAGTGTGCTAATACTAATGATCTGAGATTGATTGAAGCTGCACACTGTTACGCAGTTAAAATGGGGTTCTTGCTGGACAGTTTCTTGTTAAACTCTCTGGTCTATTCGTATGCGAAATGCAGGCAATTGGGTGATGCAGAGAAGATTCTTTATGGGAGTGACTGTACAGATGTTGTCTCATGGACTTCACTGATCTCGTGTGCTACATTAAATGGGTATGCTAGGGAAGCTTTAAGTTATTTCCTCCAGATGCAAGAAGACGGGATAACGCCCAATGAAATCACTGTTCTCAGCCTCTTACGTGCTTGTTCGTCGATCGGTGGATTGGGCCTCTTCCAGTGGATCCATGGGGTGACCGTGAAGTTGGGATGGTGGTCGAATGACTTTGTGGTGAAATCTCTCATGGAATTATACCTCGGAAACGGGTGCTTCCCTGAAGGAATAGAAGTTTTCTGCAAGTTGCTTTGCTCAAGCGAAGATCCGTGTTTCACAGCTGAGACAGTTGCCCTAATTCTACGAGGATGCTCTGAACTTGGATTTTTTGGGTTAGGGAAGCAGGTCCATTGCTACTCGATTAAGCGTGGGATCATTCCCAGTTTGGTAATAGAGAATTCTCTCATCCACATGTATGCCGAGGATGAGTGCATGGACTCCGCATTTCGACTCTTTTGGATGATGGCCGGTAAGGACATCGTTTCATGGAATACTATTATCACTTGTCTTGTTAAAAGGGGAGATTTTAGAGAGGCCCTGTTGCATTTTAGAGAGATCTACAGTGAAAAAGATGGTGAGAATGGTCCCGACTTTGTTACTGCTCTAGCAATACTACAGGCTTGCTCCCATATGGGTTCCTATCATCTGGGTCAGATCATTCACGGGTTTATAACTAAGGCGGGGTTAGTGTGTGATAAGCTCGTACAGAACTCTCTGATCGACATGTATGGAAAGACGGGAAGATTAGACTTGGCTCAGGGTGTTTTTGAGGACATGCTCTGTAAGGACATCAGCTCGTGGAATTCCATCATCGGCGCCTACGGAGTGAATGGGAGTGGGCAATCTGCTCTGAAGCTGTTCAGAGAACTAAAGGAATCAGGGATTGAACGACCAAATGAGATCACTTTCGTGAACGTTCTCTCATCGTGTGCCCACACAGGATTAATTGAGGAGGGACTGAGGATCGTCAACAGCATGGAAGGTGAATATGGGGTTCGTCCGACTACAGACCATTATGCTTGTGTGGTGGACATGCTGGGAAGGTCAGGGAAGCTTGATGAAGCCGAGGCCTTCTTAAGGAAGATGGCAGTAACGCCTGACAGAGCAGTGTGGGGAGCCCTGTTAAGGTCCTGTAGTGTGTATGGCCGGGTTGACTTAGCCGAAAGAGCTGCAAGGGAGCTCTTGGTTCTGGACCGGGATAGCAAAGCCTGGAGGATAGCAATGTCAAACATTTACGCCAGTGTTGGTAGGTGGGACGAAGTGGCGAAGTTGAGAATGGAGGTGAAGAAACTGAGTGGGAAGGAGGCAGGCTGGAGCTGCGTCGAGGTTGGAGGGGAATGCATTACCTTTACAGTAAATGATACCGCCAATCCCAATTGTCAGTCGACATATGATATTCTTAATTCAATCACGAGCCATATCAGATGCAATGACTGTATGGTATGATCTCTGGATTTAGCTTGCTGTTGCCTGTCGACCAGATTCGGTTGTCTGTCATAAATAGGTCAAGGTTTCCTTGAGATATGATCGTAATTGAATAAGAAATCATACCAGTGACAGGCTCGGATCCATTAGATTTTTCAGACATGAAGGGACACTAATTAACTAGTGACAATCTCATGTGCTCAGCTGATTTAGCTTTGCTGTTACCCGTCATTGCTCTCGATTCTTAAGTAGATTCAGTTGTCTGATATAAACAGGTCCACGTTTCCTTTACACATGATCGTAATTGAAAAGAGATCATCCCAGTGAGACTCAAATCCATTAGATTTTTCAGAAATGAAGGGACATTAATTAACTAGTAACAATCTCATGTGCATGAGCTAGGAAAGCAATCACGGTTGATAATATGCAAACATCATGCTTTTGTCTTTCAAGAACAAAACTGCATTAAAGGCCCACTGAAGATCAAAAGCCTTCAAGGAAGGTCAGAGCTTGCTGATCCCACCCCATAGCCACCACCTCCTCGGCCAAAGCCAGGTCTTCCACCGGGCCCCTAAACGAGATGAACAGACTGTATAAATGATAAGAGAAAAAGAACACAGCCCTAATCCCAGTTTTGAGTAGCAAAAACAATATCATCGAGCCATTTTTCTCCAAGCAAAGAACTGCAACAGAAAACAGTTAACAGATACAGGTCCTCTTCCTATGAAAAGAAGCTAAATAAAAGAGCTTCCAAAATATTACTTGTCAAGTAGAATATAATTACCCCGAATGAAGGCCGATAGTCGGCAGGAGCCCCACCCTTGTCACCAAAGTCACCTCCAGGACCACGGGGACCTCCACGGTATCCCTCACGGTCACCAAATCGGCGTTCTCCCTCAAAGCGTGGTGGACCACTAGACAGATACAAGAATATATCAGATGACAAGCCTATCAAACCTCTACATGTTGGAGGAAAGACATTTGCAGCAGATGTGTACTAATATGGTATCCAATATACTAATCTATTACTTCACACTGGAAAAGGACACAAAGAAAATAATGGATATGATGCATGACCAAAAGGTACAGATATTCAAGCTTATTCATACCGGGGACGGTCTCCAGGTGGGCCACCCAAGGGCCTGCCAGCAGGCTTGGCTTGTTTCTTCAGGGTTGCAGGGACAATCTCAGAAGGAAGGTTGAGATAGGTTCTGAGGAACTCAATTCCATCATTAGTGAGGTACCAGTAGTAGTGCATCCAGGCGAAAGTCTCCCGTACAAACTCCTTAGACTTAAAGCTCTGCATCAGCTTTATCACCTGTAGATTTGGGACATCAATCTCCGGGTGCTTTGCAAGGTTGAAATCCTTCTTGGCATAACATACTCCCTCTACAAACCAAATTAAAAAGGTTGAGCAAAAATTTCATGGTCAACTGTGCCTATGTAACAGATGACCTGGCATTGGAGTAACAGAACAGATGATATGGCAAAGAAACAAACTACAATCTCTGAGAGATAAACAAAGGTAAGCAAAGCACAGTCACAACATTTTACATCGTATTTAATAATCTTAACACCAACCACGACATTCCTTGGAAAAACATAAACCCACAACATTCTAATACTTGCCTGCCAACAATCTCTTGATAGTAAAAATTGAACATATAAACAGTATCTGAAACCCCCCGGTAAAACAAGAGAGCATATGTTTGCATCCTTGCAGCATAGATTTGTTACAAAACTTGTGCAAGTAAACAGCTTCTCAAGCCAGTGGATACAAATTAAATTAAAAGACCAGAGACAGGTGAGAGACAGAGGGACCTTGAAAGAGGTACTTAGAGATCTCGCGGCGGTTCTTCTCAGGAATAATCTACGAGGACAAAAAGAAACAAGACAATATCAAACCTCCGTTTGATGGGAAATTCACCCAGATAAAATGTAAAAGAGAGACTAAATTGCCAGGAATTTAGCTCATAAACAGCGGGAGAGATTTCAACAACTTTGGTTTTTTTCTTTCCATCTACCATAAGCAAAAAAGTAATCATTTCTTTTTCGTTCACTTGTGAATTCCCTCCATATTGATCATCAAACATCTACGAAAGAACAAAGCTTGAGAGCACACTAGCACAGTCTACTGATAGCAGCTCCCCTGCCTCTCAATCAGTCAGCTGGACATAACATTGATTCATCGGACAGCGAGAGAAAGATACCATGACTGCAAGCAGGAGGATCAAGTGAGACCAGGGGGAGGCGGCAACGGACAGTAACAGCAAGCGCTTCCCAAACTCGACCTCTTGCTCCAGGAAACCCTAATTACTCATCCGCGAAGGCTTTTATAGCGGGAGGAGCTATGAAGGTGTGGTGAGTCATCAAACCCTACCTAACTTGGGCCTCTCGATCGGCCCATTATTTCATGATCGCAATTCTTGGTCCCGGCCCAAGTTGTACCCGGGGGGTTACAGCGGCCGAAGAGTGTGGCAGTGACTAAAGGGTCAGGTGTCCAGTGATATAATCGTAATTTTCAATTTAAAATCAGAAGATTATGATGTATAATCATAATTAGGAGCTCTATTTTATTTTTCATATTTAATGCTACAATTTAAAGTCTCAAATTTAAATTTTATTAATTTTTTTTTGATGTGCCAAGTGGAATTTGTCGTATTCGTGCGAGCCCCCCGACTCTTGCACAGCTAAACTCTGAAAGTCGAACCCGCTGACCTTGGCACCCCGTTAACAGATCTTTCTCAAGGATCTCTTGAGCAGCTCCAATGGCAGCCCATTGCGAGTCAGTCATTCTCGCGACCTTTCAGCCTCTTATAGAGCCAGTCTGCTGATCCTCCCCCATTAATTTATCCTTAAGAACCAGCACAGCGCCCACTACTATATTACCCAAGCTCAATGTCTCAAGGTCATCCGCTCTCCCCAGTTGCAGCGCGAAGAGCTGCTACGCTTTGATTCCTCACCCCCTCCCTCTCGCTGAGCGCTAACCGTTTTCTTCGCTTTCAGCTTCCAAGGTCCGCAGGTTCATGGCGAGCGTCTCAAGTCCTCTGTCGCTCAAGCATGGGCTCTCTCTGTGGTGCCCGAGGTCCGGTTCGCTTGATCGAGTCCCACTGCAGCCTTCCTCCGTTGGGTTCAGAGGCTTCCGGAGGAGCTATGTTGCTGCCTCGTCGGCTTTTGCCAATGAGAATCGAGAGTGAGTTTGTTCACTATCAAATTACCTTTGAGCATTCGCTTCTTCTGAGTCGGATCATTCATTTAATCGATCAAACAAGTTGCTGTAAGCTAATGAACTGAAATCAAGAAAGGGTGTTGTATTTCATAATTCTCAACTAAGATTGTGGCATTTGGCTTGTTTCTCATAGGTTTGTGATTGTTGGTGGAGGGAATGCTGCTGGTTATGCAGCTCGGACTTTTGTCGAACATGGCATGACAGATGGGAGGCTCTGTGTCGTGTCAAAAGAGGTGAATGTGACGTTTTATTTGGCTTTAGATAGGTAGATAAAAGTGATATTGACCGAGGTCATTCTTACTGCTGGTAGTTCAATATAGGGCTCATTTTCTGGAGTCGTCAATGTTGCAGGCACATGCGCCGTATGAGCGTCCAGCTTTAACGAAGGGGTACTTGTTTCCTTTAGACAAAAAACCCGCTCGCCTGCCTGTAAGTGTTTTGCTATTCGTGTACCATGTGCTGATTACAGGTGATTGAAGTTTTTTTTATGTTATGTTCATATAAATAATGAGCCCGGCAATTTTCCTAGATATACTATACAACTCATTAGTAGATAAACAGTTGTTGCTGGGATTTCAGCTCTAATGAGTAAAGCTATTTGGTGTGCTGTGGACGCACAGTGCTTCTTCTTTTACAGACTCTTCAATTGTCAGTGCATATTGAATCCTATGCAAAAGCATCATTTTGATTGATGTAGGGTTTCCATACATGTGTTGGCTCTGGTGGAGAGAGGCAAACTCCTGATTGGTATAAAGAGAAAGGGATAGAGGTACTTACTTCATGATTGTCTACCATGTTCTTACTGTACATCTTTTCATTGATATGTTAAAAAATTCCAAGGTTTCAGGGCCTTTGCTTGCTTTGGGATTCCATTGTCCCACAAATATTTTAAAATCCCCCTTTAATGTTCAGATGTTCTACGAAGATCCAGTGACCGGAATCGATATTGGAAAGCAAACATTGACTACTCAATCAGGGAAACTTCTTAAATATGGATCGCTTATAATTGCAACAGGATGTACTGCCTCCAGGTATTTGGAAATATAATAGATACTCAGTAAAATATCTTGAATTCTGGGAATGCTTTAAACATGACTCATTGAGTGGTCCTGACCTGACTTGTTCATGTTGATAATTTCAGATTTCCAGACAAAATTGGGGGAAATCTTCCTGGAGTTCACTATATCAGGGACGTTGCAGATGCTGATTCACTTATATCTTCTTTGGTATATTAGCACAGCACAGCTTGTTATATCCGTCTCAGAAGTATCGTAACATGATGATTACTGTTGAAGACTTGTAGTTTCATTCTCAGAGCTTATACTTTTAACTGCTTATATCAAGCATGTAACATGTTTGCACTGTGTTTTTAAGGATAAACTTTTGGACGCATTATTTTTCCAACAACTCTGAAAAGAGCATAGCAAATAGAACAATACACTTTTTTTTCTGTTTCAAAAATAATTTGACTGCCCTAAGTTTTCATTAGTTTTTCTTTTATGTTTATCGTAATGCAAGGAATTCAACTAAGTTTCTTATTAATCTCTACTTGTGTGTATCTTTTATGTCCTGCAAATATGTTACGTATTTAACTATCACAGACACTTCCTCCTTATATCCCAGGAAAAGGCCAAAAAGGTGGTTGTTGTGGGTGGGGGTTATATTGGTATGGAGGTTGCTGCAGCAGCTGTTGGTTGGAATCTTGATACAACAGTAAGTGTTGTCCAGTTTTTTGCCAATTCATTTGGTTAAGTCACTTCCACCTATGGAAGATGACCTTGAAATTACAGCAATAACTTTATATATATATATATATATTTAATTATGTTACCCTTCAGAGGATGGTTGAGTATTCCCTGCTAAATTAATATTCAAATTGGTCTTCTTGCCAAATTTCTGATAAGGGGTGAACACAATTTTTGGGGATTTCAAGCAGACTATGTTTATGCCACTCTTTTTTCTCAGTTCTTCATGAGATGATAAACATCGTTATTGCTGTAATTTTTTTTGGAAATGTCTTTATTGTTGTAATTAGCAATACTTCCCTTTCATACAAAGTTAGTTTACACGGTAGCATATATTTCACCCCTCTTAGCCAATAAAACTTGCTCCTTTTTCAACTATGTATGATTAAGAGACCTATATTCATACTTGGATGAACTCTGCTCATGGTTTGCTTTCATACGCAATGATTGCTTTATTTTTCATCTTTAATATTGGTTTGTCATTTTTGAAAATTATATGATGGTGGAAATTACTAACTGATCTTTCTGGGCAAACCAGATCATTTTTCCAGAGAATCATCTGTTGCAGAGACTGTTTACCCCTTCACTTGCCCAGAGATATGAGAAGCTTTACCAAGAGAACGGTGTGAAGTTCATGAAGGTTCTCTCTTTCCCTTCCCACTATCCTTATGTGCACCTGTGAATGTACTATTTTGATGACCAGCATGGGTATACAGTTGTAAATCATCCTTGAGTTATGCTTGTTTATTATTGACAATGATAGGGTGCCTCCATTAAAACCTTGGAAGCTGGTTCTGATGGACGTGTCTCTGCTGTTAAACTTGGAGATGGATCTATGGTGGAAGCAGACATGGTATCTGCACATTTCTTGGTTTTTCATCTCCTATGTACCGGTTCTCTCTCTGGCCAGATAATTGAAGTTTCAATCCTCTATCATAATGAATTATGTTGAAATGTTAGGAACGTTGGCTTTGTGGACATGGGACTTTTAACAGAAGCAAAGTTACTCATTTCATTCTGTAATTTTTTCCCCTGGCCAGGTAGTTATTGGGATAGGGGCTAAACCTGCTGTTGGTCCATTTGAGACAGTGGGTTTAAATACCTCTGTTGGTGGAATACAGGTGAGCATGTGATCTATTCTGTTTGGGGTTGGGACATTGTTTATGAAAGTTTTTGGACAGTAAATGACCACATAAAATTCTTAGTCATGAAAGGACAAGAAGTCATTTTTCTATACCATGTGAAATTCAAAATTTTTATCATTTATTCAAGTTCAAATTGCATTTGAAAAGCAAAGCTCTATTGTTTCAACTATAGTATCCACAGGATGAAATCCCAGAAGTTCAAGTTTGATCAGGCTTCGTCTGAGAAATTCTGCTAGATGCAGTGGAATCTGAAGCCTGTTGTCTATTTTCTATCTATTGGCAACAGAAAACTATATCTCACAGCTGCATACTGCCTTTCTATGTCAACTGCTGAATTAATGTGGTTTCCTCTTGGGTCAGACTCTCAAGTTTCATATTTGTTTTTTGGTTGGGGTTGTGGGCTGTTGCAAAACTTGTGAGAGGATGTTTTATGTGAAGCCTTTGCAATCGATAAATTTGACATGGACTTTGAAACCATAGGTAGATGGTCAATTCCGGACAAGTATTCCTGGAATATTTGCAATTGGAGATGTAGCAGCTTTCCCTCTAAAGGTATATTCTGGGAATGTTTTTTTTAATTGGCATTTAACTGTTCCAGATCTCATTATTCTTTTTGTTCACAATGATCAGATGTATGATCGCATTGCACGAGTTGAACATGTGGACCATGCACGAAGATCAGCTCAACACTGCATCAAGGGTGTACTAAGCGCGCAGACTCACACGTATGTATGGTTCTTTTTGTTAAATCATGCATATGAACACAGCTGTAACCTGGAATTGATAATTGCCATTGCCTAAAATATGCAGGTATGATTATCTCCCATACTTTTATTCAAGGGTCTTTGAGTACGAGGGGAGCCCTAGGAAAATTTGGTGGCAATTCTTTGGAGACAATGGTAGGCGTAGATGCAACTCTTTTTGTGTTTGGACATTGTCAACTGATTATTTTCTTCATTTTGCATTGCTGACTGTCGATGAATGGGCAGTTGGGGAAGCAATTGAAATTGGTAACTTCGATCCAAAGATTGCTACTTTCTGGGTAGATTCTGGTAACTTCTTATCCCCCTTTCTCTTATGCCCGTGCACACTCGCACTACCCTAGTTGCTTAGGCTTCAAAAGGGCTGATTGCTTTCTTGCTTCCTCCTAGGTAAACTGAAAGGCGTCCTTGTGGAAAGTGGAAGTCCTGAGGTACGCATTTTTGTCATGGTTAATCTGTATATTCCATATCAGGAAAAATGAACATGATGCAATCAAGTTTTGCCATGTAAAGAGTCCACAGCTTATATTGTTGACCCTAGTCTATATCATTGTCTGATGCTTTAAAAAACTGGACAACATATTGGTGTTAAACAACACCGTAGTCTTTGAGTCTTGTGAAAATTCTATATGGATAACCAACTTGTTGGAAGCTCCTACACTTCTTTATAGAAAGGAAATGTTCCAATCTACTAACTTTTGGAAAAGAAGTGTCCTCTCATTGTTCTGGGTATTTAGCTCATGATATTTTAATTAAAAATATATAGTATCAGGGGGTTAAAACACAAGTCTAATTCAGACTAGAAGATGAGCTGACTTTTGTAACTCTTTTTCTTGTCTAACCCAGAGACTGACATTAGGAGCTCGAGCAAGTTGGTCATTCTCCTTACTTGAGTTCTTCGATCACCCCAGGAATAAATTTGTCAGTAGTTAAACCTAAACGGCCGTGTTTGTTGTTTACCCAGGAATTCCAACTCCTGCCGGAGCTTGCAAGGAACCAGCCACCTATAGACAAAGCCAGACTCCAGAATGCATCCTCGGTGGAGGAGGCACTCGAAATTGCTCGTTCATCCATGCTCGTTGAATCTGCAGCCTAGCTTGTTCTGGATATTCCATCTCCAGCTATTGATTTTCCCATCCTTGTTACCCGAAATTTTGCCATGCCTGAAAGAAGTCCATCAGGAAATAATGATCTGCTGTTTATGTTTCTAATCTAAGGTCAAAGGGAAAAAGGAATAAATTGAGCGGTGGTGCACTTTGGAGTGGGACATTGCCAGAGTTGTAGTTGAAATTAAAGGTGTTACTGGTCCTCATCGGTTGTTTTTTTTTTATTCTTTCCTTCCTTTTCTTCGATTTGTATAAGTTGATTTCCAATCAAGGGTTGATGTAAATCCACGTGTAGGAGGATAGGCGGGTTTACCAATATAACGTGAAAAGCCAATCGTTCCGCAGCTTTCAGGCTCTCGTCGGATGGTCTATCCACATTGAGCTAGAGATGGCAAATTGTGTCGGTCCGGTCTTATCGTGCTGTACCGGCATGGCATGATAAGGGGAGGGCATGATAAGGGCTGGCCCAAGTACGGCCTTTAGGATATCGTTCCGGGCCGGCACGGTATGATAAGATATGGGCGTCCTTGGCCCGGCTCAATAACCCGATAAAAAAATTTATTTTGATCGTAACTTATTTGAAACTACAAATAAACTTACAAATGAGATTTTTTTTATCCTTCAATATTATCTAATTATCTAATGATTTTTTTTAAATAGTCATAATCGGGCTATCGTGCTGGCACGGCCTGGGATCATCGGGCCCGGCACGCCCGATAAAATTATCAGGCCGTTCTGGCACGGCCCGGTAAAGCTTCCGGCACGATAAGCACTGGCTGGCCCAGCATGGTGTTATCGTGCCGGGCCCGTGCCGTGCTATCGTGCCGTGCCAAAATTTGCCAGGTCTACATTGAGCANGGCCCAGCACGGTGTTATCGTGCCGGGCCCGTGTCGTGCTATCGTGCTGTGCCAAAATTTGCCAAGTCTACATTGAGCTTCAACCATACACCACCAGGACTCAGGACATCTCCGATCCACCTACTGTATACCCCCATCCCTCCCTGACTCGTGTGTGTCTGTTTNTCCGATCCACCTACTGTATACCCCCATCCCTCCTTGACTCGTGTGTGTCTGTTTTTTTTTTAATAATATATAATTTTCTATTTTGGGTTGCTTGCTATTGATTTCTTTTTTTATTAATAAGTAAGGTCTTAACTCAATTAAAGAAAGAATCGGGCTCTAAATATAACTTCATAATCTGCATTAGATCTGACAAAATCCTCAGTAGAAATGCCCTCTCATTCCCAAATAACCAGCACACACGACACCCCACTATTTCATAAATGAACGATTAGGCATCACCGATTATTTTATGTCCATAAAATTGGAACCGTGGAGCGCGGGCCGAGCGAGAGTATTCAAATTGTCTAATAAACGGCGCCCCCGTCCTGACGGCAAGAACAATCGAATGATAAAATCAATCGATGGAATCGCATTGGCCCAGTAATGGATTCCCTTCGATCGGCTAATAACTTGGTATATCAAACAAATATGACTTCCCATGTGCATGTGCGGAAGATTGAAAAACCACCCACCCAAAAAAAAAAAAAAGAAGAAGAAAGGAAGTCAGTTGAGGACACGACGTCTGTGGAATTACGGACAGCGGCAATTGCTGTGATAATTAAAAGGTACCAATTGGTTACCGGACACACCGGCTTACAACCCAAGATGCGTAGGTAGACAGACCTACGATGACCAACACGAGATCCTGAGTGTCTTGTGTACTCCCTGCCCGAGGCAAAATATTCCATGGGATGGTTACGATCTATCTCATCAACAGCCCCCGGGCCTCAAAGGAAAATCAAACAATTTCAATTCACTCATATTAGTTAGGTCATGTTTAGTTAATGGTAATAATAAATAAATAAAAAGATTACCGTGGGAAATTTCGGAGAAACTCGTTCTTCTTTCTTTTTGTCTCTTCATTCGTTCTTTCAAGCTCTGACTTGATATGAAATGAGACACGAGCCGAGTGACCCACTGTGGACGACCCTTCGTCAAGCGTCACGGATAGGAACGAAACCGATGGCAGCCAATGGAGGATTGGGCCCCAGCCAGCCCCGGCCGCTACGCTGGGGAGGGGGTTCCCATCTGAATGCCGTGTCGAATCAAATCAGCCATCCGCCGGTCTTAGCAGTCGGTCTTCTTCTAGAACTGATACGAACAAAACTGACCTTGTCCCATTATCTTATCCCCCGAGAAAACTATTCCATACACCATGAAGACAGGCTTGGTTCGACGAATGATATCACGCTTTACCTGAAATGAAGATGTTCCACGGCAATGTATCGCTGCACAATCACATGTTGTGATTGGTATGGATGGAGCTCAACGTGGTCCAGGATAACCTTAACCCTGTGAATGGGGTCAAAATGATGGAACATATACACTTTTCCCTCTTACTTACGTAGAACTCATCCATGGGGATATCATCTTTAACTTTTCCCTCTCTATATATTCTCACATCCTCAGCTTGCATTACCCCTGCTCTGCATCATACACAGACACAGCGAGCGAGCGAGCGAGCGAGAGAGAGAGAGAGAGAGAGAGAGAGAGAGAGTGAGAGAGACAGCTCTTCTCCTCTTTCTCAGTCGGGCTTCGCTGTTCTGTTTCTACTGCCTCTTGTGTGTTGAACCCATCCCCTTCAAAGATGAAGGTGAGACTCCCCCTCTCGACATGGAACTTATCGAGAGATCATATCGCCCGCAGTCATCAATTCTTTGTATTATTTGGTTTGTTGATGGGCGCTCTGTCCTCAGTCACCTGCCATGCATCGTGCATAAAATCTCTGTGCATATGGGGCCGCTCTTATAATCCCTTCAGCACGAACAAGTTTTTAGTGCTTGCTCAGAGCTCTCGTCATGACTCTGGAATTCTTTACTGTTGTGCGCAGAAATTGGTCTTGAAGGTGGACCTGGACGACTGCAAGAAGCAGAAGGCCATGGCCACAGTTTCTGGTATCTCAGGTACGGATCGAACAGCAGAATGAAACAGGATCGATATCAACTTAATCAATATTAGGGTGGCTCAGAATTCGAAATGTTTACCGAACCCACAAGCTTAGAGTAACTCCTAAAACTTCTTGCAGGTGTAACATCCGTAGGGGTAGACATGAAGGAGAAGAAGATGACCGTGATAGGGGAGATCGACGCGGTGGAAGTGACTTGCAAGCTAAGGAAAGTCTGCCAAGCATATATTCTGACGCTGGGCGAGGACAAGAAAGAGGACGGCAGTGGCAAGGGAAAGCCACCTGATGTTGCTGAATTCGAGAAGCTGTACAGGCTTTACTGTTCTCGCATTCACTACCCAGTGATGTGCGTGGAAGAGAACCTGAATCCCTGCACGATTTGCTAAGATTGATAGAGATTAGTGTGAAAATTTACCCAATAAGTATGGATCTGTTGTTTGTTTTTTGGTGGGTTATTGAAAATATAGATGGGAGCATACATGCCGTGTTCGATATAAATAAATTGATGGGAATTGGATCAACTTCACGATCTCCTAATTTGAATTCAGGAGAGTAATAATCATATCACACCACTTCCAAATCCAAAAATGTAAAGCACTTCAGTCAGCCAAGGTGTGAAGGGACGTTCGGTTGCCACAGAACAAGTAGGAAGGAAATGGAAAAGGCTCGGCTCCATTCCTATGAGGTGTAGGAAACAATATTAATCTTATTCAAACTGACTCGATACACTTAACGGTAAAATTTTATGAATCATGAATATATTCCATCAATAAAAACTTAAATTTAAAAGGCTCGGATGTGAGTTGGGTCTCAAACTCATTCAATTGGCAAACTAGTAGATATCATTGGCTAATTGGTACATCGTGATGTAGTTAAAGTTGCGGTCGGAGAGTGACAACGATGGACTTTTCAGGACATGGCTAGTGCTGTTAAAAGTGAAGTCCGGGTTGGTTCTGGGCTGGTTCTAAACTGGCCTAAAACCGTTTAACCCCGTGACAATTTGGCCTGTTTGATTAACGGGCCGATCCGGTTATAGGTCATGGTTTAGACAAATACGAACCGGCCCGAAACTGTTTAAAAACGGGCCGGTTTGGCCAGTGAACACTCCATCTTTTTAATTTTTTTAAAAAAATTTAAATTTACCCAACAAAATCAAACCGTTGATTTGCAGGATTTTTTTGCAGTTTGGGCCAGTTTTCAAGGGTTCCGAGCCGGTTTCTAAACGGTTATGGGCTGATTCAGCAGGGTAACAGTCTGGGCCGATTACGGTTCAACAGTTTCATATTTCAGAACCAGCCCGTAACTACCTCAAATCCACTAAGAACGGTTAAAGGCCAGGTTAGGAGTGGTCCATGCCAATTCCAGATTTGGACGGTCCAGTTTGGGTCCGATTCTTGGTCAAATCGGCCCGTTTAACATCTCTAGACATAGTCAAAGGACTTGGAAAATGTCCAAGACGACGTTGTCCCATGTTCCCCCAACCCTACTCGAACTGAAAATCGAACGAAACTCCGATGGGACGGTGATATATGCTCGTCAATTCCCTATCCTCGATAGTCACACCGTAAATCGACCAGGAAATGCAAGATTAAATATCGTTTTGATTACAATCAATTTTTCGGTATGTGAGATTGATTTTTATTTTTTATTTTTTATACCAATTTAGAAGTGGAAATTGAGTAAAACATTGATGATGAAAAGTGTTGGGTATGCTTTCAAGACGTTCGTTGTACGTAAGTGGCAGTTTTCAAGGTCATGACTTAAGTTGGTCCCGATGGCGCTAATTTCGAGCCCGAGCGGTCCATTTATTGGACCAAGAGATGATTGTGATCACCGGCTATTTTAAGTCCGTGGATTGGAATTTGAGCGTGTGAACCGAGTGAAAATTGACCTGGAATGAATAGTTCACATGAGTGGGTCAACGTCCTTCCCGCTATTTTGACGGTCGGACCAATCAAATCAAATGATTGAAAAGAAAGCGACAATGAAATCACGATTGCCTGCCGAGCTCGATCAATTACGACTTCAGTGCAATCGAACGGCCAAGGACACGACGGCCTGTGGGATGTGGTTAGTGCCAATTGGTGCGGGGTACGCAGTTCAAAGGTTCTGATCGGTTGAGAATGGAAGCGGTGGTGTGATCTGCCACTCCGTGCGAGTTGCTTCATTTTCTTGGTATACACACACCACCCAGCACCCATACGTCTGATAGACGTTGATAAGTATAGGGCTTGATCGCATCAGACCTAAGGGTTTCCTGATCATAAGATTTGCGGTTGAGATGAAGAGTTAGTTAAAAAGATATAATAATAATACTTACTACAAGTTAGCAACTTAGCATTCTTCCTCTCTAAATTTTTATAGGTACATTAATATTTTTTTTTTATAAAAAACTTTTCCTTTCCATCGACTCTCCATAGATTAATCAATTGGAAATGAGCCTCTCCATCCACTTATTCCCCAAAATTTTGGATGTATAAGAGGGGAAGTATTGAGCACTAATAACATTTTGTTGTCAATATTTATTTCTATATGTTTTGGTATGATACGATATGTGGGAAAAGTTGAGTGGTCCCGACTGGTCATATTTTTTCGATTGATTGGATCAATTAATTGTGCATCCATTCCATTTTATGATATTCAGAATTTTGGGATATTAAATGTGAGACAAATCACATTAGTGAAGAGAGAAAGGGGTATGAACCGGGCAGATGGGGCACCACGTTGCTTCCAGGGTCTTCGTCTCCTGGGCCCCCTATTCATTCGATCAGTCAGAGTCAGGCCAATGGATTCCAATTGCTAATTAATTGTGCTTTAGTAGCTAAGGAAAGTTCGGAGAGTGCGAACGGATGCCTGTTTTTCAAAAGGCAGACCCGGACGACTTGAAAACATCCAAGTCAACGTTGTAAGTTTTCCGGCCACTCAATCCGAACGGAAAAATGGAAATGGACGGGTCAGGAATATCTGCTGGTGAATTCCCACTGCTGAGCAGTCACTCGGTGAATCGAGCAAGAAATGTAATAGTCGCGGAGGCGGGAGCGACCGAGAAACTCGAAAAAAGAAGCTGTGATGCTTGCAGGTTGCAGCTTGCAGTGACTGGACTGCGTACAGCCAGGTACGGTTAATGTGGACGGCGCAATTGCTTGTTTTGAAGTCTCCGAGTCGTGGGANAACGGTAAAATTTTATGAATCATGAATATATTCCATCAATAAAAACTTAAATTTAAAAGGCTCGGATGTGAGTTGGGTCTCAAACTCATTCAATTGGCAAACTAGTAGATATCATTGGCTAATTGGTACATCGTGATGTAGTTAAAGTTGCGGTCGGAGAGTGACAACGATGGACTTTTCAGGACATGGCTAGTGCTGTTAAAAGTGAAGTCCGGGTTGGTTCTGGGCTGGTTCTAAACTGGCCTAAAACCGTTTAACCCCGTGACAATTTGGCCTGTTTGATTAACGGGCCGATCCGGTTATAGGTCATGGTTTAGACAAATACGAACCGGCCCGAAACTGTTTAAAAACGGGCCGGTTTGGCCAGTGAACACTCCATCTTTTTAATTTTTTTAAAAAAATTTAAATTTACCCAACAAAATCAAACCGTTGATTTGCAGGATTTTTTTGCAGTTTGGGCCAGTTTTCAAGGGTTCCGAGCCGGTTTCTAAACGGTTATGGGCTGTTTCAGCAGGGTAACAGTCTGGGCCGATTACGGTTCAACAGTTTCATATTTCAGAACCAGCCCGTAACTACCTCAAATCCACTAAGAACGGTTAAAGGCCAGGTTAGGAGTGGTCCATGCCAATTCCAGATTTGGACGGTCCAGTTTGGGTCCGATTCTTGGTCAAATCGGCCCGTTTAACATCTCTAGACATAGTCAAAGGACTTGGAAAATGTCCAAGACGACGTTGTCCCATGTTCCCCCAACCCTACTCGAACTGAAAATCGAACGAAACTCCGATGGGACGGTGATATATGCTCGTCAATTCCCTATCCTCGATAGTCACACCGTAAATCGACCAGGAAATGC
>CXYZ01009675.1:7864-37670 GCA_900006705.1 Sonneratia caseolaris | reverse complement strand
TTTGAGTTGGCAATGGGCTACCAATCACTAACGCTGCAGGAAGTGGCGTTGCAGTGCAAAGAAGGGCCTTGCCCAGTGCATGAAGTGATCAAGAGGGTCAGGGCAGTAGCCTATCAGCTCACACTACCAGAGAGGATGAAGGTGCACCCGACATTCCATGTTAGTTTCCTCAAGCCTTACTACCGAGATGAGGAGCATCCGGAGCGAACCAAGGTGAAGCACACCCCTCTCACCATGAGGAAGGAACTCAACAAAGAAGTGGAAGGCATACTTGATCACCGCGTGCTGGGCTATAGCAAGATGAATAGGAGGACGGAGTACTTGGTCAAGTGGAAAAATCAACCTGAGTCAAAGGCGACTTGGGAAAAGGATGTCACACTATGGCAGTATGAAGACCTCATCCGGTGGTACCGAGAGTCTCATTCGATGAGGGCGTTGAATCCCTCAAGTGGGGGAGGTTTGTTAGACCCTTGAGCAAATGTGCACGGAGGCACCGGTGAAGGGGACAACCGATCAAGGCTCAGCAACAAAGTTGAGGGATCAGACTGTGGCCATGGAGTGTCACTGTTCACAAGTAGGCAAATGCGCATATCGGTGGTAATGATGTCCACGAGCAAGGCACGATGCAATGCTCAAGGATGCTCGGTGAATAAGAGGTGACCAAGCAAAGACACTCAAGGAGTGCGCACTACCCAATAGGCATGACAGACGCTAAGGGAATGCTCAACACTTAGTGGCTGGTGAGTTGACTATTTGTGGAGATCAGATGATGCTCAACACTAAGAAGCAAAGGCACTCTACCATGGGCAATGCCTTCTCGACCACTGGCTGTGCCTTGCTCTACCATGGGCAATGGCTTGGTCGACTGTAGGCTATGTGGTCGGTTGCTCACAGGCAGTGCCTTGTTCCACCCTGGGCTGTGCCTCACTCTACCCCGAGAGATGCCTTGCTCGACCACTGGCTGTCCCCAGCTCTACCATGTGAAATCACTTGCTTGACCAAGGAGACAGCCCTTAGTCAACCACAGATTGTGTACTTGGTCACTCATGGGCAGTGCCTCACTCTACCACGGTCCATGCCATGCTCAACCGCCATGACAACCCTTGGTAGATCATGGGGTGACACCTTGATCAGCCACCACAACAGCTCTTGTGGTAGAGACAGCCCTTGGTTGGCTCACGGGTGATGCCTTGCTGGACCGCAGGCTGTACCTAGCTCTACCATGGGAGATGGCATGCTCGACCACGGAACACGCCCTCGGTTGACCATGGGCTGTGCCTCCCCCTACCACGTGTGATGCCTTGCTCGGCGATGGGCTGTGCCTTGCTCTACCATGAGCAATGCCTTGCTCGACTATGGGTTGGGTGTCATGGGCCCAATGCGGGGCACAAATTTTTCTGTGTCCCGCTGGCATCGACACTCCGCTTGCTGACCAACCACACACCGCACGTATCATCAAGGTTGTCCAATCATAGAACCGCAAAAGCAACACAGAGGAACACAAGAACACAATTGGGAAAAATATAACTTGTATTCACATATATCACAAGTACACGAAAACCCAACCCATATCAGAACACTTACACACAGTCACACGAGTATATGCCTCACGGTCTCTCACTGCTTGCACTCCTTACCCGTCTTATGCCTCTTCTCAAGAACACTGGACTGCTTGCTCTGACTTAACTTCCACTCTCTTGGAGTCTCTAACTCTCTGTCTCTCCTTTGAGAATTCTAGGTTGTCTCTAAGAATGAGACTAAGCCCCCTTTATATAGAGGAGCCTGGCAGACTAGACATGGCAACCGATATATCTGAATCCCTCGATTCTCTCAATTAGATCTCGATCTATTCAATCTCGGCCATTGATCTGCAATCTCCAAGATTGTTTCCATAATAAATTGATTTGCCATATCCCAGGAGAATCTTTCCCCAATTGTCTACTTGACCAGCTATGGATGACTTGGCACTGACTCAGCATTGTCGATCCAATCCACTCTCCTCTATGGCCCATGTCCATGATCGTCTGCCATGATCATAGCCATCCGATTGGGATTGCAGCATCCAACGGTGCACAAGCATGGTCAAGGACTTATACGATCTTCACAAGTAGTCAACTCACCAGCCACTAAGTGTTTGAGCATTCCCTTAGCGTCTACCATGCTTATTAGGTAGTGTGCACTCCTTGAGTGCCTTTGCTTGGTCACATTTCATTCACCGAGCATCCTTGAGTGTTGCATCATGCCATGCTCATGGACATCATCACCACCCATATGCGCATTTGCCTACTTGTGAAATGTGACACTCCATGGCCATCCTTTGATCCCTCAACTCCATTGCTGAGCCTTGATCGATTGTCCACTCCACTGGTGTCTCTGCACATGCTTGCGTGACCATCTCCCTACTTGTTATGCACTACCACTGCCCCAAGGTATGGCTGGTGGTATGCATTCTCTGGGGTTAGAGCTCAAGGATCTAACAAATCGCCCGTGGTCATGCATGGCAACACCTATGGTAGAGCCAAGCACAGCCTGTGGTCGAGCAAGGCATTGCCCGTGGTTGAGCAAGGCACTGCACGTGGTCGACCAAGTGTCATGCAACAGCACCTAGACACAACAATAAGAAAGTTGAGTAGGAAGGGGGGTCAACTACAATAAACAAAATAGGGGNTAACAAACTAAGAAAGGTAGTTGGAAGGTTAGCAGATAGTTGGGAGGTTAGCTGATGCATGGCACTCCCTTTAAAATGTAACAAACCTACTTCACCAAGGGGAATATAGTGGAATAACAAAGATTGGAGAGCTGTCTCTGGGGTTGACCAAGCCAGAGTAAGCCATTGCCCATGGTCGACTGATAGCTGTCTCTATGGTCAACCAAGACATCGCCCTTCGTAGAGCAAGGCACAGCCCATGGTCAAGCAAGGCACCGCCCAGGGTGGTGCAAGGTACTGCCCATCAGCGACCAAGCACATATCCCATGGGCAACTGAGGGCTATCTCCATTGTCGCCCAGGCCATCGCCTATGGTAGACTGTTAGCCCCTTAATGCTCGAACATGGATATGGCTGCTATGTGGACCCTCTATTGCATGGCAACCGGGATTGGGATTGAGGGAAGACTGTCGAAGGATCAGTTGGTATAGAAGGACGAGCAGGCAGGCGACACGGGCAAAGGGTTCTCCCACAAGCCTCACCCCTATGTGGGCTGGCAAGCGATGTGCGTGCGGCTGCTCCTGCAAGATGCACTCTAAGCTCTCGTAGGACTCGCTCCAAGGTGAGCTGGCAGGCCACAGGCATGCAAGTGCTCCCGCAACACTCGCTTAAGGATGGGTGACCCAGATGCTCTAGGAAGGCCATAAGCTCCCACACGTCTCCCTAAGGATGGTCGCTCATGGTCGAGTGGCACCGCTGATGCCAGTAACTGATCCAAGGTGCGGGCGCAGCCCAGGGCCGAACTGAGTGTGCGTGGCACTCAGACCAGACCAACCAGCTTCAGTCATGGGGGCATGGGCTCCCGGTCAGAGGGCTGACCAGAAGACTAAGCTGGCAAGCAGTCAGTCTTGTCCAACTGCTGCAGTCACCAACTCCTGCTTGGGTAGGTGGGGGGAGCATGGCTGCCAGGCACTGTTCAACCTGCCCCTGCAAGGATAAATGGGACAGCTGGGTCGGCAGGAGGAGACACACAACAACACAACAAGATAGCAAGTCACAACAGGCAGCAACGACTGGAGGAACGATTGGAAGGAATGATAGGCGCTCGGGAAGAGAAGGAAACACTCCTTGACTGAAAGCCGAACCAGGAAGGCCGGCAGTGCTGTCTCCAGTCTCTCCAAGCTGTGTGTGGACTCCCGGGGAGAAGTCCACCTGTCCATGTGAGGAGTGCAAGTGCTGGACGCACAAGGCACATACTTGGTGTGTCTGTGCAAGGTCATGTAAGGGTTTTGCATGTTCTTGTAATCCGGGTTGTGAATACAAGTGAGATTTCCCTTACCTTGCATTGTTCAATTTTGTCCCTTTGTTGCTAAACCTCACCGAGCTGCATTGCTACATGTGTTTGGGTTGGTTGAGAGTGTGCGGGACACTGCTTAGCACCATCGCGGGAACGGAAAAATTCGGGTGAAGTCTGACCCCTGTGGCAATTGGTATCAGAGCCGTGTTCAGTGGTAAGGCAAGCGTCTTCAACATCAAACAAGCAGTGACCTGAATGTCATGCATGGATGAGTTGAAGGATCGAGTTGTGGCCTTGGAAACGTCCCTCGGCAACATGTCAGGAGTTGGTGGAACAATGGTGGAAGTTCTGGCAGCTCTTGTTCCAGGCGTTGCCCGGTTGAAGGAGGAAGTGTGCATTCTCCGACGTGCACTGGCTGCAGGGGCATCGAACACTACTTCAAGGCAGGAAAGGTCCCAAAAGGGGAGCAAGTCTTGATGGCTGTCATGTACCTGTCCGGTGATGCAAAACTCTGGTGGCAAACCCGCGAGCAAGACGTTGCTACTGGCTGGCAGCCTCACATCAGAGACTAGCTTTCACTGAAGAAGGAACTCAAGGAGCAGTTCCTTCCCATGAACACTTTGTGGGCTGCCCAGGATGCGCTGTGCAACTTGAAGCAGACAGGCACGATACGTGACTACGTTAAGGAATTCAGTTCCTCGTTACTTGATGTCACATAGATGTCAGAGTTGGACAAGTTGTTCAACTTCATGCAGGGTCTTCAATCGTGGGCTCAACTTGAGCTGTGAATGTAAGGAGTCCAAGACCTCTGGACCACGATGGCAAAAGTGGATGCATTAATCGACATCCGCGTAGCCAAGAATGACCCAAAGGGGATGAAGGTCGGAAGCCAAAGGACAAGGCGGCCAAGCCTGGCAAGAATGCGGGCAAAGGCGAGTAGAAGAATCTGCCCAAGGGAGACAAGGGGAAGGGGAAGGGGAAGGCAACAGAGGGTTCGTCCCTAAAGGACCCCAAGACCCACCCGGGATCCTTCACCTGCAATGGCCCCCATTGTGCTCATGAGTGCCCGAAGAGGGAGAAGTTGTTGGCCCTTGTCAATAGGACCAACTCTGACTCCAATGATGAACAAACCAGAGTGGCACCTCTCCAAATACTTGGTGCCATCTGTTTGGGAAGGAAGGTGTCGGATCAGGGACTGATGTACATACTGATGGCCTTGAACGCCAAGGAGGCAGCGGCGATGGTGGACACTGACACGACGCACAACTTCGTGTCGGATAGTGTTGTGCAAGCCTATGGACTATGGATCCAGAAGCAAGCTAGCCGCATCAAAGCTGTCGACTCCCACAGCAGGCCGGTGCTTGGGATGGCCAAAGGAGTGCCAGTCCAAATTGGCGAGTGGTTGGGAAACATTAACATCGTGATCATTCCGATGGATGCTTTTGATGTAATACTCGGTAACAATTTTTTGGTGAAAGCTTGTGTTTCAGTCATGCCACACTTGCCCGGTTTTGGTGATCGCAGATTTGAANCCATAAGGGATCGGGCCTGTTTCCACTTAAAAGCTCAAGCTAATAGGTGGTGATGCCCAACCTTCTTATAAACCCACAACGTTTTCTTCATTTAATCGATGTAGGATCATATATCTCAACACCCGCCCTCATGTGGCAATGTGGTCTACTTTGCCACCTGCCATTAAACACTCGCCCTCAACAACTATCTACAAGCCGAGTATTCTTCTTCCAATCTCGGACGAGGGGGACAACTGGCCACAAGTCAGGCAATTTTTCTTCTGTACTTGGGCTTATTATCAACTAACCACGAGCCAGGCTTTTGGACTCGGGTCGGGCGAGGTGCAAGCCCACTGGCTCTGATACCAAGTTAAATTCGTTGTGAGCCCATAAGGGATCGGGCCTATTTCCACTTAAAAGCTCAAGCTGATAGGTGGTGGTACCCAACCTTCTTATAAAGCCACAACATTTTCTTCATTTAATCAATGTGGGATCGTATATCTCAACAGTCGGCCAAGGGCTGTCTCCACGGTCAACCAAGCCATCACCCATGGTCGACCAAGGCACAGCTTGTTGTCGAGCAAGGCACTGCTTGTGGTAGAGCAAGGCACAGTCCATGGTTGATTGAGGGTTGTCTCTGTGGCTGACCAAGCCATCACCTGTGGTAGAGCACTGCACAGCCCATGGTCGAGCAAGGCATTGCCTGTGGTAGAATGAGGTGCAGCCTGTGCTTGACCAGGGGCTATCTCCATGGTTGAGCAAGGCATCACTCATGGTTGAGTGAGGCAAGGCCCGTGGTCGAGCATGGCATTGTCCGTGGTAGAGCAAGGCGCAGCCTGTGGTCGACCAACAGCTATCTCCATGGTCGAGTGTGGCATCACCCATGGTAGAGTGAGGCACAACCCATTGACAATTGTGAGCTGTCTCTGTGGTCAACCAAGCCATTGCTGTTGGTAGAGGCAGGCACAGCCAGTGGTTCAGCAAGGCATCGCCCGTGATAGAGTGAGAAGCAGCAAGTGGTCGACCAAGCCATTACCTGTGGTAGAGTGAGGCACAGTGCATGGTCAACCAAGGGCTGTCTCTGTGGTCAATGAAGCCATCACCTGGAGTTGAGCCAGACATAGCCCGTGGTTGAGCATGGCATTGCCCCTGGTACAGTGAGGCACTGGTCGTGGTTGAATGAGGGCTGTCTCCGTGGTCAGCCGTGCCATTGCCCAGAGTACAGGATGGCCTAGCCTGTGGTCAAGCATGGCATTGCCCATGGTAGAGTGAGGCACAGCTTGTGGTCAACCAAGGGCTGTCTCCATGGTCGACCATTCCATTGCCTGAAGTAGAACAAGGCACAGCCTGTGGTCGAGCAAGGCATTGCTCATGGAAGAGCGAGGCGCAGCCCATGGTTGACCAACAACTGTCTCCATGGTCAAGCAAGGCCATGCCCATGGTAGAGCGAGGCGCAGCCCATGGTCAACCGAGGGCTGTCTCTGTGGTCGACCATGCCATTGCCCAGAGTAGAACAAGGCACAGCCCGTGGTCGAGCAAGGCATCGCTCATGGTAGAGTGAGGCGCAGCCTGTGGTTGACTGCTGACTGTCTACGTGGTCGACCAAACCATCGCCCATGGTAGGGCTAGGCACATCCCATGGTTGACCAAGCCCTCACCTCTGGTAGTGCAAGGCACAACCCATGGTTGATCATGGCATTGCCTGTTGTAGAGCCAGGCATTGCCTGTGGTCGAAGGCATCGCCCTTGGTAGAGCAAGGCACAGCCCATGGTCAACCAAGCCATGGCCTGCAGTAGAGCAAGGCACAGCTCGTAGTCGACAAAGGCAACGCCTGTGGGACAGCAAGGCACTGCCCATGGTCGACCATGGGCTGTCGCCATGGTTGACCAAGGCATTGCCTGTGGTAGAGCGAGCCACCGCCCAACCTGTGGTTGAGCAAGGCATCACCCGCCTTCAACCAAGGGCTGTTGCCATGGTCGAGCAAGGCACTGCCTTTGGTAGAGCAAGGTGTTGCCCATGGGTGACCGAGTGCACAACCTGTGGTCAACCAAGGGCTGCCTTTGAGGTTGAACAAACCATCACCTGTGGCAGAGCAATGCACAGCCCTTTGTCGACCAGGCCATTGGCTGTGGTAGAGCAAGGCACAGGCCATGGTGGAGCAAGGTATAGCCTGTGGTAGAGCAAGGCATCACCCCTGGTAGAGCCAGGCACAGCACGTGGTTGACCAAGCCATTGCCCATGGTAGAACAGGGCAAAGCCCATGGTCGAGCAAGGCATTGCCCATGGTAGAGCAGCAAGGCACAGCCCATGGTTGAACAAGGCATTGCCCATGGTAGAGCGATGCACAGCCCTTGATTGACCAAGCCATTGCTCGTGTTAGAGCATGGCACAGCCTGTGGTCGAGCAAGGCACAGGCCGTGGTCAAGCAAGGCATCTCCCATGGTAGAGCAAGGCATGGCCCATGGTCGACCATGCGCTATCGCCGTGGTCGATCAACACATCGCCCCAAGATTGACCATGGGCTGTCGCCGTGGTCCAGCAAGGCATTGCCTGTGGTACAGCAGGGCACTACCAGTGAGTGAGCGAGTGCATAGCCTATGGTCGGTCGAGGACTGTCTCCTTGGTCAACCAAGCCATCACCCATGGTAGAGCGAGGCACGGCCCATGGTCAAGCAAGGCATTGCCCATGGTCGAGTGAGGCATCGCCCTTGATAGAGTGAGACACAGCCCATGGTAGACCAAGCCATGGCCCATGGTAGAGCAAGGCACAGCTCGAGGTCGAGCAAGGCATCACCCGTGGTAGAGCAAGTCACAGCTGGTGGTCAAGCAAGGCATCACCCATGGTAGAGTGATGCACAGCCCTTGGTCAACCAATCCAATGCCTGTGTTAGAGCATGGCACAGCCTGTAAGCCCCTCAATGCTCAGACACGAATATGGCTGCTATGTGGACCCTCGAACACATGGCAACTGGGATCTGGATCGAGGGAAGACTGCCAAAGGATCAGTCGGTATGGAAGGGTGAGCGGGCAAAGGGTTCTCCCACAAGCCTCATCCCTAAGTGGGCTGGCAAGCGATGTGTGCGGCTGCTCCCGCAAGATGTGCTCAAGGGCATGCGATGGGGATGCCCTAGGTTCTTGCAGGACTCGCTCCAAGGTGAGCTGGTAGATCACAGGCGCATGAGTTCTCCCGCAACACTCACTCAAGGATGGGCGACCCGGATGCTCTAGGAATGCCATAAGCTCCTGCAAGTTCCCTAAGGATGGTCGCTCATGGTCGAGCGGCGCCACTGATACCAGGAGCTGATCCAAAGCACAGGCACGGGCACAGGCCCGGAGCCGAACTGCGTGTGGGTGGCACTCAGACCAATCCAACCCAGAGCGAGCAGAGGGCTGACCAGAAGACTGAGCTGGCAAGCAGTCAATCCAACTCCCGCTGGGTAGGCAGGAGATGCATGGCTGGCTTGTACTGTGCAACCTGCCCCTGCAAGGATAAAAGGGGGAGGCAGCCAGACGACCAGCACACCAACACACAGACACACAAACAGATTGGCAAAGGAGAGGAACGACTGGAAGAGTGAAGGGAAGACTCCTTGACAGAAAGCCGATCCAGGAAGGCCAGCGGTGCTGTTTCCAGTTCTCTCCAAGCCATGCGTGGACACCCGGGGTGAAGTTCACCTGTCCAAGTGAGGAGTGCCAGTGCTGGATGCACAGGGCACATACTTAGTGTGTCCATGTAAGGACGTGTAAGGGTTTTGCGTGTTCTTGTAATCCAGATTGTGAATACAAGTGAGATTTCCCTTACCTTGCATTGTTCGGTTTTGTCCCTCTATTGCTAAACCTCGCCGAGCTGCATTGCTACATGTGTTTGGGTTGGCTGAGAGTGTGCGGGCACTGCTCAGCACCATCGTAGGAATGGAAAATTTTGGGTGAAGTCCGACCCCTGTGACAGTTGGTGTCAGAGCCGCGTTCAGCGGTAAGGCGAGCATCTTCAACAACAAACGACCAGTGACCTGAATGTCATGCATGGACGCCTTGAAGGATCAAGTTGCGGCCTTAGAAATGTCCCTTGGCAACATGTCTGGAGTTGGTGGAACCCTTGTTCCTTGGCAGCAGAGGTGCTGGCATCCCTTGTTCCAGACATTGCCCGGTTGAAGTAGGAAGTGTGCATCCTCTGACATGCATTGGCTGCAGGGGCAGCCGAAGCAGAGGGATCTCGAGCAAAGGTAAGGATACCTGAACCCAAAGCCTTCACAGGCACTTGGAGTTCCAAGGAACTCGAGAACTTCTTGTGGGACATCGAACACTACTTCGAGGTAGGAAAAGTTCCAGACAGGGAGCAAGTCTTGATGACTGTCATGTACCTGTCCGGGGATGCAAAACTCTGGTGGTAAACCCATGAGCAAGATGCTGCTATGGGCGGGTGGCCTCGCATCAGAGATTAGACTTAGCTGAAGAAGGAACTCAAGGAGCAGTTCCTTCCCACGAACACTTCATGGGCTGCTCGGGACGCACTATGCAACCTGAGGCAGACCAGCACGGTACATTACTATGTAAAGGAATTTAGTTCCTTGTTGCTCGATGTCACAGAGATATCCAAGTTGGACAAGCTGTTCAACTTCATGTGGGGTCTTCAATCATGGGCTCAACTGGAGCTACGAAGGCAAGGAGTCCAAGACCTCTAGACCACAATGGCGAAGGCAAATGCATTGATCGACATCAATGTAGCCAAGAACGACCCAAAGGGGAATAAGGTTGAGAAGCCAAAGGAAAAGGCAGCCAAGCCTGGCAAGAATGCCGGCAAAGGCGAGCAGAAGAAGCTGACCAAGGGAGACAAGGGGAAGGGGAAGGCGATGGAGGGTTCGTCCCTAAAGGACCCCAAGACCCACCTAGGGTGCTTCATCTGCAACGGCCCCCATCGGGCTCGTGAGTGCCCAAAGAGGGAGAAGTTGTCGGCCCTTGTCAACAGGACAGACCTGACTCTGATGGCGAACAAACCAGAGTGGCACCTCTCCAAATACTTGGTGCCATCCGTTCGGGAAGGAAGGTGCCAGACGACTAATGTATATACCGATGACCCTCAATGCCAAGGAGGAAGCGGCAATGGTGGACATTGGCATGATGCACAACTTCGTGTCGGATCATGTTGTGCAAGCCTATGGACTGTAGATCCAGAAGCAAGCCAGCCACATCAAAGCTGTCAACTCTCAAAGCAGGCCGGTACTTGGGATGGCCAAGGGAGTGCTTGTCCAGATTGGCGAGTGGTCAGGGAACATTGACATCATGATCATTCTGATGGATGATTTTGATGTAATACTCAGTAACAACTTTCTGGTGAAAGCTTGTGTTTCAGCCATGCCACACTTGCCTGGTTTGTTGATTGCAGACCTGAAGAAGCCATGCTTCGTTTGGGGATTCAAGGGCCTCAACCATGCGGAGGACATCCAAACCGAGAAGGTCTTGGCTATGCATATAGCAAAGGCTGGAAGAGGGGCCAACCGACCTACCTTGCAGCAATCCGTGAGTTAGAGCCCGAGAGTGGCGAGAATGCAAAGATTCCTGATGTGATACAAGGGATCCTAGGCGACTTATAAGAAGTTATGCCCGAGGAGCTGCCTACCTTCTTACAACAAGGGCAGGCTGTAGATCACAAGATCGAGCTGATTCCGGGAACAAGGCCACCTGTGAAAGCGCCTTACCGGATGTCGCCTAAAGAATTGGAGGAGTTGCAGAAACAACTCCGGGACTTGCTGGATTTGGGGAAAGTTCAACCCTTCAAGGTGCCCTATGGAGTGCCCATGCTGTTCTAGGAGAAGCAGGATGGCACATTGCAGTTGTGCGTGGACTACCATGGGTTGAACAAAGTCACCATGAAGAACAAGTATCCCATACCTTTGATTGCAGACTAGTTCGATCGGCTCAGTGGAGCTGAATTCTTCACCAAGTTGGACTTGAGATCGGGATATTGGCAAGTTTGCATTGCGGAGGGTGATGAGCCAAAGATGACAATGGTGACTCGGTATGGGTCCTTTGAGTTTCAGGTCATGCCGTTTGGCTTGACCAATGCACCAACCACATTTTGTGATCTCATGAATGATGTTTTTCATGATATAATAGACAAGGTTGTGGTTGTGTATCTCTATGACATTGTCGTGTATAGCCAGTCTCTAGAGGAACATCCTGGCCATTTACGTTGTGTGCTCCAGCGGCTAAGGGAGCACCAATTATATGTAAAGAAGGAGAAGTGCGAGTTCTGCATACGGGAAATCAACTTCTTTGGCCACGTGATTGGAGGTGGCATGGTGCGGATGGATCCCCGTAAGGTACAATCCATCAAGGAGTGGTATACTCTGACCAAGGTGAGTGAGCTGCGAAGTTTCCTTGGTTTGGCTAACTACTATAGGAAATTCATCAAGGGAGACTCGAAGATGGTATCCCCGCTCACCAATTTGCTGCAAAAGGGAAAGCCGTGGACTTGGGATGAGGCATGTGTGGATGCCTTCAAGAAGATCAAGTCCCAGATTGTAGCTGAACCTGTGCTCAAGCTACCAGACTTCGACAGGCCGTTTGAAGGGAACTGGAGACAACACTGTCAGCCTTCCCGGTTCGGCTTTTGGTCAAGGAGCATTTCCTTCTCTTCCTAGTGCCAGTCATTTCTGCCTGTTGTCGCTTCCTTCTGCTAACCTAGCAGTTCCATTTATCCTTGTAGGGGCAGGTTGCACAGTGCCTGGCAGCCATGCTTCTCCCACCTACCGGAGTAGTAGTTGGTGACTGCAGCAGTTGGATAAGACTGACTGCTTGCCAGCTCAATCCTTTGGTCAGCCCTCTAACCAGGAGCCCATGCCCCCACGACTGGAGCCTGTCGGCCTGGCTGAGTGCCACCCGCACTCAGTTCGGTCCCAGGCGTGCGCCCGCGCCTTGGATCAGTCATTGGCATTAGGGGTGCCGCTCAACCATGAGTGACCTTCCCTAATGGGACTTGCGGGAGCTTAGGGCATTCATAGAGCATCCGGATCACCTCTCCTTGGGTGAGTGTTGCAGGAGCATCCGCACGCCTGTGGTCTGCCAGCTCACCTTGGAGCGAGTCTTGCGAGAGCTTAGGGCGTCCCTGTCGCCCGCCCTTGAGCGCATCTTGCAGGAGCAGCTGCGTGCACATCGCCTGCCAGCCCACCTAAAAGCAAGACTTGTGGGAGAACCCTTAGTCCGTGTCGCTTGCCCGCTTGCCCTTCCATACCAACTGATCCTTTCGCAGTCTTCCCCTGATCGTGATCCTGGTTGCCATGCGATCGAGGGCCCGCATAGCAGCAATATCCATGTCCGAGCATTAAGGGGCTAACACCTTGCCAGACCACAGGCTCTGCCTGCCTCTACCATGGGCAATTTCTTGGTCGACCACGGGCCATGCTTTGCTCTTCCACGGATGATGCCTTGCCCGACCACAGGCTGTGCCTCACTCTACCACTGGTGATGTCTTGGTCGACCATCAAGGCAGCCCTCATTTGACCACTGGCTGCACCTTGCTCTAGCACGGGCGATGGCTCGGTTGACCATGGAGACAGGCCTTGGTCAACCATGGGCTGTGCCTCGCTCTACCACAGGCTGTGGTTTTCTCAACCATGGGATGTGCCTTGCTCTACACAGTCAATGCCTTGCTTGACTGTGGTCCATGCCTTGCTCTACCATGGGCAATGGCTTGGTCAACCTTGGAGACAGCCCTCGGTCGACCATGGGCTGTGCCTCGCTCTACCAAGGGCTATGCCTTGCTCAAATACAGCTTGTGCATCACTTTAGCATGGGCTATGCCTCAGTTGACCATGGGCTGTGCATTGATCTACTGCAGGCGATGCCTTGGTTGACCATGGAGACAGCCCTCAGTTGACAATGTGTCAGCCCCTTTATGCTCGGACACGGACATGGCTGTTACGCGGACCCTCGATGGCATGGCAGTCAGGGACAGGATCGAGGGAAGACTGCTGAAGGATCAGTGGGAACAGAAGGGCAAGCTACCAGGCTTTATAGGGGATCCCCCAAGACTTGGTCAAGGGCAGATGAGCTAGATGTCCTACCCTCCCCCAAGACTCAGTAAAGGGCGGGTGAGCTGGACACCCTATGCTCCTGGAAGACCCTTTCAGGGCAAGCTGGCAAGCAACGGGCGTGCGGGTGCTCCCGAAAGACCCACTAAGGAAGTCGCTCATGGGCGAGAGACGCAAATGTTCCATGCTATCGGCGATTGGTCCAAGGCAAGGGCGCGGTGCCCCCGACCGAACTGAGTGTGGGTGGCCCTCAAGTAGACCCGGTATACTCTAGTCGCGGAATGATGGAGTCTCGGTCAAGGTGTTGGCCGAATGACTGAGCTGGCAAGCAGTCAACCTTATCCAACTGCAGCCCCTAGAAGTGTGGGAGTGGCTGGTTATGGAAGCTAGGTTGTTTCCTAGAAACCAGGGGTCATGGATCCCCCCTGCAAGGATAAATAGGACTCGGGTCTCAAGGTCGAGGGGAGCAATTGGAGAGAGTCGAGAGGAAACACTCCATCACAGAAGGTCGAGCAAAGGAAGCGCCGGCAAAATTGTGACCAGTTCCCCCAAAGCTAAGCGTGAACTCCTGGAGCAAAGTTCACCCGTCCAAGTGAGGAGTGCAAGTGCCGGAGACACGAGGCATATACTTGGGCATGACCGTGCAAGGTCGTGTAAGGGTTTTGTGTGTTCTTGTAATTCGAGTTTGTGAACACAAGTGAGATTTCCCTTACCTTGCATTGTTCGATCCCGATCCTTGATTGCTAAACCTCGCCAAGCTATTTTACTGTGTGTGTTTTGGGTTGGCTAAGAGTGCACAAAACACTGCTCACCACCATTGCAGGAATGGAAAAATTTGGGTGAGTTCCGACCCCTGTGACACAATGGGCTATGGCTTGCTCTACCATCGGCTATGGCTTTGTCGACCACAGGATGTGCCTCACTCTACCATGGGCAGTGCCTTGCTTTACCATGGGCGATGGCTTGGTCAACCATGGAGATAGCCCTGGGTCAACCATGGCCCATGCACTCGGTTGCTGACAGGCAGTGCCTCACTCTACCTTGCACTACCATGGGCGATGCCTTGCTCAACCATGGGCTGTGCCTTGCTCTACCAGGGTGATGGTTTTGTCAACCATGGAGACAGTCCTCGGTTGACCATGGGTTGTGCCTTGTTCTACCACAAGTGATGGCTTGGTCAACCATGGAGACAACCCTCGGTTGACCACGGGCAGTGCTTCACTCTACCAGAGGTAATGCCTTGCCCAACCATGGGCTGTGCCTTACTCTACCATGGCCGATGCCTTGCTCTACCACGGGCTGTGCCTTGGTCTACCATGGGTTGTGCACTTGATCACTGATGGGAAGTAAGTACTGATCTCATCCACGGGTGATGCCTGTCTCGACTACTGGCTGTGCCTAGTTCTATGATGAGTGATGCCTGTCTTGATTACTGTCTGTGCCTAGCTCTATGACGAGCTGGGCCAATGCAGGTCCCAAATTTTTCCACACCTCGCTAGGCGTCGACACTCTACTTGCCGACCAGCCACACACCGCACGTACCGTTGAGGTTGTCCGATCATAGAACCGTAAAAACAACACAACGGAATGCAAGAACACAATTGGGAAAAACGTAACTTGTATTCACATATATCACAAGTACACGAAAACCCAACCCATATTAGATAACTTACACACAATCTCATGAGTATATGCCTCACAGTCTCTCACTGCTTGCACTCCCTACCCATCTTGTGCCTTCTCTCAAGAACACTGGACTGCTTGCTCTTACTTGACTTCCACTCTTGGAGTCTCTAGCTCTTTGTGTCTCTCCTCTGAGAATTCTTGGTTGTCCCTGAGAATGAGAATGACCCCCTTTATATAGAGGAGCCTAGCAAACTAGATATGGCAACTAATATATCTGAATCCCTTGATTCTCTCCATCAGATCTCGATCTGTTCAATCTCAGCCGTCGATCTGCAATCTCCAAGATTGTTTCCATAACAGATTGATTTGCCATATCCCGGGAGAATCTTTCCCCGATTGTCTGCTTGACCCGATATGGATGACAAGGCACTGAGTCAGCATTGTCAATCCGATCCATTCTCCTCTAGGGCCCACATCCATGATCGCCTCCTACGATCACAGCCATCCGATCGGGATTGCTACATCCAACGGTGCTCAAGCATGGTCAAGGACTTATTGGATCTCCACAAGTAGTCAACTCACCAGCCGCTAAGTGTTGATATTCCCTTACCGTCTGCCACACCTATCGAGTAGTGCACATTCCTTGAGTGCTATTGCTCGGTCACCTCTTGTTCACCGAGCATCCTTGAGCATTGCATCATGCCTTGCTTGTGGACATCGTTACCACCCATACGTGCATATGCCTACTTGTCAACAGTGACACTCCATGGCCACCATTTGATCCCTCAACTTCATTGCTGAGCCTTGATCGGTTGTCCTCTTCACTAGTGCCTTTGCGCATGCTTGCATGACCATCTCCATACTTGCTCACTCATGGGCTGCCCACGCATCCTCGCGTGCATGTATGCACTACCACTACCCCGAGGTACGGCTTGTGGTATGCATTCTCCGAGGCTAGAGCTCAGGGGTCTAACAAACCTCCCCCACCTGAGGGATTCGACTCCCTCATCGAATGAAACTCTCAGTACCACCGGATGAGGTCTTCGTACTGCCAGTGTGACATCCTTTTCCAAAGTCGCCTCTGACTCAGGTTGATTCTTCCACTCGACCAAGTCTCCGTCCTCCTATTCATCTTGCTGTAGCCCAGCACACAGTGATCAAATATGCCTTCTACTTCCATGTTGAGTTCCTTCCTCATAGTGAGAGGGGCGTGCTTCCCCTTGTTGCGCTCCAAATGCTCCTCATCTCGGTACAAAGCCTTAGGGAAATTGACATGGAATGTCGGGTGCCCCTTCAGCCTTTCTGGTAGGGCGAGCCGATAGGCTTTTTCCCCGACCCTCTTGAGCCCTTCAAAAGGCCCGTCATACCGCTGGGACAAGCCCTTGTGCCAGTGCTTGCTCGTGATCTTCTTCCAGATCTGTGGGGTGAGCTTCAACATCACCAAGTCCCCCACCTAGAACTCCAGCAGTCTCCAGTTCTTGTCCTCATACTTTTTCAATCGTTTAGCAGCTTTGGTGAGGCTATCTCTTGCCTCTTCAAGCATCTCCTGCTTGTCATGCGCGAATTGATATGCGGTCGGGCAAGGCCCTTCTTTGTGCTGCAATGCCACCTCCTGCAGCGTTAGCAGTTGGTAGCCCATTGCCAACTCAAATGGGCTATGACCTGTAGTAGAGGAGTGGTTCAAGTTGTACGACAAATGAGTAGAGTCAAGTAAGTCTAACCAATTCTGTTGACTGGCTGAGACATAATGCCTCAAGTACTCCTCCAACAGCACATTCACTCGTTCTGTCTGGCCATCTGTCTGTGGATGATTGGCCATCGAGAACTTCAGTTCAGATCCTAGTAGTCCGAACAAACACGTCAAGAAGTTGCCTGTGAACCGAGCATCTTGGTCACTCACTATCTCCATTGGGGCTCCAATGAGCTTCACCACGGAGCGATAGAATGCCTCAGCAGCAGCTTTGGCTGGGCCATTCTTGGTCATGGGGGTGAAAATTGCATACTTGGAGAATCGGTCCACGACCACCATCACCGCCGTATAACCCTTCACTTATGGAAATCTGGAAACAAAGTCCATGGAAACTGATACCCAAGGCTTCTCTGGCACCGCCAAGGGTTGTAGGAGACCAGCCCCTGCATGCATCTCCACCTTGTCTTGCTGGCACACAAGACAAGTCTTGACGTATAACTCAATGTCATCGGCCATCTTTGGCCAAACATAGGACCTTGACAATAGAGCTAGCATCTGCTCACAGCCTGGATGTCCAGCCCAAGGACTATCATGACTCTCCTTCATCAGCTGGTAGCACAACCCCCCTCTACTAGGGACAAGCAAACAGCCACCTTTGCCATAAAGTAGCCCATCTTCCAGCTAATACCGCCTCACCGTCCCGTCCTTGACTTGCTCCACTAGGAGTTGATAGGTCTTGTCCCCTAGTGTCACGATCTTGACATCCTAGAGGAAGTCGGAGGTGACTTGAGTCAAAGCTGCTAGCTGGTTCAAAGTCTTCCGACTGAGCGCATCTGCCACTAGGTTGTGCCTTCCTGATTGGTGTTCCCACTCAAAGTCATACTCCGCAAGGAACTCTTGCCACCGCACTTGCTTTGGTGACAACTTCGATTGTGACTTGAAGAAGGTATTGGCGACATTGTCCGTCTTGACCACGAATGTGGCCCTCAACAAGTACACTTGCCACACCCACAAGCAATGCACCACAAGCAGCATCTCCTTCTCATGTGCTGAGTATCGCTGCTCAGTAGGCTTCAACTACCAACTCTCGAATGCCATGGGATGTCTGTCTTGTATGAGAACTCCTCCCACAGCACGATCTGAGGCATTTGTTTGCACCTCAAATGGATTCTCGAAGTCTAGGAGCTTGAGCATGGGCTCCGACACAATGGCGGTCTTCAACTTGGAGAATGCCACTTCACAATCCTCATCCCATGTCCATTTCTAATCTTTCCGCAACAAATCAGTCAGGGGACTCACCCTCTTTGAGTACCCTTTGATAAACTTGCGGTAGTAGTTGGCTAGTCCCAAGAAACTCTACAACTCGGACACCGACTTTGGTGGAGGCCAATCCTGGATCGCCTACACCTTCTTGGGGTCCATCCGCACCCATCCTTGGCCAATCACATGGCCCAGAAATTGGATCTCCTGCATGCCAAACTCACACTTCTCCCTCTTGACATATAGGGAGTGTTGCCTAAGCTGTTCAAAAACAGCCTACAAGTGCTGCACATGTGCCAAATCACTGCTATACATGACAATGTTGTCCAAATAGACNGCCAAATCGCTGCTATACATGACAATGTTGTCCAAATAGACAACCACAAAATGGTCTAGCATGTCATGAAACACATCATTCATCAAGTTGCAGAATGTAGCAGGAGCATTGGTTAAACCAAATGGCATTACCAGGAATTCAAAGGATCCATAACGAGTTACCATCGTGGTCTTGGACTCATCTCCTTCGGCGATGCGGACTTGCCAATACCCTGAACGCAAGTCAAGCTTGGAGAAGACCATCGCCTCACCTAGGTGGTCAAATAGGTTTGCAATCAAGGGCACCGGGTACTTGTTCTTTACCATGACCTTGTTCAATCCACGATAGTCAACACATAGTCGGAGAGAGCCATCCTGCTTCTCTTGGAACAACACCAAGGCTCCATAAGGGGCTTTGGAGGGTTGGATCTTTCCAGCATCCAGTAACTTGGTCAACTGCTTCTGCAGTTCTACTAGCTCCTTAGGGGACATCCGGTATGGGGCTTTCGCTGGGGGAACTGTGCTTGGCAATAGCTCTATCTTGTGATCCATTGCTCGGCACAAAGGTAACCCTCTTGGCAACTCCTCAAGCATCACATCCTAGAATTGCTCGAGCACTTCCACTATCTCATGTGGAATCTTAGGGTCCGCCTCCTTCTCCTGTGCTTCCACTTCCCTAATAGCCACAAGGTAAGTGGGATACCCCTTCTTCATTCCACGTGCTAACTACATTGCAGACACCTTCTCTGTGGCAACTTCCTCGAAGCGTGCAAGGCCTTTGTATCCTTGCACGAAACAGGGTCGTCATGGAGCTCCAATTACAATGCCTCCCACTTGAGGCATGATGGTGATTGATGCATCTACAAAAAAGCTGTTCCCAAGGATAAGATCATAATCATCCAAAGGAACCATCAAATTGACTGTACCCTCCCAAGCATCTATCTTGATGGGCACATCTCTTGCCAATCCACCCATTGATTGGCTCTTGGAGTTCACTGCCTTCAATCGGTTGTGAGAGCGCTCCACTCGCAACTCCAAGTGTCGTACCATTCAATCGGATACAAATCTGTTGGTGGCACCAGTATCCACCAAGGCTAACATCTGCCTACCATTCAAGGTCACATCCACAAATAACAAACTGTGGCGTACTTTCGGGTGCTCACTTCGCATAGCGCCTAGGGCCTGCAGTGGGGCAACACGCTGCCCTGGTTCATCATCAGAGTCATCCGATCGTAGGGCTGTCACTTTCCCCTCCCTCTTTGGGCACTCCTTTGCCTTGTGGGGTCTGTTGCAGATGAAGCAGCCTGAGTGCATATGAGGGTCCTTCTTCACATTGACGCCCTCTATCACCTTCCCCTTCCCTTTGTCCGGTCGGGTCAGCTGCTTCTCCTTGCCCTTCTTTGACTTTCCTTTGATCCTTTGATGTAGGACTTGGACTTCTTGTCCTTGTCATTGTGCTGGGACTTCTTGCTCCCCTCCTTGGCACGAGCGATACGTAAGTCCAGTAGTGCATCTGTCACAGCTAAGGCGAAAGGAAGGTCTCTCACCCCTTGCCTCCTTAGCTCCAGTTGAGCCCAAGGTTGCAATCTCTTCAGGAATGTGTACAGCTTGTCCATCTTTGACATCTCTGTCACGTCCAGCATCAGTGCACTAAACTCCTTCACATAGTCGTGCACTGGCCCACTATGCCTCAGCTTAGCCAATGCATCCTGAGCAAGCCATGTTGTGTTACTTGGCAGGAACTGCTCCTTCAGCTCCTTTTTCAGTGCCTCCCAGGTCTCAATCCGAGGTCTGCCAGCACTGATATCATCTTGGACCTGTGTCCTCCACAATGGGCAGTGCCTTGCTCTACCGCAGGCAATGGCTTGGTTGACCATGGAGAGAGGCCTCAGTTGACCACAAGCAGCACCTTGCACTATCACGCATGACTCCATGCAAGACAATGGGCCATGCCTGGCTCTACCAAGGGAGATGGCTTGGTCGATCACAGGCATTGCCATGGTCGACCATGGGCTGTGCCTTGCTTTACCATGGGTGTGCCTTGCTCAACCACAGAGATAGCCCTCAGTCTACCACAACCTGTGCACTTGGTCCCTTATGGGGAGTGCCTTCCCCCACCACGGGTGATGCCTTGCTCGACCACTAGCTGTGCCTCGCTCAGCCATGGGTGATGGCTTGGTTGACCATGGAGACAGCCCACTGTCGACCACAGGTTGGGCCTCACCCCATTGCAGGCAATGCCTTGCTCGACCACGGGCAGTGAGTCGCTCTACCACGGACGATTGCTTGGTCGACCACGGAGACTACCCTCGGTTGACCATGGGCTGCCCCTCACTGTACCACAGGGGATGCCATGCTCGACCACGGGCTGTGCCTTGCTCTACCATGGGCTGTGCACTTGATCACTGATGGGAAGTAAGTACTGATCTCATCCATGGGCGATGCCTGTCTTGACTACTGGCTGTGCCTAGTTCTATGATCAGTGATGCCTGTCTTGATTACTGTCTGTGCCTAGCTCTATGACGAGCAATGCCTCACTCAATCACAGGTTGTGCCTTGCTCTAACATGGGTGTTGCCTTACTCAACAATGAAGACAACCCTCGGTTGAACACGGGCTGTTCCTCGCTCTACCACGGGTGATGCCTCACTCGATCATGAGAAGCACCTAGCACTTCCACAGGCGATGCATCACTTGACCATGGGCTATGCCTCGCTCTACCACGGGTGATGCCTCTCAACCACGAAAATTGCTCTTGGTCGACCACTAGCTGTGCCTCGCTCTACCACAGGCTGTGCCTTGCTGACCAGAGGCTATGCCTTGCTCTACCATAGGCAACAGCTTGGTTGACCACAGTGGCAACCCTCAGTCAACCACCATTTCTGCCTCACCCTAACACAGGTGATGCCTTGCTAAACCAAGTGTTGTGCCTGGTTGTACCACGGGCAATGCCTTGGTCGACCACGGAGACAGCCCTTGGTCGACCATGTGCAGTGCCTGGCTCTACCCCTAGCAATTCCTTCTGTGGCCATGAGCTATGCCTGGCTCTACCATGGGTGATGGCTTGGTTGACCATGGAGACATTCCTTTGTTGACTCTGGGCTGTGCCTCGCTCTACCACTGGCAATGGGTTTGTCGACCATAGAGACTGCCCTCGGTCCACCACTGGCCATGCCTCACTCTACCATGGATGCTGCGTTGCTTGACCATGGGCTGTGCCTGGCTCTACCAGTAGCAGTGGCTTGCTCAACCACATGCTGTGCACTCGGCCGCTGACAGGCAGTGCCTCACTCCACCACAGGTGATGCCTCACTCAACCACAGGCTATGGCTTGGTCTACCAGGGCATGCGCCTTTCTTGACCAGAGGCGAAGGCTTGGTCGATGACAGAGACAGCCCTTGGTCAACATGAGCAGTGCCTCACTCTACAATGGTTGATGCCTTGCTCAACCATGGGCTGGACCCAGCTTTGTCACAGGCGATGGCTTGGTTGACCACAGGTAGTGCCTGGCTCTACCACGGGCGATGGCTTGGTCGACCACGAGGATAGACCTTGGTCGAACATGGGCAGTGCCTTGCTCTACCATGGGCGATGCCTTGCTCGACGACAGGCTGTGCCTAGCTCTACTGCAGGCGATGGCTTGGTCAACCACGGAGACAGCCCTAGGTCAACCATGGGTAGTGCCTGGCTCTACCACGGGCGAAGGCTTGGTTGACCACGGAGACAGCCCTCGGTTGACCATGGGCAGAGCCTCACCCTACCACAGATGATGGCTTGGTTGACCATGGAGATAGCCCTTGGTAGACCACGGGTAGCGCCTCACTCTATCACGAGCAATGCCATGCTTGACCATGGGCTGTGCCTCACTCTACCATGGGTGTTGGCTTGGTCGACCATGGAGACAGCCCTCGGTCAACTGCTGGCTGTGCCTCGCTTGACCATGGGTTGTCCCTTGCTCAACCACGGGCTGTCCCTTGCTTGCCCACAGGTCGTGGCTTGGTTGGCCCAGGAGACAGCCCTCAGTCGACTGCAGGCAGGGTGCTCGGTCACTAGTGGACAGTGCCGAGCTCTACCACGGGCTGTGCCTTGCTCTACTTCTGGTGATGCCTTGTTCAACCATGGAGACAGCTCTCAATTGACCCCGGGCTGCACCTCACTCTACCATGAGCAACACCTAGCTTGACCATAGCCAGTGCCTCACCCTACCATGGTCAAATGAGCCATTGTCTGTGGCCAACCGAGGGCTGTCACCATGGTTGAGCAAGGCATGGCCCATGGATGACTGAGGGCTGTCTCCGTGATCGTCCAAGCCATTGCCCATGGCAGAGCAAGGCATAGCCTCTGGTCAAGCAAGGCATTGCCTGTGGTCTAGCAAGGCACAGCCCATGGTTGACAAAGCCATTGCTATTGTTAGAGTAAGGCACTGCCAATGGTCAAGCAAGCCATTGCATATGGTAGAGCGAGGCAGAACCTGTGGTTGAGCAAGGCCTCATCTGCAGTAAAGCATGCCTGTGCTGGTGGTCAACCAAGAGCTATTGCTGTGGTCAATGATGGCATCACCCCATGATCGACCAAGGGCTGTCACCGTGGTCGAGCAAGGCAATGCCCATGAGTGACTGACTGCACAGCCCATGGTCAAGAAGGCATTGCCAGTGGATGAGAGAGGCACTGCTCTTGTTTGAGCAAGCCACTGCCTGTGGTACACCACGGCCCAGCCCGTGGTCGAGCAAGGCAATGCCCATAAGTGACTGACTGCACAGCCCATGGTCAAGAAGGCTTTGCCAGTGAATGAGAGAGGCACTCCCCGTGTTTGAGCAAGCCACTGCCTGTGGTACAACATGGCACAGCCCGTGGTCGAGCAAGGCATTGTGCTTAGTAGAGTGAGGCACAGCCTGTGGTTGACCAAGCAATTGTCCATGGTACAGGAAGGGACTGCCCATGGTCATGCATGGCAACACCCATGGTAGAGCCAGGCACGGCCCATGGTCAAGCAGGGCATTGCCCATGGTTGAGCAAGGCACTGCCTGTGGCTGACCAAGACATCGACCATGGTAGAGGAAGGCAACACCCACGATCGACCAATGGCTGTTGCCATGGTCAACCAAGGCATTGCGATGGAAGAGCAAGGCACTGCCCATAAGCAACTGAGGGGAAAGGCCGTGTTCCACCAAGGGCTCTCTCCCTGGTAGACCAAGCCATCACCCATGGGAGATCAAGGCATTTCCTGTGGATAAACTGAGGGCTGTCTCCAAGGTCCACCAGGCCATCGCCCTTCATAGAGCAACCCTTTGCCCGTAGTTGGGCAAGGCGCAGCCCATGGTCGAGCAAGACATCACCCTTGGTAGAGCAGGTCACATCCTGTGGTCGAGCAAGGCATTGCCCTTGGTAGAGCTGGGCACAGACCGTGCTTGAGCAAGGCGTTGCCCCTGGTTGGGCAAGGAGCAGCCCGTGGTCAAGCAAGGCATCGCCCATGGTAGAGTAAGGCACAGCCCGTGTTTGAACATGCCATTGCCCATGGAAAAGAAAGGCAATGTGGGTGGGAGAGCAAGGCTTCGCCCATGGTAGAGCAAGGCCCAGCCTGTGGTCAAGCAAGGTATTGCCCGAGGTAGAGCCAGGCACTGCCGGTGACAGACCAAGCATTCAGCCCATGTGTCACGGGGCTGATGTGGCTCACAAATTTTTCCGCACCCCGCTAGGCGTCGACCCACCGTTTGTTGACCAGCCACACACACCATGCGTACCGTCGAGCCCGAACGATCACAGAACCAAAGAAGCAACACCGAGTGACACAAGAACACAATTAGGAAAACGCAACTCGTATTCACATCTATTACAAGTACACGAAAAACCCAATCCTAGATCAGAACACTTACACGCAACCTCACGAGCCTATGCCTCGCAGTCTCTTACTGCTTGCACTCCCTACTCGTCTTGTGTCTTCCCTCAAGAACACCGGGTTGCTGCCCAACTCGACTTCCACTCCCTTGGAATCCTGGGCTCGTCGTGTTCCCTCAACTGATCTGGTCGCTCCAGGTTCTCTCCTCGCCTCTGCTCGGAGTCTGGTGTCTCTTGCCTCTTCTGGTTCCCCTTCCCAAATGAGGCCGACTCCCTTTTATAGAGGAGCCAAGCAAATCTTCCCTGACAACCAATGAAAGGATCCCTTGATTCTCTCCATCAAATCTAGACCCGTTGAATCTCAGTTGTTGACCTGTGATTCTTCAAGATTGCCTCCATGACAGATTGACTGCCATATCCCGGGAGGATCTTCCCGGATTTGCCTGGATTGACTTGGCGACAGCTTAGCCTCGTTGTCCAGATTCATCCTCCTCTAGGGTCCACGTCCTTGATCCCCTCCTAGGATCACAGTTGTCTGATTGCTGCGTCCAATGGTGCTTGAGCCTGGTCAAGCACTTAGCCGATCCCCACGATTCGTCAACTCCCTCGCCGCTAAGTGCTGAGCCTCCCTTAGCATCTACCAGGCCTGTTGACGCATGCGCACTCCTAGAGTGCCCTTGCATGGTTGTATCAGGTTCCCTGAACCTCCTAGAGCCTGGCACCATGCCTTGCTCGTGGGCATCCTCACTGCCCACCCGCGCATTTGCTGACTTGTGCATTGTGACACTTCCTGGCCACAATCTGGTCCTTCAGTGCACTGCCGAGCCTTTGATCAACCATCCCCTTCACTAGTGCCTTCATGCACGCTTGTGTGACCATCTCCATACTTGCCCGTTCATGGACTTGTAATTCTTTCAACACCATGCACCTGGTCGCCCCGCACATCCTCACGTGCAGGCTTATGCGCTACCACTACCCCGAGGTACAGCCTGTAGTATGCATTCTTCAGGGCTAGAGCTCAAGGGTCTAACACCATGGTCGTCTGAGCCATCGCCCATGGAAGAGCAAGGCACATCCCATGCTTAAGCAAGGTATTGCCCATGGTAGAGCAAGGCACTGCCCATGGTAGAGCAAGGCAATGCCCATGGTAGAGCAAGGCAATGCCAGTGGTAGAGCAAGGCACAGGCTGTTGCTGAGCAAGCCATCGCCCATGATACAGTGAGGCACAACCTTTGGTTGACCAAGCCATTGCTCATGGCGGGCAAGGCATCGCACATCATAGAGCAAGGCATGATCCATGAGCGACCGAGTGCACAGCACCAGATCGACCAAGGGCTGTCTCTGAGGTTAACCAAGCAATCACCCATGGTTGAGTGACGCAAAGCATGTGGTCAAGCAACAAGTCAACTGAGGTAGAGCAAGGCATGGCCTGTGGTTGAGCAAGCCATTACCCATCGTAGAGCAAGGCACAGCCATGGTCGAGCAGGGCATCACCCAGTGAGAGAGCAAGGCACAGTCAATGGTCAAGCAATGCATAGCCCATGGTAGAGCGAGGTATCGCCCATGATCAAACAAGCCATTGCCCTTGGTAAAGCAAGGCACAGCCCGTGGTCGAGCAAGCCATCACCCATGGTAGAGCAAGGCACAGCTCATGGTCAAGCAGGGCATTGCCAGAGGTAGTGCCAGGCACTGGCTGTGAGTGACTGAGTGCCTAAACCATGGTCGACTGAGGGCAGTCACCATGGTCGACCAAGCCATCACTGGTGGCAGAGCAAGGTACAGCCTGTGGTCAAGTATGGCATTACTTGAGGTAGAGCCAGGAACTGACCAAGGGCTACTGAGCGCCCATCCTATGGCAAACCGAGGGCTGTGTCCCTGGTCGACTAAGCCATCGCCCATGGTAGAGTGAGGCACGGCCCATGGTCAAGCGAGGCATCACCCATGGTTGGGCAAGGCACAGCCCGTGGTTGACCAAGAGTTGTCTCTGTGGTCAATCAATGTGCCAACCAAGATCCACCAAGGGCTATCACCATGGTTGAGCAAGGCACTGCTAGTGAGCAACTGAGTGCACAGCCCAAGGTCGATCTAGGCATCCCCAGTCAGCGACCAAGGGTTATTGCCACGGTTGAGAAAGGTTTCGACCTTGGTGGAGCAAGGCACTGCCTTTTTGCAACTGAGCACACAGCCTGTGGTTGACTGAGGGCTGTCTCCCTGGTTGACCAAGCCATCATCTGTGGTAGAGCGAGGCACTCCCTGTGAGTGATCAAGTGCAAAGCCAGTAGTCAATCAAGGGCTGTTGCCGAGGTCGACCAAGGCATCGACCGTCATAGAGCAAGGCACTACCTGTGAGCAACTGAGTGCAAACCCCATGTCCAACGGGGGGCTGTCTCCCTGATCAGCTAGGCCATCGCCCATCCTAGAAAAAGATACAGCCTGTGGTTGACTGAGGGCTATGTCCGTGGCCAATCAAGGGCTATCTCCATGGTCAACCCAGCCATTGCCCTTGGCAGAGCTTGGCACAGCAACGTGGCCAAGTGAGGCACTGCCCATGGTTTGACAAGGCACAAACCATGGTTGAACATGCCATGGCCCTTGGTAGAGCAAGGCACAGCCCATGGTAGAGCAAGGCATCTCCTGAGGTAGCGATAGGCATTGCCCGCAAGAGCCCTAGCACACAGCCTGTGGCCAACCAAGGGTTGTCTACGAGGTCGACCAAGCCAGTGCCTATGGTTGAACAAGGCATCGCCCATGGTTGAACTTGCCATTGCCGTGGTAGAGCCAGGCACAACCTGTGATTGAGGAAGGAATCGCTTGCAGTAGAGCCAGGCACAGCCTGTGATTGAGTAAGGAATCGCTTGCAGAAGAGCAAGGCACAGCCTGTGGTCAACCAAGGGCTGTCTACGAGGTCGACCAAGCCATTGCCTATGGTTGAACAAGGCATCACCCATGGTTGAACTTGCCATTGCCTTGGTAGAGCCAGGCACAACCTGTGGTTGAGTAAGGAATCGCTTGCAGTAGAGCCAGGCACAACCTGTGATTGAGTAAGGAATCGCTTGCAGTAGAGCAAGGCACAGCCTGTGGTCAAGCAAGGCATCGCCCGAGGAAGAGCTAGGCACTGCCCTTGAGCCACTGAGCCCACAGCCTGTAGTCAACCGAGGCTCGTCTCTATGGTCGACCCCACCATCGCCCATGGTAGAGAAAGGCACAGCCCATGGTCGAGCAAGGTACTGCCTATGGTTGGGCAGGGCAAACGCCGTGGGTGAGCAAGGTTTTGCGCGTGGAGGACCAAGGCACTGCTCATGTGTGACCAAGTGCATACTCTGTGGTCAACCAAGGCATCGCCCGAGGAAGAGCGAGGCACTGCCTGTGAGCAACCGAGTGCATAGCCTGTGGTTGATGAGGGTATCGCCCATGATCGACTAATGGCTATTGCTGAGGTCGAGCAAGGCACTGCCCATGTTAAACTGAGCACAGAGCCCATGGTCGACTGATTGTTGTCTTCATGGTCAACTAAGCCATCACTAGTGGTGGAGCAAGGCACTGGCCGTGGTAGAGCAAACCACAACCCATGGTCAAGCAAGGTATCGCCCGTGGTAGAGCGAGGCACTGCTCATGAGTGACCAAGTGCATAGTCTGTGGTCAACCAAGGCCTATCTCCATGGTCAATCGGGGCCTGCCTCCATGGTAGGAAATGGCTTAGCCCATGGTCGAGCAATGAATTGCCCCTGCAAGAGCAAGGCACAGCCTAGGGTTGGCCAAGCCATGGCTCATGGTAGAGCAAAGCACAGCCAGTCGTGGAGCATGGCATCGCTCATGGTAGAGCAAGGCACAGCTAGTTGTGGAGCATGGCATCGCTCATGGTCGCGCAAGGCACAGCTAGTTGTGGAGCATGGCATCGCTCATGGTAGAGCAAGGCACAGCCCGTCGTCAAGCAAGGCATCACCTAGGGTAGGTGATCCACTGCCCATGGTCAAGCAAGGCACGGCTGGTGGTCGACTAAGGGCTGTCTCCAAGGTCAACCAAGCCGTCGCCCATCATAGAGCATGGCACAGCCGATGGTGGAGCAAGGCATTGCTTGTGGTAGAGCAAGGCATCGCCTGTTAGCGATCGAGCACACTGCCAGTGGTTGACCGGGGCCTGTCTCCATGGTTGAACAAGCCATTGCCCATGGTAGAGCAAGGCACCGACCATGGTCAAACAAGCCATTGCCTGTGGCTGACCAAGGGCTCTCGCCATGGTTGAGCAAGGCATGGCCCAGGGCTGATTGAGGGCTGTCACTGTGGTCATCCAAGCCATTGCCTGTGGCAGAGCGAGGCATAGCCTATGGTTGAGCAAGGCATCGCCTGTGAGCGATCGAGGACACGGCCAGTGGTTGACAGGGGCCTGTCTCCATGGTTGAACAGGCCATTGCCCATGGTAGAGCAAGGCTCTACGTGTGGGTAAGCAAGCCCTCATCCACGGTAGAGCATGCCACCGCCGGTTGTCAACCAAGAGCTATTGCTGTGGTCAATGATGGCGTCACCCCATGATTGACCAAGGGCTGTTGCCATGGTAGAGCAGGGCAAAGCCCGTGAGTGACTGACCATACAGCCTGCAGTCAACCGAAGGATGTCTCCGTGATCGACCAAGGCACTGCCCATGGTCAACCTAGAGCTGTTGCCATGGTTGATACACGCATTTACCCTTGATTGACCAAGGGCTGTCCCATAGTAGAGGAAGGCATCACCCATGGTAGAGTGAGGCACAGCCCATGGTCAACCAAACTGTTAGACCCCTGAGCTCTAGCCCCGGAGGATGCACACAACAGGCCAAACCTCCTGGGTAGTGGTGGCGCATAAGCCTGCACACAAGGATGCGCGGGCAACCAGGTGCTTGGTGTTGAGAGGATTGCAAGTCCATGAAGCGGGCAAGGGTGGAGATGGTCACACGAGTGCGCACGGAGGCACCAGTGAAGGGAACAACCGATCAAAGCTCAACAGTGTGCTGAGGGGCCAGATTGTGGCCAGGGAGCGCCACAAGGCACAAGTTGGTGGACGCACGGGTGGGCAGTGAGGATGCCCATGAGCAAGGCATGGTGCAACGCTCTAGGAGGTTCATGGAACCTGATACAACCGCGCAAAGGCACTCTAGGAGTGCGCACAACTCAACAGGCCTGGCAGACGCTAAGGGAGGCTTAGCGGCAGGGGAGTTGACTACTTGTGGAGATTGGTTAAGTCCTTGACCATGCTCGAGCACCGGTGGACGCAGCAAGCCCGTTCAGACGACCGTGATCTTGGGAAGGAGATCATGGACGTGCATCCTAGAGGGGGATGAACCTGGACGACGAGGCTAAGCTGGCACCAAGTCAATCCAGGGAAATCCGGGAAGATCCTCCCGGGATATGGCAAGGCAATCTGTTATGGAAACAATCTTGGAGATTGCAGATCGACAGCCAAGATTGGACGAATTGAGATCAGATGGAGAGAATCAAGGGATTCTCACCTATCAGTTGCCATATCAGATCTGCTTGGCTCCCCTATATAAAGGAGGGCAGCCTCATTCGGTAGAGGAGCCAAGAAGCAGCGAAGAGGCGAGAGACACCAGACTCCAAGCAGAGG
>CXYZ01009522.1:1238654-1249267 GCA_900006705.1 Sonneratia caseolaris | reverse complement strand
TGCGGCTTCTCAACACGGCTGTAAAATTAACAACGTCCAATCAAGGGAAAATAAGTCGATGTAGCTGTAAAGTGGAAACTGCCAAGAAATGAATCTATTTGAATTTGGCGTCTCATAAACGCAATACAGAAAATTAAGTGCTTGGGCATTTGAACCGAAATAAATTCAGATTTCTATCGAATCGTCGCTGAAATTGCTCCCTTTTGAATTGATGATAGACCACAGGTGACTTTCTGAAGGTGGGGACAATGAAACAAGCCTAAAAGGCGTTGCACGCAGTTCTACTCCGGTCTTTTGGAGGCGAAGGTACGATGGGAAATTAAATGATGGAAGTACATAATATGAAGAAGTGAAAGAGAAGAAAGCTACTGAAGAAGTCTGCTCTTAAAGTCTATGTTTTTGCGATAACAGGGAACTTATACGGGAAAAATAGATGCAAGGTAGATATATTCTGAAAACCCAAGAAAGGAGGCCTTCAGTATGACCATGAAGAGGAGGAAGGTGGAGATAAAGCGTCGGATATATACAGGAAACTGACATTTCAGTGCTCATAAAGTCAGCCATCTTCATTCCCTTCTGAAAAAAAAATCTGTGAACTGCGCGACAGACAGACAGACAGAGGGAGGGAGGGAAGGAAGGAGGGAGAGAGTGTGCGTGCATGTGTCAGCTAAGTTCGCATTGACACTATTTATGGTAGCGGCGACTCTCCAATTCTGGAAAAGGGAAGGAAACTCCTAGGAAGGTTCAACTGCAGGGGGTCGTTTTCAGTTAACTGCGGGGGGACGTTTACTGTTTCTTGGCCCATAATCGAAGTATAGTATATTAGGAACTGTATTAACTTTTTTCAATCCGATGTAATCTTTAAAAACAACTCCGAACAGCGTAATTTCCAAATGGTTGCAAGAGAATTTGAACGTAATTTCCAAATGGTTGTAAGAGAATATGAACCAAGGTCTTGTCCCTTTGCAGTCGATGAAATTCACTGCATAACTTCTGTGAGTGAAGCCATTGTTTATGCTGCTCCTGTTGAAGCACATTCATATCCTCTGAGAAAGACGATCAACGCTTCTCCTTGTACTTGCCTCGTGGGCAGTGACAACGAGAGATTTTTTTATTACTACTATTTTATATATAACAGTCGCAAGCAGACGACCATGAAGGCTCACCTGTTACTGATTAAAGAACAAATTATGTTTTGTAAGCTGTTCAATGACACTCATGAATACTCCCCGAAGCCAGCAAGATCGGATGATTAATTAAGATATGTATCATTAAGCAAATGTAGATGGACAATGCTCAAATTAACTGTGGAAATGCCCCTTCTGGTCAGCTGAAGATGCAGAAATTTTCCCGCCAAGGGCTCGTTATAAATCAACACCCACTAAGTCGATATTTACGAATGATTGATAGCGATGGATCGTTCCCTCGCATGTCAGCTCCTTGTCGGGCATGTCTCGCAATCGCCAAAGCTCGATACCACCGCAGTACAATGTCAGAAAACCAAGAATCTCTTAATCATAATCAATTGTAGCATGCACGATTGTACTGTATTCGCTCTCTGAATTATGTTCTATTAAGGTCTTCGATGTGCGTGTATCCAAAAACTTGTAAGCTAATNTTTCTCTGAATTATGTTCTATTAAAGTCTTCCATGTGCGTGTATCCAAAAACTTGTAAGCTAATTAACTCTAATATAACAGTCAAGCTGCTGGATAAACTTCCTCAGTTCAAGAATTCTCTGGCCGCGCTGCTTGCGAAAGCAACAAAAAGTATGTACGCACTGTCCCATACCCACAAGACATGAGAGGTGATTGTCCATAACGTCAATTCTGAAGCCAAGAGACCTGAATACGAGCTAGAAGATCAACTGACTATAGAGAGCTTAGCTCCATGTCCATCACATGCACGGTAAATACTCTTAATCATGTACTCACCTTGAAAGGATTTCGGGCAGTCATTAGAGGGTTGCAACCAAAGTGTTACCACCAACAATAACATGTTGGCCACCTCGAGAGTTCTCCCCATCATCTTTTTTTTGGGTTGAAATGCAGCAACAGCTTGTGATTAATAGATGATTCCTGACATAACTTGTCAAGACAACTGATAATTAACAACGTTCGATTCAGAAGACAAAGTCAGCACAACTGCGAGGTCAAATCTGTTCAGAAAATGATATATCTGAGGTGACGGGTGGGGGTGCTTGGGTCTGAAACCTAGGCCCCGGCCTGAACCCGGCCCAAAGCATTCCATTTGTTTTAGAACATGTCGAAGTATCCACGAACACTGTCTTTGACTATTGCATCATATTTCTCTCTCTCGACAAAAATTATCTGGTCCCATCTCTCATGTGTTGCAAACATGAATACATTCTGAGAGATGTTGGCATGATTCCAAAAAACAAAAGGAAAGACTTGCTTAAGGTTGAAGGGCTGACTTTTCTGATCCGAGGTTGAAGGGCTGATGATTCTAATGCTCTGCTTCCCCTATTTGCATATATGGAAGATAGCAAGTGTGTTGTCAAACTGAGAAACTCACTGTTCAACCTAAATGGAAAACAATTCGAAGGATTTTGCGGCAATGAAGAGGTTGAATGTAACAGATTTATTTTATTATGAAAAAAGCAAAGAAAAGAAAGAGGAAACAAAATTAGAGTTCTATGTGATCGTACAAGTTTACTTTCGTCCTCCCCATTGCTCCCCTTAAAGGTGATCCACATGAAAACTGAACGAGTTTTATTAATTCCTTATTTTCAAGCGATGACGGCTTGGATTAACCCTTCAATACTTAAGTGAGTATAAGAGTCGAATATAAGGAAAAAGAGAGGAGGAGAGGATGGCTCCCGGAGAGCGCCCATATGTGTGTAGGGAGGAAGAATTGAAGTTGGAAGTGGAGAGATTGGAGATTGAACTTGAGGAGAGTGGGCTGACGACAAAATCCTGGAGTAGCCTCAGAGTCTTGAAACATATACCCCTTGGGACGACTTCTTTGACTCCCAGTCGGAGGAAACCAAGTCGATGCCCCCGACCCTCAAAGTCGGATTGTGTTGAGTTGGGTGGGTGGTTAGCATTAGATGGGATCGGCTTGAGTCGGGCAAGACCAGTCAGTAGGTCAGTGTCCTATCAAAGTGGCAGTTGCGGTCAGAGCCGGGGCTGTGAACCCTTGAGGTCGAGATCGTTAGAATTGGGATTGGCACGCAGACGTTAGGAAGTCAAGGACGATTCGATTGGGGTCAGTCAGGCGACTAAGGGCGACTCAGATTTGGACTTCCCTCGACTTTAGTTATCGATCACGGCATAGACAACAAAGTCGGGCATATTGATCATCAATCCGTGGCTCATCATGTTTGGGACAGGTTAGTCGGAGGAGGCGACTTGGGTGAGTCAGAATTCGTGGTTGATCATGTGGGCCAAAGAAAAACCATGCATAGATCTTTTGAATACGTGCTTCTCAGCCAATGACTACGCACTATTGGTTAGAAAGGGGTGAACCATGTAGCATTGGGTTTTCGACTAGTAATATATAATTCTTATGGGCCTCTAAGGAGAGTGTTAGTATTTAGCCTAATAAGGAAAATTCAAGCAAGCTAAAAGTTCTCGAAGAGAAATTCTCACCAGGTTAGTCGCCTTGCCAAGTCAGAAAGGGGACGAAAAGTCCCGGGCTCAATATTCTTCATCGAGTTGGAGTGGATGCCGATTTTGACAGAGTGATTGAAATGGAGTGCAATCCACGGCCGAATGAAGAGCTTTTATCTTCCCATATGTGAAGAGTCGTCCTGTGTCTATCTTGACAAATTAAAGAAACGATGAAAGGATGAGTCATGCGGACTGAGCTTTTATCGGCCCACTAGCAAGGGAAGGACAAGATTAGTGGCATTTCATCAGTCAGCCTCTGCCATCCGTCGTTGCAAGCTGGAACATAGCTGACATGTCAGATTAAAGAAACAATGAAAGGATGCGTCATGCCCACGAAGCTACCCACAATGACCTGTGTCCCGTTTCTCATTAACACGCATCCCACCCCCACCAGCACCACGATCCCCCGGCGCCAACCACACACTTTCATATGATAAATTTTGTTAAAATATATATAATTATATTATTATTATTATGATCAATGAAAAGTATTTAAATTAGAGGTATAACAATAAAAAGAAATAAGAATTTGGGTTAAATCACCTATTAAAGACTATCATGACATAGAGAAAGTCTCCCTTTATATATATTTGAATATAAACCAATTATGAGTAGCCTGAGTATTAAAAATAAAATTATTCTTTAATTTCTTAGTTAGATTACAAGCGTATTTTACTTGAATCTATCTAAAATTTATAATTAAAAAAAAAGAAAGCCAGGATAAACCTTGGAATGAACAGCTACGGATGTCGGGGCGTTGCAGCAAATGTATCACCACCAACAGTAATNTATTTATATCAATTTCGATTTGGTTCCGAACTCCACCATGATGAATCTGAGAATGAGACTCTGCTAGAAAATTGATGGGTCCATGTGGGTGAGATGGGCTGACGGTGAGCATGGTCTGGTCCGGAAGCGGTCCTTGGTCCTCCAATGGGTCATGGTGCACCTCGAATGCCTGCAAGGAAGCCTAGCTGGGCTGGGTTTTCCGAACAGGCTCTATGATGCTCAAGTCAATAGTGGCGGCGAGACAGGTGAGAGGAAAGCTTAAGAAAGATGCAGAATAAGTGGAGAGTGAACTCATCCTACCCCCATGTGAATGGGAGTATTTATAGACGATGTTTGGTTAAGTTACCTGTGTGGTGCGTGATGGGCTCCGTCGACTGTGGAGGATTGACATGGGCGACTTGCGTAGCAGACCGGCCGACTTGACTGGGCATCGGATGGCATGAGGGCGTGGGCCGGCTTTGGTTAATATACTGACTGGGCAATAGAGGTTAACTCAGCCGGTCGGCTTGACCCCGCGCATCGGTCCGGCCAACTAGTCTGGCTGGGGACGAGGGACTGAGCGTTCTCTGATCGACTCAGCTCGGTGGTTGGCAATGGGTGTCGGTTGTCGGTTGTCGGTCATGTAAAAAATGTATTATTTTTTTATTCACCTTATTATTAACTATGGGTCTATTGATATTCCATGGTTTCACTATTCAGCATCTTTGACAGGTTTAATTGACACTATATAATCGAGTTTGTAATTAAGTTTTTGTTATTATAACATAATTATTTTGTTATTGTTTAGTAAATTATACTTAATTCTAATTGAATAGATTTCTAGTATATATTTTTCAAATTACTGTTTTAGCCAAAAACATTTATAGATGACTTCTAAACTCATATGATAAATTTTGTTAAAATATACATAATTATTATTATTATGATCAATGAGAAGTATTTAGATTAGAAATATGACGATAAAAATGAATAAAAATTTGGATTAAATCACCTATTAAAGACTATCATGACATAGGAGAAAGTCTCCCTTATATATATATTTGATTATAAATCAATTATGAGTATCGTTAGTATTAAAAATAAAATTATTTTTTAATTTCTTAGTTAGATTACAAGTGTATTTAATGGGAATCTATCTAAAATTAATTTTTTTTAAAAAAAAGCCAGGATGGACCTTGGAATGAATAGTTACGGTTGTCGAGGCATTGCAGCAAATGTATCACCACCAACAGTAATATGTTGACGTACTCGAGAAGTGTCCCCAAGTTTTTCGATGAAATGCTGCAGCAGCTTCCTAGTTGGTGACTGAGCACGCGGTTTTCAGGGCGGCTATGAAATTGGCGATGAGGCAGGCAGGGAAGGGAAAAAACATTAATATTTTGCTAAGGTCGTTAAATTTGAATAATGTTGACAGTTTATATAGCACTCCTTAATGACGTAATTTCATATTTTAAATATGTGTATTGTCATGTAATACATAGTTGGACCTATTATTTTTTTATTATTTTCTCTCTCCACACCTCTTTATCGGCTCTCTCTCTCACTCTCTCTCTCGTTCGGCTCTCTCTCCCTCTCTCTCTCTCACTCGGCTCCTGAGGGAGAGAGGGAGGGAGAGAGAGGTGTGAAAAGAGAAAGTAATAAAAAAATAGTAGGTCTCATCATGTGTCACGTGACAATTTACATATTTAAAATATGAAACTACGTCATCAAAAAATGCCATATAAACCGCCCACGTTATCAAAAATTAACGGAGTTAGTAAAAAATTAACGGAATGTACTAAAATGTAATATATTTAAAAAAAATGTATCACATAGTTATATTTTAAAAATTTTGTACAAAAGTGTTACATTATCAAAACGTTTTATACTAACAGTACAATTTTCCCGAAATATCGAAAAGAAAATTTACATTCATCTCACTCTCCCATTATTTATTTATTAATTATTTTTTATGAACAACTTTGTTGTGTTCGTGAATATATATATATATATATACACGTTTTCGGTGATATGGATGTTGGTGCAGGATATTTCCTTTCTTTCGTCTATCTACTATTGTCAAACCCTCACTCCCCAATAAAATATAGCAAAAATACAGACCTTTTCGAACAGGAGATGAGGAAAAGGACGAGAGACGAACAGGAGTTGGTCTCTCGTCCTTTTCCTCATCTCATGCTCGAAAAGCTGTTCATCTCTCGGTCTCGGTTACCGAAAGACGAACCAAGAGACGAACCGGAGTTGGTCTCTCATCCTTTTCCTCATCTCATGTTCGAAAAGATCTGTATTTTTGCTATATTTTATTGGGGAGTGGTCAGTGGATTACAAAAAAGTAGTCCCAAATGGTCTCTCTTCCTTTTCCTCAAAGAGCAGGACTGGGATATACATACATATATATATATATATATATGAGTCCACTCATTCTTATAGGGAGAACTACAGGTATAGAGCTATAAGACTGGGAGGCAACCAGCTTCACCATTGTTCTCTCCTGCTGAAAACTGGCTCTCTTATCTTCTCTATCCGATCTCCCTCCACCTCCTGCTCTGTTCTACAAACACCGCATTTCACAGCTATTCTTGATCAGAAGTAAAGGAAGATGGATCGAAGGTTAGTCTTCTATATATTACAATTTCATCTCAATCACTATATTTTTTGTTTTATACAATCTTACCTTTCTTTCATCTTCCCAAAACTTCATCTTCCGCATTTGCAGCAATCTTACCATAAGAGATTAAAATGTTTGTTCAATTTTCATGAATGCTTTGTCAGTCTAAAGCCTCATAAATATTTTGATGTTTATGTATCTCAAACTTCTACTCTCTCGTCCTCGTTTCCATGGTAAAACTTCCCAACACGACTCTATAATTTCTCTATCTCCCAATCTATTTTGAAGGATGGCATAAAGATTGCACACTTCAGTATTGTTCTCTCAACTTTCGAAATCACTAGTGATCTGTCATTGCTTTGGAATGAACGTTTTAGGAAGTACAGGTAAATTTCTATCATGATTTTATCTGTTGTCCCATACTCCCAACTCCATACTTCTCTCTTAATTTCTAATCTTCCAAATTCATTGAATTTAATGCCTCCATTGCTGAAAAGCACCGGTCTGAGCAACAGAAGCGGGATGATCTTCCGTTTATGTTGAATAATGACGTTTCCTCATTTTCCCACCATGTCGGCTCCGACACAGGGCAAAGACATGAAGCAGAGCATTCTTATGTGTGTGGCCTTCACAGAATTCGTTTGTGCACTTTCACCCCCTAAACTATAGGAATTTACCACCCCCACACCCACAAAAAAGTTTTTATCATCGTCATCATCACTCCCCCCAAAACTCTAAATTAGTGCTTTGCAATTTCTGAAACATTTTCCCATATGGATATATCCGAGTAATTTAGATTTCTCACTCCCATACTAGAGACGTTAAACGGGCGGGGTTGGCCAAAATTAAACCGTCCAGATTCGGAACCGGCCTGGGCCGCTCATAATTTGGCCAATAACCATTCTTATTAGGTTGGGGACGGTTATGGGCCGGTTCAGAAATATGGAAACGTTGAACCGTAATTGGTATGGGTCGTTATCCTGTTGAACCAGGTCGAAAACATTTAGAAACCAACTCGAAACTATTGGAAACTAGATTGGACCGTACCGGACCATAAAAAATTGTGCAAATTAATGGTTGGATTTTGTCATATTAATTTAAATTTAAAAAAAATTAAAAAAAATCAACGGTTCACCAGTCAAACCAGCCCGAACCGTTAATCGACCTATTTATAACAGTTTTGGGCCGGTTCATATTTGCTTGAACCATGACTCATAACCGGATCGGGTAACCGGGTTAAATAGTTTTAAGCTCGGACAACACTTTTAACACACTATCCCATACCGATAAAAAGAAAATTCATAGTTGGGAAAAAAAAACCTATTAATATATTCACCTTCCTCAAACTAAGTCAGGTAGGACCTGCAATATTTTTTTTAATCATAAATAGCTAAACATTCCTAAAGAAAATGTTCCCCAAGATATGTACGTTAGATATTTTAAAATTTGGTACGGCCTAAATACGACACAAAAAAATCGTGCCTAAGTGGGAATTTTCGGGCCATATAAGATATTGGGCCGTGTCAGGATGGCCCAAAAAAATCAAATAGGCCGAAAAGGATGAAAATTATTTTTAAAATAAAAAATTATGGGAAATTTTGAAAAATTGATTAATTATATATAATTATATTTTAATATTTTGTTTAAATTCATATAAAATTTAAATTAATCGATCAATTATATTATAAAAATATTATGGGATATGAAAGTATTTAAATTACTTTTAAAAAACAATTTTTGGTGTGATTTGGACCATGCTCAAGCCACATGAAGCATAAAATATTCATGTCCGGGTCTGAATTTCCAGGCTGCCCTAGAGTTAATTCATGCCGTGCCAGTACTTTGTTGGGCTAGCCCAAATTGCTAGGTCTATAGTATACACGAAGTCATGTTTTTGTCACATGAGAGATGGGAAGGAAAAATTTTGTCGAGAAAACAAATCGGCCGAAGCATTATTTGATGTAATAAATATTTTGATTCTTAAACAAATGAGGGGAAGCAAGTAGAACATTATTATGCTCATTAAACTAAGGGAAATTGCATCGAAGTTAGTTAAGTAATTGTTTATTTATTTATTTATTACTGCAATTGGTAGGAGTTAGGACCTCTTTTAAGTTAGAGAAAAAACTTTCAATTAATTGCACAAATGATATATGAAATTCTCAAAAAAGTTCAAAAATTGTCTAAAATTTTTTGGGTACTCCATTGATATAAAATATTCTAAAATATATTTTTAGTTAATACAAATAGTTAAAATTGTGATAACACACACAGATACAATACTATTAGTCACTTGGTAATATTTCTTCATATCCTTGATTTGGCTTTGTTAATTTGGCAGTCCTTTGCTTATCAACAAAATCGGGACAGTTCTGATGGCTGCAAAGATGATAAGTTTACCGGTGGCGCGCTGGTTGCAGTCCCATAACAACGGCCCCAGTTCATTTCAAGGTCACGGTACAATTGAGTGGATTTACTATGTGTGTGAAGCCTTATATATTCTTGCCCACACCATTGTTGTGATGAATTTAAGCTCTTCCCCATTGATCTTCTCATGTGCGGAGATTGTGTTTGAGTCTGTTGGATTCGAGTTGATGTTGTGGACGAGCACCTCTCATGTTGCATGGGTTATGATCAACGTGTGCATATTTGTTGTCGCTTTAGTATGCACTGCACGCAGAGAAATGTTAGACTTTCCGAGTGGGATGGTTCAATTGCTCGATGACGATGTTTTCTCAGAAGTTCAGTTCAATGGGATGGAAACCACATCAGCGGGAGAAATTGAGATTGTTGTAGTCTCACCCTAAAATATGTGTGGTTTTGATGGACAACGGCTGCCGTATGTATGTGTGTAGTAGAATGTATTTGATGTTTTCATGTCAGGGCCTCGTTTCAGTTGTGCCATCATGGATCAGTCTAGAAGTCTATATTACATATTTGTGTAACGCAAATAATTGATAATTATCTCCGATGTATTAGCAATTACATATCTCATGCATTGTGTTTTACCTTGAGTTCATTCTTCATAAATGTAGTGCTGGCAGCGTTACCAAGGAAGTGGACGCCAATGGCAACTTGCCACTAATGACGTCTCTTCCCCCCAGAGTTTCCTCTTCCTTCGAATTTTTTATTTTATTTTATTTGATGTAGATTAACCTAAACGACCATCAGCATGCCTAGAACTAATCATTCCTCCTAAACAACCTTAGCCTTATCATTTTCAATCTCAAAATCACTCATCACTCATCAAAACATCAAGATTCAAACAATACTACAAATCCATTGGAGTTCAGCCCTAAATCAGCCTAAACAATTGGCATGTACGGACGGAACTTTTCCCCAAAAATGGTTTCGAACCTGATGACAACCATTCCTTCAAATTATCCATAAAAAAAAAAGCAACAATATCACCCAAACTTGGCTGAAAACAATTCACTATGTCGCTTAAGAACCTACCCATTAATTGGGCAGCATCCTGGCTAAGTAATCTGGAGAACTAGCAACACTAAATGATTGCAAATCAAACGTCAAAAGACTCATAAAAACAGCGAACAAATAAATTCCCCAACATTCAACTGCAAATATTTC
>CXYZ01009522.1:1174504-1228095 GCA_900006705.1 Sonneratia caseolaris | reverse complement strand
AGGAGGCCGTACAGAGGAGGCCGAACACGACGGCACAGCAACGGCGACAAGAGAGGTCAAGACTTGCCCCCTTCTTTATTTAGGGTTGCCCACTGCCGAAAGAAGCTCTCCCAGAAGAATAAATTCATGAAAAGTCCCCTTGTTACAAGATATGCACTTATTATCCAAATTGCCCTCATTATCTGTAAATTATCATGGTCTTAGTTTTCAATTAAAATTAAACCAACCTAAATCTGTCATTCTTGCGAAGTATTTTTTTTTTCCTAATCTACTATGAGTGATGAGTCAAACAACATTAGTCTCTCTCAAAATAAATATTTCAATGAATAATTACAAAAACTTCTTAAAAAAATTATAACTAACTCGAAAAACTTTATAATACTCTAAATTTATATCATTTTGATCAAGTTAATTTGGAAAATTTTGCACTGAAATTTTAGAACTCCCTCATATTATCATAACTTATGTACCATTGGATTGATCCCAAATCCCCAAACATTTTCCAAGCCAAAATAATATGTCTACACTCAATGCAACAAAATAAACATTGTGGATTTATGTTCAAATATGGATATATTTTCCTTATGAATAGCTTATAAAATGCAGTTAAAAAACTTGTAACCCACTTACTTACTCATAAATCAGGATAAATTTATTTAGTTTGTAGAACTATATGGCATTGAGCAATGATGATACCCTTCGAGCAATTTTCTCAGTGCTCGAGCCAGCAATAAGGCTCATGAAATTTACGGCACACCTCATGTTCTTCAAAGGCTTTTGGAGCTCACTCTTCCACAAGGGCATCTAACCTCTGGTCCTGTCATGTTGGTCGGCGTTGGGGCTAGAAGCTAATGAGGGAGAGTGATTAGAAAGTGCCCTTAAAAGGCTTCCCAGGAAACTAATTCGATCCAACTATTAAGTTTTCAATGAGTTACTCTAATTATCTCTCTGTGTGTGAATTCACCTGAGGTCTCCTGTGAGGGTGTATACGATCACTTGTCTTTCTTCTTCATCTTCTACTTCTCCTTATCTGGGCTGGAAACTCCGTGCCCTCGATGGGTAGCATTGCTTACTAGTTAACGGGTCAAAGAGAGTGAAGTCGAGATGGTCATCTTCTAGAGGTTAGAGCAATATTGACTTGTGAAGAGACTAATAGGAAGTTGAGGATGCTATATGCTGATGAATTTTTTTTCCTAGAGACCATTAAAAAATTGATAGATGAAATTATTATTATTATTCAAAAAGAATTGTGATATTTGAATAAAAGTTTCTTCGTATATAAGAATAATTGATTTTAAAGCGAAGAAAGCTTTAGCATACAGACAACTTACGACAACTAATTTCATTTAATCATATTAATGACGGATTTAATTGTACGTTGATTGGGCTGAATTGTTGTGCCCATATTAAAAATAAGACAATCGTTCATGTATAAATATCTATTTTTATCCAATAATGGACCTAAACCCAAGCCTTTAGGCCCACCCACTAAGCCCAACTGAAACAATCTTCTGCTCTAACCCAATTTCCACTCTCCCCTCGACCTTTCTCATCCTTACTGTGTTGGAAGCCACCTGTAGAAATATAAGACAGAAAGAGCAGGAGGCAGAGAGCATGGAGAGACTTTCAGAATTAAAAAAAAAAAGAAACAAAAAATAAGGAGGAGAAATTGAGAGAAACAGAGGATGAGGATGGGGAGTAGCGGGCGAAGGAAGAATAGTAGAGGCGGAGATGGAAATGTAAGAGGTAAGAAACCCCAATTTGGAAGCATAAGTACTGAGATGATGAATGTATTATGCTACATGCCCTCCGATTATAAATGTTATCAGTTCATTTATTTATTCTTATGAGAATCATATTTCTGATCGGCTTTAGGTGAGGATAGTTCTTTGTGGCTTAGGGCTATGGNATGCTACATGCCCTCCGATTATAAATGTTATCAGTTCATTTATTTATTCTTATGAGAATCATATTTCTGATCGGCTTTAGGTGAGGATAGTTCTTTGTGGCTTAGGGCTATGGGCTACAGACCATTTGGGAGGGGGAAAGAGCCCCGATTCACCCTTTTTCTCTGGTTTCACTTTGACCGGTGCTATCCGCAACAATTCTTATAATATACTCATCTTAGTCAAGATTGATTGTGTCATGTTATGCTGGTTTTGGCCTTGGGTTCGAAGTGCATCATCTGTGATTTATTCACCTCTCCAAAAGAAGAAGTAAATTATGCAGGGCACGTCAATATACTTACATGACATCCGCGTGTGATTTCTGGTATACATATTCCTATCATTGATAGGAAGGTGAAGCCGGCATGGTAAATTGACTCAGGGAAATTCTCATCTCTGTCAATATTTGTTATTATTTTTTATTGTAAAATAATATAAATATATAAATATAGTTTTGAGAAACTTATTAATGGAATTAAAGTGTTCATGTATGAATTAGCATGGTATGACGGGTGCTAGAATGATATATATATATATATATATATGTATGTATATATTCAATTGGTGTTACTGGATACATTCAACTGCGGCCAGCTCTATTATATCTCCAAGTCTATGCTTTAATTTTGTTCATATATTTAATGGTGAAAATATATGAAGGGGAAAAATGGAATGCTGTTTCGATGAACAGTGAAACTAGTAGCTCTTTGTTCAGTAATGATTTAAAATTGTTCATGAAAAATATAAATAAATAAAAACTGGAGGAGTAAGACGGTACAGAAAACTTACAGTTCAGCACTCGTGTCTTTCATCCATCTTGCTCCCCTTCTGATCCTGGAAGCTGTGAACTGCCCCCACTGCTATGTATATATATGAAGCGGAGGGGGAGAAAGACAGAGATCAGAGATCTATCCTTATCATGCATCTTCTCCATCTAATTCTCTGCTTCCTCTCCTTCTATTCCTTCCCCTTCTCTGTCGTTTCACCAGAACCCCCCACACATCAATCTCTATCTGTCTCTTCAGTGTTGGGGGTGCGGCTCCCGAGTTGAATTATCCGCATAATGTTGAGGAATTAGCGTCGTTCGATTGGGAGGTCACACAAGAAAATTATTGCGTGATTCCTCCATAATGAGAAGGGATCAACTTGTCAATTTTACCTCCTGCCAATGGCAAACGGCAAATCTCCTTTGGTAGGAGACCCACCTTATGGCCTGTCAAATTGTACATGCAGGTGGCTCAGCCGCACACGAGCTCAATTCGTCTAACTTCATTGGTGGCATGGGATCTGTGTTTGCGGATTTTATGTTCGAAATATCCTTTCGTAACTTAGGATCACGGCATTTGAACAGATCTCCTGCATGCTGCATCATCCTTCTTCATACGCGATTGATAGTAATGCGTAGTTAGTATCCGCAATTGTTATAACCGCATGGAGCCATTTCAGAAATCGTCGGCAGTGCTACCGCAGCCACGCAACACAACAAGGCATTAGCTTACGATTTGTCTGCGACATACGTAATACTGCAAACGTAAAATGTATGGATTGTGAAATTGGCTCTTAATCTGTAGGAGCCTGCGAATTGGTTGTAAGAACACTGGGCTTCACTTCAGATCGTCCTTGACTCCGGGCCCAGCTCGACTGATGAGAAAGAAGAGAAACACTACACTGACCGCTTCGCCATCGATTTCCCTTTGAAACGGAAGCAGAGGACAAGAAAGTCCGTGACCATCGCGGCGCCGGGCCGAAGAGACGGCGTGTCCAGATGGGCCACCTGAATTTAAACCTTTGTCCAAACCCTGTGAAATTGGAGGGGGCACCAACGTGCATCAACTCCGAAGGAATTGCGTTCATAAAATTGAATAGCTTTCTCTGTACAGAATACATAACTGAATTATGACTAGGAGTGGCAATTTTCCCTATCCAGAAAGTGTGCGTTGTCGGTGAAGGCAATGAATGATCTGCCAAAATCTAAAAGTGAATCGTAATTCGATCCGTGTTGCCAAACTAAAAATGCTGAGCCTTTTGGCATTTGCTTCAAAGCTCGTCAATGGTTGAACGGGCTTCCCTATTCCCTTATCTTCGAGTCAACTGATATTTGTTAGTACTTCCCAAGTCATGTCTCTTTCCCCTCTCCCTTAAAATATTAGGAGAGATACCGAAACATAAACATTCAATAAAGTATAGAATCGTAACTCAAAAGATCATCAAAACAAAAACATTTTAAGTGGATGGTAGAAATAGAAGGTGGGACAAAATTGAATTAAATGAAGACTTTATAATAAAAGTCCGTTGGACTAACTATTCATCAAGGGGGAAATGAAATGACTTGTCAAAATTTGGGGATTCAAAGGTAAATGTAGTCAATTCTAAAGCCTAGTTAATATATTTAAAAGGATGTACAGAGTAAATATTTAAAGTTGTACTTAAGAAGAAAAATAAATGAAAATGTTGTATTGTAGTATTTTTAAATTATAGAATATTGGAATCACACCTAAATTTTCATGAATAGTAAATACTTTTTTTTTTCTACTTTTAGAAAAGGTTTGAGAAAAATAAAATTTAAGAAAACTCCAAAACTTCTTACCTTTTCAATCCCACATAAGTACACATGGCAATTAATGCCGTGCCAAAACGTACATAATCGGGATATAAATATTTTGTGGTTTAATTGTTATAATTCAATCCAAATCATATAAATAATAATTTTTTAAAATAAATTTATATTTTAAAATGGATACTTTTATAATATAATTTACTGATTATTTTAAATTTTATATTAATTTAAAAAATAATTAAAACATAATTAATTTTTAAAATTTCCATAATTTTTATTTTAAAAAACTATTTTCGTACTGATGCTGACACCCATATCTCTCGAAAACTGCAGCCTGGAATACGCCCACTGGGGCTTTGTTTGTACTGTATCATCAACACCTGGTTGGACTTCACGACTCTGTTAACACATTTGCCATTCCCTGCTTCATTGCTAATTTGACAGCCATCCCGAAAACCCGCGTGCGCTGTCACCTACTCGGAAGCTGCCGCTGCATTTCGAAGAAAAACTTGGGACAGTTCTCGAGCGCGTCATCGTATTACTGTTGGTGGTGATACATTTGCTGGAATGCGTCGACAACCACCGGTATTCATCCAAGGTCACGGCACCTTTGAGTGGATTTACTGGTCATGCCTAGGCTTGTCTATTCTCGCCAAGTGTGCCTCGAAGGAGTTAAGCCTCGGCCGATCCATCTTCTGGTACGCGGAAATGGTATTCACAGCCCTCGGCTCTGAGCTCATATTGCGGACGGGCTTATCACATCCCTTGTGCATTCGTACTTAGTTATGCTTTGGCATGCACCGCTGGCAGAGAACTCTTGAGCCTATTGTTGAGGGCAATTAACCAATCGACTGATGACGATCCGCCGCCCACGGGGTCCAAGCTTGTCGATGTGGAAAGTCAGATAATTGTAATAGGGTGTCAATTTTTCACTTAAGTATGCTTTGCCAGATACTAATCCGCTAATTAATACTCAGGGTGATGCATCCTCATCGTCTCTTCCACTTTAAGGGCAATTGATATTAGTGATGCTTCTTGGCGTTGAGAAGACGCCCTTTTTGACAATTGATCTTCTTGACGGAGCTCCTCTCGGAGAAGCTTAACCTAAAATTCATGAAATTTTGGTTTTTTTAATAATTACATCGGCAATAATCCTGCAAGAGGGGGATTATTCAAAGTGGCCTCAGTGGACGTCAGTTGGCTAGTTAAGACATCTTATCTCTAGAGATAAAAGAAAAAAAAGACGAAAACATTTTTGTACGTGGCATGCCTACTATTTTTATGGGAAATATTTCCGGCCAGAAATTCTTCGGCCGAAATCTTAGTTTTATAGAAGTGGCTAAAATTTTATTTATGAAAAGTGATGTGCATATATATATATTAAAGACAGAATAAAAAAGAGTGCTCAATCGGCAATATTAAAGAAAAATCTTATAATCAAAATTATACTAAGGTTGACTTGATAATTTTGATAAGAAAAATTATGGTATTTTATTATTTTCTTAAATACTGTAATTAATTTTTTGTTACAAAGAATCCTAATCGGAAGAGCGAGAGGGGATACAAATGGGCATAAAAATGTCAGCTATGAGAGTTAAAATCTAAAATACGTGGATGTAGGTGAGATATACAATATTGTTTTGATATATTAATTCTTGTGTACACATGTTTCACATGTCAAAATCAACGTCGCATTGTACGTATGTAAACGTGCCGTGTGGGTCCCACGTTGCATCACCATCCCCGTGTCTCTTCTAGACGAGGCGACGTCCACTTCAGGAAGAGAGAGAGAGAGTGTTGGCGGCTGGCGCCGTTTTGAAGTCCAATTTGCGGAAGAAACAAACATACGTGGACGACGAAGCCACGTCACAAGCTTGATTGACCCGGCACGTTGCACATCATTTTCTTTTTCCGTAATCAGAATGTTTATTACTCTGTTCTTTTTACTGATTGGGTTTTTTTTTACCCTCAACAAAAATTCTTATTCCCATATCCAATGCGGTGCAAACGTGATCATCATCATTCATAACGGTAGCTTGTTGCATATGACAGGAATCATTGCACCATATAATTGATCAATTTTTTAAGTGAAATTAGTTATTATACCCCACTTGTTACTAATCCATGGTACTATATTTCCATTGTCTTTCCCTTGGGCAAATCTCCGCCGGCACGAGGCTTTTCAATTTGTCAAATTCGTGCATCAAAGGGCAACTTGTCAGAGTAGGACCCACCTAAGACAATGGGCCCTTCCTAGTAGTCCTTTGTCCAGTTGGGGGTACGGCGCGTAGTACTTGCATTCGAACATCCACCCGCAGTTGGGTCCCTACGTCTCCTGCATCCTTGTAAGCGAGTGATCGTAATGGACAGTTAGTGGCTGGAATAATACATTGGTAACTGTTAAAATTACCGTGCGAAGCAATTTGGAAAATCATCAGCACAGCGACCACTGCCATGCAACCCAAGAAGGCAATTGCTTGTACATAAAAAAATTCCTATACTGAAATAGTTTATATAAAAATTATATCATTTATATTAAATATTTACGTAAATTTATAATAGTTATTTTGATTATATAGATGTGAATAAAGTTTTATAGCCATCATAGCATCAAATATCAGCCCATTTTTCATCACACTACTACTGCTGTCTAGTGTTTCACTCACAAGTCATGTACATGACATAGACATATATAACCAATCCCACTCTCTATATTCGAGGAACCAGCGGAGCCCCCAGAAGATTCTGAAAGGAAACCTTACCGAGGGTCCATTGATGATTTATTTTGGTCAAGAAAGGAATCTATTATATCTAATTAAAATTTTAAAAATTTTTCAATAAATGAAAAATATAATTGAAAGGATTATTGGAAAGCAGGGGCATAGATATTCGGTAGAGTCCCGTCGGCTCCGGAATGGAAACCCGTGGACAAGACTTGCTCTTTCTTTTTTTTTCCTTTTGTTTTGTGCTATCATTTTTTAATTTTTTTTTTGCTTTTTTTCATTGTTTTTAATTTTTTTGTCACATTATTTAGTTATTGAGGATCTTTTGAAAATATTTTTAATTTTTTAAAATGCCATCAACGGCACATAATGAAAAATCTCTCAATATGACTAAAGTAAAAAAAAATCAAGAAAGTTGAAGATAAAAATAATAAAATAAAAAATTAATATAAAAGTAGTAAAATGATAAAATATTGGGAATTAAAAATATAATATTTATTCCCTTTCAAGAAACAAACGTGTCCCCTCAATCAACCTCAGCCAGGTGCGGCGCCATGAGCATTCACAATTGCCTCTGTGTGGGTCCCGAATCGATAACACGTCCACATTTCACTACACTATCATATTTTAAAATTAGATTAGATCAATTGATTTAATTAAGAGTAATTTGTTGTTCTTTAAAATTAAATTAATTATATTATAAATAAGTTTTATTCTAATTAGATTGATAAATCAAATTAAGCTAGTAAAAAATTAACTGATTTAAAATNAAATATATAATTTTATTATTTAATTTTATTATATTTATACTTTATTTTATTTTAAATTTCGATTAATATAATGATGATATTAAAAAAATTATTATGAATCAGTATTAAATTATAATATTTTATTAATTATTAATAATATTTATTAAAATATACGGTACGACTCATTATACTCTAGTCCAACTAATGAACTTATGTCTTGGCTGATTCCTTGAGTCCAATTTTAAAAGTTATAGTATAAAAGATCTAAAATTTGGTGGCAAGCTGCTTCACCAATGTTGTCTGTGCTGAAAACAGGCTCTCTTTTCCTCTCTATTCGATCTCCCTCTACCTCACACTCTGCTTTACAGATATACCGCATTTCACAGCTATTCTTGATCAAAAGCAAAGGAAGATGGACGATAACACTCAGAGCTATCAAAGGTTAGTCATTCATATACAACAATTTTCATCTCAATCAATCTGTTTTTGGCTTTATACAATTTCACCTTTATTCCATCTTGAAAAAACTTCATCTTCTGCATTTGTAGCAGTCTTATTGTAAGAGATCACGCCATCTGTTCAGCTTTCATGTGTACTCTTTCCGTTCGAAACCCCTCAAATATTATTATGGTTGTGTGTCTCAAACTTCTACCCCTCCTCGTTTCTACGGTGAAACTTCTTAACAGCACTCTATAATTTCTCCATCTCCCCATCTATTTCAAGAGATGGTAGTAAATATTGCATACTCCAAGTATGACTCTCCCAACTTCTAAAGTCAACGATAATTTTTCATCACTCTTAACCAAGCGTTCCATGAAATAAGAGTAAATTCCTGCCTCGATTTGATCATTTATCCCGTATTCCTAACTCCACAATTTTCTTCATCTCTAATCTTTCAAATTCATCAAATTTAATGTCTCCATTGCTGAAAGCACCGATCCAAGCAGCAGAAGCGGGATGATCTTCCGTTAATGTTGAACAGGGACGTTCCTCATTTTCCTGCTGCTTCAAGTCCGACACAGGGGAATGACGTGAAGCAGAGCATTGTTATGTTTGTTTGTGGCCTCCACAAAATTTTCGTGCACTTTCGCTCCCTAAACTATAGGAGTTTAACACCCCACACCCACAAAATCATCGTCATCATCACTCCCCCGCAAAACTCTAAGTCAGTGCTCCACAATTTCGGAAAAGTTTTACCAATCTAACTATATCCGGGTAAGTCAGATTTCTCTTTTCTTTTTTTCACCGTACAGTATTATAAGACTAATCAAAATATATCTCAAAACTAGTATGTGGTCGAGTTTGAATCTTTTAGAAAATTTCCGCCGACTCTTCCAATATAGGATTTGATCCTTCCTTGAATCACTTATTTGGAGATTTAGTGAAATAATTACTAATTTAACATCAAGTTTGTGGGTAAGTCAGATTTCTCAATCTCATAGCAATAAAGAAAATTCACGGTTGAAGAAAGAATTATGTATCAATATATTCACCTTCATCAAACTTAAATCAAATAGGACCCGCAAGAAAAAAATTTTAATCATAAATAGCTAAACATCCCTAAAGAAAATGTGACCCATGAGCAGTATATGGAGTCATGTTGGTGTCTCATGAGAGATGAGAACGAAAAATTGTCAGAAAAAAAAATCAACTGAAGCATTATTCGGTGTAATAAATATTTTGAGTCTTAAACAAATGAGGGGAAGCAGGTGGAACATTCTTACGGTCATTAAATTAAGGGAAGTTGCAACGAAGTTAATTAAGTAATTGTTTGTCTATTTACTTATTTATTCATAGTTACTGCAATTGCTTGAAGTTAGGACCTCCTTTTACTTAGTGAAAAAAATTCCAATTAATTGCACAAATGGTATATGAAATTTTGAAAAGGGTTCAAAAGAATATAAAATTTTACTTATTTCATCAGTATAAAATATTATAAAATATATTCTTGATTAATATAAATTATCAAAATCACGATAATGCCGTCATGATGTTGTTAGTGCTAATTACGCCACTAGTACAAAACATTTTGGAAATGTTTCAAATGAATAAAAAATAAGATTTTCATGACTGATCAATACATAAAAATTTAAATTTATCAATGTACACATTTTTTCGAACTTCTTGAGATAAAATGACTATTCCCTGAAATCTAATAATCTGTTGCATAAATAAAAAGGTTTCTGGAATCTTACCTAACAATTGTTTTTCGATGTGGATTAATCCCATCTCACCGGTAATATTCCTTCGTATCCTTTAACTCTATCAAGGAGGTAGACCTATCGCCCTTCACATCCACAAAGATAAAAAGTAAGCTGAACTTTCTCTCATTCTGTCCCTCCCTATCCCCACCATTCGCCATTCATGCAAAAATATGTCCATCTCAAGCCCAAGCTGAAGGAGTAGGTTTCAAGGTTGAAGATATCCCTGGAGTTGATGGTGGCAACTGGTGGTGGATAGACGCTAAAGAAAGAAAGTTCTTGGGACGACCGGTTTCTTTGGGAAATTTTGGGGAAACAACTCTACTGGGGTATAGTAGCGGTCATAAGAGCAATTTTTAAAATTTTTTGGATTGATTAGATACAAAAATTTCATTTTACACTAACTTAAAACATTTTCAATTTTTTTTGTACAGGTGGTGCAATTAAAATTAATGGCAATATACACCTATGAAACTTTTCGTACCAACACAAAAAAAAAATCATTTTGCACTCTTTTGGAACTCTCATAAATTTCCTATGCATTTGTGTAATTAACCCAAAAAATTCACCGTTGAGAAAGGATTACCGTTTAATATATGGACTCTTGAATAGTTGAATCCATTCTCTCTATCACCTTATAATATCGTATAATAAAAAAGATATTAGTAAATTGATTTCTAACTGGGCTCGACTTCACAAGTATAATGACTGTTTCTTCCTTGATTTGGCTTTGCTAATTTGACAGTCGTTTGCTTATCAACAAAATTGGGAGATTTCTGATGGCTGCAAAGATGATAAGTTTACTGGTGGCACGCTGGTTGCAGTCCCATAACAACGGCCCCAGTTCATTTCAAGCTCACAATACAATTGAGTGGATTTACTTTGTGTGTGAAGCTTTATATATTCTTGCCCAAGCCATTGTTGCGATGAATTTAAGCTCTGCCCCATTGATCTTCTCATATGCGGAGATCGTGTTTGGGTCTATTGGATTCGAGTTGATGTTGTGGACGAGCACCTCTCCTATTGCGTGGGTTCTTATCAACATATGCATATTTGTTGCCGCTTTGGTATGCACTACACGCAGAGAAATATTCGACTTGCTGCACAAGATGGTTCAACTGCTTGACGACGATGTGTTCTCAGAAGTTCAGTTCGATGTAATGGAAAACATTTCAGCTGGAGATATTCAGATTGTTGTAGTCTCACCCTAAAACATGTGTGGTTTTGGAGGCCAACGGGTATCGAATGTGTTATAAAATGATGTACTTGATGTTTTCATGTCGGGGCTTGGAATACTTGTGTCATCGTGGTGCGACCAAAAATCAAATCATGGGTCAGTCTAGAAGTCTAATTTCATATTTGCGTAACGTAAATAATTGATGATTCTCATCGATGTATTAGCAATTAAATGTCTCATGTATTGTGTTTTACCTTGAGTTTATTCTTCATAATTGTACTGTAGGCAGCGTCACCAAGGAAGTGGACACCGTTGGCAACTTGGCAGCAGCCACTGCTGACATCTTTTTCCTCTGAAGTTTCCACTTCCTTTTAAAGATTTTTCATTTGATGAAGGAGAAATAGCAACCCTTTCATAGAATGGAGGGGAGGAGAACATTTCATTCTTAATGAGGCAAATAATGGGACAAAGACGTGGTGGAAAACAGAACGAGGAAAAACGTTTTTGCAGCCCAATAAAAAAAAATTCAGTATCTCACCGAAAAAAAACAATAATAACCCTGAAAAGTACGTACTCTTTTTTTTATTATTGATTTATTGACTTTGGATCGCATGACTTCCACCACTTGTAGACCCAAGCCGTTGGTTCGCATGTTTAGAGATGTCAAACGGACGGGGTTGGCCCATAACCAAACTAGAATTCAGATTGTTCAAACTCAAAACTAGCTCAAATCGTTCATAATCTAGCTCGTGATTATTTTTATTGGGTTGGAAGTGGTTATAGGCCAACTTAGAAATATGGATCCGCTGATCCTAACTGACCTAGACCGTTACCTTACTAAATTAGTCTAAAACAGTTTAATAGCTGGCCTAGAACCTTTGAAAACAGGTCCAGACCGGTTCATATTCGCCTGAACCGTGACCTGTAACCGGGCCGAACTTGTTAAGAAAATGAGACGAACTGTAACCAAATCAAATAGTTCCGGATCTGTTTTAAACCAGCATGGACTGCACTTTTAACAATATTACGCCTGTTACACGGTGGTTTTGCGTTAATGAGAAAAAAAATTTCAGAGAGATGAAATTCATGGTTGGGTTGGACGACTTCACAATTGTACTGACTTCCTCTTCCTTAATTCGGCGTTTTTTTTTTTTTATCAGAACTGAGCCTCCTACTAGACGGAATGATACCAACAGAAAGATTGGGAGGTCCGCCAACATGTTGGTGGCAATCCTCCAATGACAGTGCCGATTTATTTCAAGGTTACGACAAAATTAAGGCGATGTATACTATGGATGTGAAGTCCTGTATGCTCTTGCACATGTGATCGTCTTAATGGGGTTCAGCTTCGACCAACTGGTCTTGTGGTATGCGGGAAATATATTCGGGTCTCTTGGCTTTGAGCTAATCCTGTGGACGAGCGCCTCTCGCACTGTGTGGGTTCTGATCAACCTAGGCATAATGGTTTTCGCTTCAGCGTGCACCACGGACAAGGTATTCTCCGGCTTACTGAGGAAGACTTGCCAACCGCTCGGCGATGATCCATTTTCAGAAGTCCACCTCGATATGGTGTGAAAATTCCCTGACCGACGAAAATCAAACTTGAGATATGTGAGTAAGTTCTACAGTCACATGAGCGGGTTGCAAGCTGTGCTTTGGTTCCATAGAGATGCAAAAAATAATGTAATCGCCGCCATACGTATGAAGTTCTCATTGTATAAATATTGTATTATAATAAAATGGTTTAATACAATAATATTGTTCTAAAATTATGTTAAAATATTATGAGTTCATTGCACTTTATTCCCAGATATTTGTTATCTCCATCTAGATCCTTAAGTTTATTTTGCAGCTGAAAAAAATGTTAATTAATTTCAAAATTAATTAATCGTTCCCCATAGAAGTTTGTTTTGTGTAAATCTGAGAGTTCAACACAAACAAATACTGTGCTTGTAAAATCTTATCACGGAATTCGTATATTAACAATCGATAAAGTATAAAAAAACAGTTTTCATATCATATATTTTAATTTCCAATGCGCCGGTTGGCAGATGCCCTTTTTCTTTCTATCGGCCGATTCATGGAGTCAATGGAGGCGGATGGCCACGTCAGCGGTCATGTGACAACAATTCATGTGGCTTATGCTATTTAATGCCGATCTTAAACATTACTCACAAGGTAGACATTCACTTCTATATTCAAATGATAAGGTTGATCAAACTAATAATTAATAGGAGTAACGGTCTCAACCATCACCATAAATTAGATATCTTTATTCCGGTCTCTAACCTATTAACAATTAATGTTGTACCTTCTTTTTATCTTATATCATAATGAGATATAAGTCCACACGGTAGGTATAGAGCTAATAATTGAGGTCAACATAGTACAAAAACTCATATGGCCTCAAAATGCTATATGGGGTACGAAATTTTCATGCCATGAGTGGTCATGGCATAGTACGAATTCTAGAAATACTTATTTTTTATAAATAAATTTATATTTTAAAAAATATTTTTTATCATATAATTAATCTATAAATTTAAATTTTATATTAATTTAAATAAAATATTTAAAATGACTATTTAAATATAATTTTATGTATATAAATATTTTTTTAATTTTTTATTATAAAATTTAATTTCAAACTGTTATAATTTTATTCTCGTACCATACTAATATTACCTAAAAAATTAGACTGCTTATAAATACAATTTTTTCATGATGCGATTTTTGCCGCTGTCGGCAGGCACTGCGACAACGAGCGCACGCACGCACACGCATATATATATATATAAAAGAGCGGGTTTTCTTTCTATGTGCAGCATGGATTGTTCTCACATGACAGCTGACGTGGCCTCCACTGAGTCCACGAATCTGCCGACAGGAAGAAAAAGCTGCTTCTTTTTTTTCCTCCCAAGAACCTCATAATTCATTCATTTATTTTTTTTAAATTATCAATTTCATAAAGTTATTAGTTGATATTAAAAGTTATTTCAATAATAATGCACATCATAATTATTTTATTTATTATTTCAATATAAAATTTCATTTCTTAACCCATATTCTTATATAATAACGTGATTTACCCATGGCACATGTCATTCAATACTCACCTAAAATAATAGTCCATGAGTCATGTATTTTCTTTTATGTTCAGACAATAAGATCAACTAATCCAATAATTAATGAAGCTAACAGTCTCAACAATTACCTCAAACTATGCATTTTTTTTAGTATTGAGCTTATTAACAACTAACTTTAGATATTCTTTTAATTTCAAGATTTAATGATGTGTGAGTTCACACAGTAATTGGTTTTTATACCATATAAAATTTTACTAAACTTATAAGAATAATAAATTTATATCTAAATAAAAAAATTAAATTAATCAAGTGGTATCCTTCTTTCATATAATAAGATCATTTTATATATAATTTTATTTCTTAACGTTTTAACACCACTTCTCTCTATTGTCATCGGCTAAATGCTTCTTCTGCAAGGGATACCGGGGATGGACATCTCAACCCAACGAACACGTAACCCTTTTCACGATTGTTGACTATCCAGTCAGCTACGAGCTACCGAGGTTGCTTCTAGGAAGCTTCGCGGATTTGATCAGCCCTTCCGTGATCATGCAAGGCAAGTGGGCGAGTTCGAATTATGTGGGCCCGCCGTGATCTACTCGCATGTCTTTTCTTTGGAACGGTTTTGACAAATTTGGCTCCACGAGTTGCCCATTTGCAGTCCTGTTGCGATCTGCTTTCTTTTTTAAATGATTTTTGTATTTTTTAAAACCGAACGTTTGGCTCAGATGAGAGCGACGACAATCAAATCTATCAGGTTGACAGGAAATAAAGGGATAGAATGTCAGGGGTTAAAAGGCCGCCCCATTTATGTAATGTTTGAGCGACTGCACGTCATCTCCAGGTACTATCAGGCGTTTCATATCAATCTACGGCACCGACTGCGTGAGAAATTATCTCCGTCGGCGGCGTCCGACATATGTCTGCGGCTTTCCTCGTAAGGGTTGTTTACTCTCGTTATCATTATGAACCACAGCAACGGCAGTAGTAGACATAGAAGACAGATCCAAATCATGAAATCTTACCACTAAAATATTGTACACTTGTGACAAATATTCTTATTTACACAGTGAGGAGGGCTTTTTTTGGGATAAAACCGGTGTGTCGAGTTCTTCGGGGACACGTTGGTCGCCCTTCCACAGTGACAGCCCCAATTCAATTCATGGTTACGCCATAATTGAGGGGGATTTACTGTGTATGGTGAAGCCTTCCGTTTTCTTGCGTTAGCCATCGGCTAAATGCTTTCACAAGGGATATCGGGGATGGACATCTCAATTTTCTTTTCTTTTCTTTTTCTTTTTTGGTTAAATAATGCATCTTCTTTCATTAAAAAATGAGGAATGTCTCCATATAAAATACACAGCTCCAGGAGTTGACGATCCAGTCCAATGCGACCTGCCAGGGTTGCTTCCAGGAAGCTTCGTGGATTTGATCAGCCCTTTTGGATTCTGTTGGACGTAGAAGGCAAGTGGCCAACTGACATGTCTTTTCTTTGGAATGGTTTTGACAAATTTGGCCTCACGAAGGATGCCAAGCCAAGTTGCCGTTCTTTGTTATAATAGCCTTGACCACTATTTCCGAGTCTACCTCGACAATGACCTTCTGAAAACTCAAGTCCTATGCTATCTCAAGCCTCGACTTCACCCATCACAACTCTGCCCCGATCATGGAAGTGGTAATTCCAACGTTATGCATCAAAACCCCGAGCCATCTGCCCATTATTTATTAGTTCTTTTGGCTTATACTAATTCTGTGAAGTTTCTAATACATTTGTCTTTAAACTATTTGTTCTACCTGATTAATCCATATATTTCTTGCAATAAAGGGGCCCGGCATGGCAAAAAATAAAAACCTTGCTAGGGGTGGCGTTTTCAGGCCTGCCCGAATTACTAGGTTTAACTATAAGAGATTAAGTTACCTATTCGGTTTTCAAGAGTGCTATGTTTGTCTCAAGCCCCATAAAATTTCCTGAAAATTAAAGAAATAATAAGAATTTCTATATACATATTGAATTCATTAAAATGTGTGAGAAATAATTGAACGTAGTTAAAGGAGTTAGTGGAATGAGCATTCCATTCCATTACCTATCACCTAACGTAATATTAGTGTGCTTACTCTTATTAAATTTGAATTAATTAAAACTTCAGCTTGTAGAATACAAAATTGTATGCAAGATTTTGGCAGCAAAAAAAACAAAAGCAAGATTCGATTTCTCCTTTTCGGTGCACATCCGGACAAAAGCAAGATTCCTCTGTTCCTTTTTCGTGTACCCTTGCTTCTGGATAGGTAAAACAATTTCCAGCTGGGCTCGACTTCGCAGCTGTTCTGACATTTTCTTTGTTTATTAACGTCGTTAGTTTAACAGTGATTGGGAGAGCTCTGATAATCACCAGTGTGTCAAGTTCGTCGGTGACACGTTGGTTGCCATTCCACGGCAATTCAATTCAAGGTTAGGACATAATTCAAGGTTGATCTTCTCCTATGCAGGGATTGTGTTCTGGATTTTTTGCTCCAGGTTGATGTTGTGGACGAGCATCTCTCATGTTGCGTGGGCTGTAATCAATGTTGGCATTCTTGGGGTTGCCTTATCATGCAGTGCACACAGAGAACTCTTCGACTCATTGATCAGAAATATCCAACCGCCTGATGATGATCTGTTTTCAATTTGACACGGTGGAAAATATTTCAACTGAAGGTATTCGAATTGTTATAGCCTCTACCTGAAATCGCTCTGGATTGACGGACTGGCTGTAACTGCTGTCATCCACGTGGTAAAGAGCACTTGAAATCCTCATGTGAGGACTTGGTTACGGTTCTTTCGTTGTGGCACTTTCAAAGTGGAACTCTCATGGGTTGGCGCGGAAGTTGAATACATTTTGTGTAATGTCCAGCAAAAATGAGAACATTTCTGTGTAAGATAAATAATTGATAATTCTCTCAATATATCTGTGAACGCTTATGTCATTTGCAGAATTTTACCTTGAGTATGAGAAAGGAAAAAACAAAAAGGGTTTCAATATCGTCTCTGAAACTAATAGTAATACTGATTTTGAATTGGACCCGGTTCTAAATCAAACTTAATAACTGATCCCATAAAACGATCCAACCCAAATTTCAGATTCTTTTCAGGGAGACAAAAGCGAACGGCGATGGGGGCATCGGACCCTGGCCGTTCGGAAGCCATGAAATCCCACTGCAGTCGGATGGGCTGGGGTGTCAATCAATAGGCCCGAACTGTTAAGTTTACGGGCTCTCATGGCATTGAGGGTGGTTTGGATTGAGATGCAGATAGATCCCTCTCTGGATCTCGCTCCAAAGGGTCTTAACAACCTGGACAGGAGATAGATTTCCGTCTCCAATGATCGATCTGGTCGTGAAATAATTAACATGAAAGCCCACTCTCCCGAACCATTCTTGAATTTTCTTTATGATACGTTCCTTTCACCCAATAATCTTTCGCAATCAGATATGATTCTCAATCCACATACATCTTACACGGTAGCATTTCAACTCATGCACTTATGTATGTATGACCTTATGGATGAAGAAAAAATGGAATAGTTATAAACGCTTGTATCCTGAGCTTAAACCTGAACTGTTCAAAGTCCACTAAACTTATATGGGGTAGTGCAGGGGAAAAAAACGAAGGGACCAACACAGAACAATCTATGACAGCCCAAAAACAGCACAATTCGATCCCATGCAAACAGCTTTCCTTCACAGCATAGTAGGCTTTCATCTCACGGCCCATTAAGAAACGTTTCCCAGCCGAAGAACCACTGATTCTACTCCTCGCTTCCGACAATATCTCAATTCCGAGGCATCTTCTACCGCAGAAGCGGCTTGCTTTGTTGAAGTTTGCTCAACATCTATTTTTATCAAGAATTGCATCAGCTTTTAATCTTAAAATTTTAAAATTTATCGGTGATCAAATAGAATATGATGATAAAAAAGGAAATTTTAATAAAATAATTACGAACTTTAAGTTAATTTAAAGTTCTATTCCAAATTTTTAATTTTAAATAAAATAATTATAAACTTTAATTTTTATAAACTATCTACCACCAATTTAACATTCTATTTACAACCATAATGGAAAGTGTAACTAACGTTAAAAAGAATTGAAATAACTTAAATGCCCGTGAACTATGGAGAAAGACAAAAATACCCCTCCTTTCATCTAAAGAGCACATGAAAGGGAGAGAGAAAACTAATCAGCATAAGTTAGAGCTGTTTGACGGAGTGAATGAGAAGATCTTCAATGCAATGGGTGTTACTGAGTGGTGGGAAAGTTGAAGCTCTGGTCTAGAAGGGTTTCAGGTGGGGTGAAAGGCCGTGTGGAAAGATCGAAGGTGGGAGCAAAGGAGATCTTTTGACCTTTGTTGGTTTTAGCTGTTTGTATAATTAGTATTTCAATTACATCCTCTTCTATCTATGAACTCTGCATGGAAAGAATTCCTGAAATAGACATATTCAATTGCAACTTGGATTTCTACAATTGACCATTTTTCTCCCATACCGTAGTTTTTAAATGCCCAATTTTGCCTCCACCTACCTCTACAAGCCATTACATGGAGAGGGGGGAGGGGGGCATTTAGGTCATTTTAGATTGCGGTGATGACCATTAGGCCTTTTGTCACATAGTTTTGAATGAAATATTGAACGGATGGTAAATAACTTACTAAAACTATAGTTCATGGTTATTTTATATAAAATTAAAAGTTTGTAGTAAAATTTTAAATTAAGATAAAATTCGTAATTATTTTGTTAATTTTCCTGTAGAGAAATGGAATTGGAACAATAATTCCTTCACATTCAAAAAGCCAATGAGTAAATGCAAATTTTGGTTCCTAAGAGATGCCTTTAACATCAATTTCATTCATCTTAGATTTTGTACTTTAATATAATCTTTTTAAACATTAATTAATTCGTCCAAACATAAATTAGGTCCCTTTTGACATCAATTAGCTCATTGGAACATCAATTATGTCATTCTTCGCCATTTTGAACATCAATTTCGCCTTCCAAACATCAATTAAGTCATCCGAACATCATTTTTGCCACATACAAATCCTCTTAGCTTCCAAGTTTGTCCTTGTGAAATATGAACAATATTTAATTCATTCGTTGACCATCTACTACATTGCACTGACTCTCTGTCTCTTGTAACTCTTCATCTTCGCACTGTTGAAGCGGGAAACTTTGAAGCACCTAGCGCTCGGGAGAGCATCTCATCAAGCGACTGGAACTCCTCTCCCACCCCCTCCCCCTCCTGTAACTCCTCACATTCTCATTGCTAAAGCAAGCAAGAAAGAAAGATCGAGACCATTGATCAAATGCGCATAGTCAAGATCTCATCTAAATGCTGAGACATGCTTTCTGAAGAACAATGAGTGAAGGAAGCTACACAGACGAAGGCAAGGAACCCTAGTCAAGGTTAGTCATAAACACTATTAGATGAAATATCTGTCTATTCTTTAGATTTGTGTTGTTTGAACATACTATAGTTGATTGTTAATGCATCCAATTTCATTTTACAACTTCTTGTAAATTTTTATGTGTGTGTGTTAATTTACTCCTCTAGTAAAACATATTATGTCACTTAATAATTCTTTACTTATTATTACACATTATTTAAGTCCTTGAATCAGTAATAATGGACTATTAAACTGTCCTTTAACATTTACTATTAAACATCAACTTCGCCATCAATCGCTCAGCAGTCCTTGGGGTAAGTATTGCATCCCTCTTCACATCTACAGAACAAGTATGCATTCTAGTGCAAATTTTCCATAGAAAAACTACTATTCTCAAACGTTGCACTATTGTTCAATATTATGGTGTAACTAGATTCTGGGGGTCACAATCACGAACTCTTTCAAGTCCAGCTTATCTTCTTCTTTTATTTCCCCTCTTTCTAGACAATCTTTGTATAATCTCACATTTAGCGGTTATGTATAAACGAACAGTATCATTAAAGCAATCACAAATTAGAGATGTAGAACTTCATATGGCTCGTTAATGGCAATTTTTCATATGGACCTATTCTACCCAAAACTTTTGTACTCGGAGGAAGAAGACGATGAAGAAGGATCGAGCTCGTTATAGGAGGAGGAGGAAGGAGAAGAAGAGAGAATATGGAGGAGGAGCGGACAGGTATATGTTTATAAGAGAGAGATGTGAAGTGTTTAAATTAGTAAATGTAGAAATGATAATGATTAAATTGATAATGTAATGGTATTAATTATTAAAGAGGCAGTAGAATTTCATTGGTCTTCAACTTAAATGATGTTCAAATTTTACAATAATTAATTTAGAAATTAAAGGGATCATATTGTTGTTTAGGAAGGATGAAAATAATGTTTAGGATTTAACTGATATTTAGATGATAAAATTTATTTTTAAGATATCAAAAAAAAGAAAGGTACTATTGATGTTCTGTGAATCCAATTAATGTTGAGATGAATTTAATTGATATTAAAAAATGATATTAATTTATAAAATTTAAGATAAATGAAATCAACGTTATTTATTACATCTTTTTGGTACCAAAATTTGTATGCACTCGAAGCCCATTCTATCCCGTCGGTTCCCGGTTAAGACCATGTGAGGCGTAGAGTGAAGTAGCAGAACGTGGCAAAATGCTAGTGGGCCGCGTTGGCGAAGCACGTGCGGCGTTCTTCCGAAGCCTTATCGCTAGGGTTGTCTGGGGAGAACACGTGGTGGGCCCCACGGGAGAAGCTGAACGATGACAGAGAACGCACGAGCACTCACGTGAGCCGACATCTAATGCTCTCCAATACGGGGAACTGCGTCCCCACACCTCCGGATTTGTCGGGGCCGAGAGATCACCGTTGATTGCGATAGAGCCGAGCGAGTCCCACTGCGAGGGGCGAGACTTGCGGAGTGACATTGACGGCTGAGATCTGTCCACGAGTTACGTTCTTTATCGTGCCTTCGATTTCTATCTGTCTCCTTGCGCATGCCAACCGTAGTTGGCTCGGGGTAGTTACTACTTACCAGTTATGTTTCTCCAAACTCAACTCACTCGTTTTTTACGGTGACGTGTTGGAAGACTGCCACGTGTAACCTCGATGAACACTCGGAAATTTTTACCCTTCAGTTCTGACTTAACCCACAGCAAACGAGCCACGGGAAACACATCTGCTTTATCGGATCCGACATTCACTAAAATTACCTTAAGGCCAAGCTACTGGACAAGTAGAAAATAAGTTCAACTGGTAAGGACTGTCCCGGCGTCTCAGGGGGGGAAAAAGAGCTAAATTGGAATAAGAAATATGTATTCAACTTTGTCATGATTTTTTTGGCAAAAAGCCACGACCATGCTAGTGAACATAATCATATGCCCCTAATTTAATTATGGGCCACCTTATAAAATTCCATTAAATTTATTATAAACCCATTTGGATTCCGACTTATTTTTAAATAAAATTTTAAATTGATAAATGATGGTACACAATTTTCTTGTGAGTTTATGAATTTTTCGATCTATGATTATATATTTCAACACATACTACTGCATAACAACGTGATCCACCTTAGGACATGCTATTAAATACATGCCCACAACAATCATTTACGAGTCAAATATATATTTTTTGATACTTGGAAAAAGAACAACTAGTTATAAGTCGAGTAATTTATTTCTTAATTGACCACAAGTCAGCTTTCGAACTCAAGTTGGTGGAAATACGAGTTCATTATTTCTAATTGCATATTAAATTCATTGTAAACCTATAATTTTTTATTTATTTAATATATATATAATTATATATTTTAATAATTATTTTATTCTGATTCATAAATATCAATAGAATTGACATGGGGAGAAAAATATGTATATGGCAGAGAATTTGGCAAAATTCGCACAAATCTGAAAAAGAGGTGGTACCCGAGACGCATCCGATCTCGCAGTTGATGTGGCCGTTAAGATTCGGTGATCTCTATGTCGGCTTTGGAACTCGGTCTTCATCATCCATCTCCCACTGTTTATCGTTCCCCTTTATCGTGTGGCTTCACTCGACAAAGTATCTAATGGTTCGGTAGCCGAATATTCTAAGAAGAAAATGCCTCTCCCTGTGTCTCTCTCGCTAAATATAAGAACAACAAAATTCAGCGTGTGCTCAACAAGAATATCTCTGTGAAATCATGAGGTTCGCTTTTCTAGAAAATGGGGCAAATTCTTAAGATTTTTTACCGTGAAGCAGTCGGTCAATAACGTGACAAATTGTGGCGGGGCTCGATGAATGTGGGGTAGGTATTGGATGTCTCTCGTCGGAAATGGATGACTTCACGCTAAGGGAGTTGAAAACCTTAGCGGCAGTTGTCACGTACTATCATCCAAAATACACAGAATTTCTGGGAAGGAAAAGGTATTGACACGTACTTTCAAATAAATTTTGAGGGAAAGCGTGGAGGGGATGCGTCACATCTCTATTCAATGTCATCGGATATATATATATATATATATACATATTTGAATTTTAATCACTTTTAGGGTTTCTAATTTCTACTCATATAGTTATGGTAATGCATTTGATCTTACTTTAAAACTACATGTGTGGAAGAGAAACATAATCACGTCATGGAAGGTTCTAAAGCAAATTAAGGACATGGAAAAGGGACAGTAAGTTAAAATGTGTCGATTAAGGGTGTTCTGTCACGCAGGCATGGACAGCAAATCATCAGAATTAGCGCTTCTCTCTTTTACTTTTATGTCTCGGCGACTGCAAAGTCACTAAATTGATTTGATGTTGGATCAAGTAAAGCATATGCTCTGGCTGTCCCTTTGGTCTCGAGCCCCCACATCATGCGGATTTCAATTAGTTGATTACATAAATAAAAGGCTGACAGATGGGCAACCATCGCTATACAATTAAAAGAACAATCATCGATGCCTGCATGCATCCAATTCACTTCCCCGAACATTCAATCATCATGCAATTGCACTCTGCATTCCGACTGTATCTCTTTTTTTTTTTCTTTTATAAGTTTAATGAGTTATAATCAAATCAAATAAATTTATCATGTCTTTTTTATCGGGTAGGGTTTAAAATTCAAATTTTATTATCGGTGAAGATGTATTAATGGATTATTGGGCTATTTGACTTCAACCTTGCTTAGTTGGAGTGGGTTGTAATTCCATATATTAGGTGTATAGTGTGTGCCGAAAAATTAAAGTAGGAAAGTAACTCAATCGCATGCGCATTCTGGGGCTACAGTTCATGGTAATTTGTCAAAATGTTGAAACTATTATTATAATTTGAAAGACAAAAAAGAAGAGAAGAGAAAAGAAGTAGTCAAGGGAAGCTTTGGTTATCATGTCTTTAATTAAAAATAGTAATCGAATAACAAATGCTAATCTTTGCTTTATTTATATAATTTTTTATTTACAATTATTTGTGTTTCAAATTTTTAAATACTGGAAAAAGAACAATTAACCTGTACCCATCAATTTTCTCGGCATATTGTGAAATTTTAACTTAGAAATTTTTTTAAATCTGAAAATGTTAGATGATCTCATGCCTGTTCTGATAATTTGAAAGGTAAATTCGGATCTTAACAAGTGTCGATAGACCCCGTCACTTAGCGCATTTTTCGTGTCGTGCGGAATGTGCCGTACACTTTAAAATCTCAATCGATTAACGTTCGTGAGATGATTGAAGCACATGCGGAACATGTAAAGAGTACTGAATACCTTTTTGTTCTTGACATATTCAATGAAAAATATTCGAACGGCGCCAGAAAACCTAAAACTTCCGAATTACTAATGCACACGAGGCTCGAATTATTCAAGCAAGTACCTCTAATTCTTAATTACTTCGAGTTCACGATTTTCTCTAACCTACACTTGAAATTTTGTGGAGATTATATTCCAATAAAAATAAAAATATTAATATTATTTAAAAAAAAGAGCAAAAAACTATTTACAAAACTCTTTCCGACATGGTTTTTGATTAATTCAAATTTCAATAATGTCGAACCATAAAAGGGAAGAGTTATCTCAATATAGACTCTTAATATTTATAATATTTACACATGAGGTAATCACTAAATAAAATAAATAAATTATATTTTAATCATGCCAATGAAAAATATGATGAGATTGGAAAAATTTTATCTCTTATGGCACTAATCTTACTCGAACTTAATTAATGAGATGCTTTAATTTTATGGTAATTGAGTAATAAGCAGTGCACATGAAAATAAAGGGGTCCTGATTTTTGAGGATTCGAGAAAAATGTAAAAAAAAAAACAAATTTAAATGGAAAACACGTGCATCATTTTTTGCGAAGAAGAAAAATAACGTGAACAGCTTCGGGTATTATAGCCATTATATATATATAAGGGCTTAAGATGTAATTACTATCCATCTTATCTTAATATTCAATAGGTTAATTAAATTACCTAAGTGAAATCGGAATAACGTAGTGAACCCTAAAAGATTATTTCAACTAAGTAGAGTGTGCATAAAATTTGTGTATAATTCATGATATTGTTGATTTAATTCTTTTTTTATGGGCATATCTCCTAATAAGATTATCCACATATGTATTTGCATATGGATTTACTAACACCTGAGTGCCCTGATGGATATTCATATGGACATGGAGAGAGTAAACTTCTCGTACATATATATAATATTCATATGTGTTGATCCAGCTCTATATAATATAATTTTTATATTTAAAACAGTTAAATTTAAGATTTTATGTAATTAACAGAGAGAAAGCACATGATTCCCAGCCATTTGATTGGGCACTCTCCAAAATCCCTAAAATAGAATTATGAAATTAACTTGACGTAATTAATAACGGTCAATCTGAGCTTATCATGACTAATTTAATTGCTCCAATTTTCCTCACCTCCAGGGGGCACATACTTATAAATATATGCAGGCCTGCAGTTTTCCCCATAATTTCGTTTGGAAAGAGGCTCCCGTGACAGTCCTCCTGAGCACTGACTGCCGGCATAAATATACATGTATATATACGTACATTCATTATATGCGGGCAAAGATGCTGCTCGAGCTATACAGGCTACACAAATCTAGCTGTCCGTCAGGTGTCAATTAATGCATGGAGGAGCGTTCCTGGTCCCAACTTCTTCATAGATTAATTAATTTGACCGGTGAATCATATATGACCTCCGAGAAATTTTAAACCATTGCCTTGGACAGCTAATTACTTCAATTAATCGCATGCAAAGCGAAGCTCAGGCGGCAGATCTACGAGTAACGAGATCTCTAATCCATCATCAATCAATCAATCAATATGAGAAAGGAAAAGGGTTCTTCCCTCTCTTGATCAAAAGTGGTCGAATACTAATTTAGTGTTACTGTCTCCTATCTATCATAATAAATGATTGTGAATTTGAAAATTATTGTTGAAATATATGATCCCACATCGATTAAATGAATAAAACGTTGTGAGCTTATAAAAAGGTTTGATACCGCCACCTATCAGCTTGAGTTTTTAAGTGGAAACGGGCTAGATCCCTTATGGGCCCACAACGAATTTAACATGATATCAGAGCCAGTGGACTCACTCCTCGTCCGACCTGAATCCAGAAATCTAGCTCGTGATCAGTTGATATAAGCTCGAGTACGGAAGAAAATTGTCTGACTCGTGGCCAGTTGTCCCCCTCATCTGAAACCGAAAGAAGAGTACCCGGTTCATAGACAATTGTTGAGGGCGGGTGTTTAATGGCATGTGGCAAAGTGAAGCACGTTGTCACGTGAGGGCAGATGTTGAGATATATGATCCTACATCGATTAAATGAAGAAAACATTGTGAGCTTATAAGAAGATTGGGTACTGCCACCTATCAGTTTAAGCTTTTAAGTGGAAATGAGTTCGATCCCTATGGACTCACAACGAATTTAACAATTATCAATTAAATTATTTATGTCAATTTATTATCAAGTTGCTCTTACATGTGGACTAAGCTTGTGGATCTCTCTCATTAAAAAAAAAGCATAGTAATCGGTACTAGAAAAAGAAATAATTAATACAATTCGGTTAATATGGTTCGGTTACTTTTTTTTTAAATCAAGATTTGGGCCACCTCTTGCTCTTACGAATAATGAAAATTTATAACCAAAAGGATTTTAGTAATCAAACTACATTTAAACTAGATGACTTGGATGTACTAAAAGAACACGTATCAACTCTATGCATTAAAAAATATACACAAGTTCCTAAAAATATATACAAAAAATAGCCTAGAGGTATTGATTAATCATCATGCTCGTCATATATATTTGTTATTATCGGATGAATAAGTTTATCTATTTATTGAAATTCAAGTTGTTTTGTGATTAAAAAAATATAATTTGATGCACATCTGTTGAACTGCAACCTAGTCCACCTAGCAATGAGCTCATATAGGAATTTGTTGCAGCAATTGCACATGGATTTTTGACTCATTAGTTGCTAATTATCATAACACAAACATATATGATTAAACAATTAGCGGATTTTCCAGTTGATGATTAAGACCCGACAATCTACATCAGCTGACTACGCAACCAAGTTATTCCAATTGTCGTTTGCTCACTCATACTTATATATATACATACATATATCGATATATAGATATAGATCTAAAACCATGATGTGTTGGTCAATGGAAAAACAGAATCTATTTTGACACTTGTCACACTAAAGTATCACGCCACAAGCTCAATTGCCCGAATCAGGAACGGCCCTAGTTATATCCCTAATCATATGACTTCTTGTGGAGTGCAAACCTATTTAAACACTAGGATTATCTGAATTTTGTGATGAACGCGTGTACTCTCTTTCCCAATCGCCAGGGTTCAACGTTTATGCCATCCTATCTTGCTACTAGTGCAATGAACGTAATAAAATGAGTAAATAATAATCCATCATCCAATTAGTTATTATAAATGTTATTATTATAAGTAATTTTATGGATAATTTTTTTATCAATAAGTGAAGTGTAGGTATTATTTTAGATAAATTACTATAACTTTGGATCAACCATTTTGGTTTCCGGCAATGGTGGGATGTGGCAGCCAGCCCTCGACAGCCTATGACTGAAACATGGCGGGATAATCGCCGTGGCCGTCACAAAACTGGCGCCAGCCGGCAATCGCGGCGCGGTATTTAAGTTTGACTGGGGTATCGTGCCCCAATGACCTTTTTTTCCCCTTTTGCATAAAAAATATATATTTTATTTATATTCGTTTTTCTTTTGCTCACTTTGTACCTGGTATAATATTTTTCAGGCGAGCTAATTTTAATCTACGGCATATGAGAACAAAAAACCAGGTCAAAAGCTAAGGGGACTAGTAGGTTGAGAGTGTCGCACGATTCCTACCTTCGTACGGGATTTGTTTCGGTGTTTAGCAATTAGGGGAGGTAAACATTATGCCTAAATACATGTATTTAATTAATTAAATAATTATATCAATTTCATTCATAAATTTCTTATTCATCTTATGAATTACATGAGTATCAAAATATACGATCAGAAAAAGATATCATAGTATAATAGCATTACTTTTAATTTGATAATAAAAAATATAAATTTATTTTTTATTATGGAGCTTACACACACTTTTATTTTTATTTTTCCATATACTATTTTAAAATTACAGCTCTTTATGAAATAAAAAAAAACATATACCTTTTTCTTTTTCTTGTTCTTTTTCTTTTTCATTTTTTAGGAGAGGGAATTGGGAATCTAATCTATCTGTACCGGTGAATACCGTTGATTGCGGTTGGAAATAGAGAAAGTCTGACATCGGGCGAACCTTTTTGACCGTATCTTCCACTGTCTTTATCATATTCCATTTTCTCGGGCGCGGAAAGAAAAATGGCCATCCAAACCTACCCTCATGCTGATGGTAATTACAACAGTGCCCGCGACGTTTGACCTTCCCGTTCCGGTTCTTTATAACTGTAGAGATTTGCACCGGCAGCCGTCGGTGGGCTTTGCAATTACATTAATCGAACATTTTTATTTTCCGTTATAAATGTAGCCAGTTCCTCTTTGTCCGGTCGTCGGGCTCCCCCTCATTCCCACTTGTTGACAGGTCGATCTTTGTGGAGTTGTCCCAGAAGCAGCTTCACATACATATACACATACACACATATATATATATATACACTTTTTCTCTAATCTAAAAATATATGAAAAAGGTTAAGTTGAAGACGGAAGAATTTTTTATTGAATATATCTCATAATGAATTATCAATTAAATATCAGTAAATAAGTATACAAGTATCAACCATTTGAATGGGTTGGACTGTATCAAGCAAATTCGTTTGTTTTACTCACAACATTATCAAGATGTTGGAGCATCTAGGTTTTCCAACACACTGCACTAGGTAATTTGTAAAAAAATAGAAATAAAAACAAAAATTGAAGAAATTAATCGATGTATGGAAATTAGGTGCACTTAACTTAATGTCACTGCCCCTTCTGAAGTCGAATGCGAAGCAATGCGTGAAACATGTGCTGCTTTTTCATTTTCTTTTGGCTGATCTATGCATTGTAGCTTAGTGGAATATTTGACACGTGCTTGTTAACGGGAGAACCGATGAGGGAGTGCATGGATTGGTAGCTGAATGGCCAATTGAAAGTTGGCCCCAGTCTAATTAGCGAAACCTAATCCCGCCCAGACATCGTATCTGACAGCAGAGGACCCATAAATATTCGACAGAGTGGAAGAGATCAGCTGAATTAATTTTATTTAATGCTCTGGAAGGAAAACAAGAATTTTTTGTGTGGGGGTGGAACAATAATGCACAGATCATCAGAAACAGCTAAACATTTGATCGTGGTCAGCTATACATCTGAGCCTGTCCCTGGCAATTAATTTCACCCTTCTCCACGTGTACCAGCCGACAGGAATATGTCATCTAGCATTGTATCATAAGATTTAAGGTCGTATATACATTGCATGATTGTTAGATTGTGATCATAGATCTTGAACTTAAATACCATCATGAGAACTTTCCCTGCTTTTTTTTTTTAAATTTCCTCTTTTCTCTATCTTAATGTACGTTCGTGACTCCATCAACCTCCCAAGTGGCGAAAACCAGCAATATAACGTGTGGAATTTGGATACTGTGTGACACCCAAGTCAACAGAATCGGCAGGAGCAAATGAAACCGGAAGTCAACAATTGAACGTGCGGCGTGAAATGAGCTCGTTCGACCGAGATTGAAGGGAGAGACTACAAAGTCAGCAGAGAATAAGGTTTGACCGAGAAGTTAAGTGGGGTTACTAATGGGATCGAGATTGTATGTCCGCTGAATATTATCAATTAGGCAACCCGGCTTGTCATGCGGGAACGATGGATAGTTAGATCAACTCGGGCCTTCAATTTTGGGACTTTGGAAGTGTACCGGCAGTGTCAAAGATGCCCTCAACTAATTTTGGTTAATTATACGGTCAAGGTCCGTCCAAATTTGGTATCTAGGCACATTTGGATCAACCCGACCCAATTTTTTGACTTTTCATTTTTCTTTTTTGAACTCCCGCGGCTAGGTTGTGTTTATAAGAAACTACAATGGATTGGGTAAATTGAAGTTCGTATTTGGTTATTTTATTGAAAAATAAAATTTGTCCGTTATGTATTTTTTTTTTCAAAAATTCCTTCTAAGAATTCGAACCCGGCATCATATTTCAAGAAAGACATATAATGTAATATGAACAGGCATTATTGTTCTCTATATAAGTTTTATTTCGATTTTAGAGAATACCTGCGAATTTAAAATGAGTACGAGAAAGAAATGAATCCGTGGTCCCTTGGACAGGATGGAGTGTATAACTACACTATTAACATGTCTATCCTTAACACGACTGCAAAATAATGAGATCATGTACTATCACTGCATCAATGAGAAAAATGTGAAAATGTGCCTTCTTTCTTGTAACGATGATCGTGAAACCATACTCTTTTAACGATCGGGATTAAAGGAATTGAAGATTGGAATCGAGCCTGAGGCTTGAAACTGATCTGGTTGCTGCTCAATAAAGCTGCTTCCTTGTGGATCGCCTGGCTACATGAATACATCATTAAAGGGCGCAGTCTTTGGGACCTGAAAATCCCAAGCTTCGGCTCTCATGCTTGGCGGAACCTTCCCAAGCTTCGGAGCATTGCACATCCATTGTTCAAGATTTCCGTAGGGGGTGGTCGAAGCACGCTTTTTCTGGTCTGATAATTGGACAAGCAACAGCCCCCTTGATGCTCGATTCAATAACAAGGGATTCCTCTCAGTGCAATGGTGGCCGAAACAGTCAATGATCAAAGACGGTTTCAAAGACCATTTCGTGAGGAAGGTAAGAGGGAACCGCAATTGTTGTTGCTGAGCATTCAACTGTACCAAGGCAAAAGAGTTGACGTGATGTGGGTTGAATTTGGTAAAGACTCATGCTTACCTCCACATAATCTGGCAAGCTCGGAATGAATTGTTGCATGAAAAGGACTCTGTCATGATAGATCCGCTTTGGTGTAACATCAGAAGTAGCGTCCAGGGCCGTCTACTTAGAATTCCTAATTTACAAAGACAAGTTACTTCAAGCTGGCATAGACGGTTTAGTCATAGATTGGGGATTGGGGGTTGGGGGATTCTTTTCTATAGTTATTAGAGTCTACCAGCATATACAGATTATTTATCTTGATCATTTAACAAGAGCACCACTATACACTGTATCGACAATTGAGAAAAATAAGGAATTTCTTTCACTGGACAAGTATATAGTGAACCCTTTACGTGTTTGTGAACATAGGTATACACTGTTATTATTTTGAAACACAATTTACCAATTAACCAACACCTTCTAAGGCTTTTGTTTTTTTTGGTTTTTTTTTCTTATTTTTTGAAGACAATAAATCCGCACCGACTTCCTTGTGAACAGCCATCACATGGGGGCTCTTCTGCTTCTCTGTCAGCCGCTTTCAGCCCTCCCAAAGGGAAATTGCCTCCTGCCGGTGCTCTTTTCCTTTTTATAATTTTATTTCGGTGAAATCGCAATGCATTAATTGATCCCTCCCGACTTGTGGCCCCCCCAACGCGGGACCCTCCTCTCCGCCTCAATCCAATATAAAAAAAGAACATCTTCGTCTCCCTCTACTCCCACTTCCTCCTCCTCTCTCAACAACAGAGCCATCTGTTTCTTCTTCTTGGGTGGGTTTATCAGACCTTTTAGCTGATAAATCTAACCCGACATTGCCCCTCCGCTACTTCCCCTTGTACCAAAGCACCTCGTTTTGGTTCCTCGATACCGCATGGAGAGATCAGCTGCATTCATTCGAACAATGGCTCCCCTGTTCTTGCTTGTTTCGCTTCTTCCCGGTCTGGCCATGGCGGGTCATGACTACAAGCAGGCCCTGAGTAAGAGCATTCTCTTCTTCGAGGCTCAGAGATCCGGTGTCTTGCCCAGTACCCAGAGGGTCTCCTGGAGGGCCAATTCCGGTCTCGGCGATGGCAAAGCCAGTGGGGTACGTCTCTGTCTCTGTCTCTGTCTCTCTCCCCTGACCCCCGCAGCGCTAAAATGCGATGCGTGCAGTGGCTGCTTCCTTCTGACAAAGATGTCGCTTTATAGCTTGTTAGTTCATGTCGGGAAATTAACGGCTCGTTTGGATGATGTTTCTTTGTTGTAGGTGGATCTAGTGGGAGGGTACTACGACGCGGGGGACAACGTGAAGTTTGGGCTACCCATGGCTTTCACGGTGACGATGATGTCGTGGAGCATACTGGAGTACGGTAATCAGATGGCCGCCACCGGCGAGCTCGGCCATGCCATGGACGCCGTTAAGTGGGGCACCGACTACTTCGTCAAGGCCCATCCCGAACCTTATGTCCTTTATGGAGAGGTCCCCAACATTTTAATCCCCTATTATATTAATTGTTTTTTGCACCCACTATAAATGCAACCGCTTGTGTAAATTGATTTCTCGGACGTCCCTTTCTTCCTGCCCTGTTCAATGGGTCTATGTTTAACTCCATTCTTGAGTAAATCTAGAGAACCCATTTGATAATTGAAATGATATAAAAAGTCAAATCTTGACTTGGGTTAGATCCAATCAAACGAGAGCTAAATCTTGATGATTTAAGATGTACCGGTTTGCTTCTTAGGTGGGAGATGGGAGCACCGACCACTACTGCTGGCAGAGGCCGGAGGACATGACCACCGACCGGAGGGCCTACAGGGTCGATCCCAGCAACCCGGGTTCGGATCTTGCAGGAGAGACTGCTGCCGCCATGGCTGCCGCCTCCATGGTCTTCCGCCGCCACAACCCCTCCTACTCCGCCGAGCTCCTCCGCCACGCTGAGCAGGTTCGTCCGCTGTGTCTAACCGTACATATGTTATAAACTGCTCCTGGACGGCTAATTTTTACGAAAATGCCGCCGAGGCTTAGAGGACTGTGCCACTTGTCTTTACTTTGTGGACTGCATCGCTGCCCCGGACAGGAATTTGTGGTCCCAGGCTTTCAATGCGCCGCCGAGGGGCAACTGTTTATTGCTTAACTCCGCTGTTAAAATTAGAATAGTCGGCCAACTATCAGAAATTAATTAAGAGATTTAATTTTTTTTTCTAATTTTTTCATTTAAATCTTATAAATAAAAAGATTAATATTTTACCTGCAGTAAATCACTAGATCACATCTTATTGGGAAATAGAGTGTTAGAATCAATGTAAAAGCAAATTAACTTAAACTTAAAGGGGGGCTGTCTCAAGTAATTTAATTAGAAATTGAGTTAAATTTTGTGAATTTTTTTATGGTATATTACAATTTATTTTCGAATCAAGAAGAGCGACCAGCACCCAAGTCTGCTTAATCCATCCCTGAGCATTGGTGTTTAGGTAAACGACAAAGATTGAGAACTTAATTAACGGAGAAACCTACGTCGTCTTTGACTCTGACCGTCGGTAATAAAAAAAACAGTTTATTTTTTCGATGACTTTAATAAACATTAGAAAAATCGTTGAAAACATTAATCGGCGCACATTTAGGATCACGTAAGGGGTTACGATACGGACAGCCGTCCACGTGTCGGGATCCGCAAGTCACGTGAGATGGAACTGTCGGTGGCGGCACGCTGACTAGGATGCCCTCTGGCTTTTCCTTAAATTACAGTTTTTTTCCCCCTCAGCTAAACTTCAAGTGGCTCTCTAATATGAGATCTTATTTTGTTTGTCATTCAGCTGTTTGAGTTTGCGGACAAATACAGGGGCAAATATGACAGCAGCATCACCGTGGCCCAGAAGTACTACCAATCTGTCAGCGGTTACAATGTACGTGTTTGTTTGTGTTGGTAGATGCTTAACCTAACGCATCTAAGGACATCCCCGGCATTATAATTTAGTGAAAAGCTATTGACAGGTGCAAATAGTGATTGATGCCCGATAGCATTTGAAACGCATGGTATTGTCATGTTGGAATAGACAACTACGATGATGCATCATACATACTAAGAAAGTGTTCGAGAAAGTCGAAGACATTGGGTGTTTGCTGATATTATGACTGTAATGACAAGATGATGCCTTTTTGTTGAGCTCAGGATGAACTGCTGTGGGCAGCAGCATGGATGTACCAGGCGACCAACAAGCAGTACTACTTGGACTACCTCGGAAACAATGGGGACTCAATGGGTGCCACTGGTTGGAGGATGACCGAGTTCGGATGGGATGTCAAGTATGCTGGTGTTCAGACCCTCGGTGCAAAGGTACTTATCATGATCCCAGTCAATAAAACCGTTGAGTCAATCATTGGAACTATTGTTGACTTCTAGTAAGGATGATGATCTTCTACAGGTCAATGGTTATAGTGGAAAATTGTAGGTCACAGCGTACTGGCATTTAACTGTTTTTTTTGGTCGAAATACTAGCATTCGACTGTTGGTAGCCACGTTTTGGATTCATTACTTATCCTTTTGAAATTGATGTTAAATCTTGTTCTGCATTTTCTTGCAGTTCCTGATGCAGGGCAAGGTAGGACAGCATGCGTCAGTCTTTGAGAAGTACCAGCAGAATGCCGAGTACTTCATGTGTTCTTGCTTAGGAAAGGGCAATAAGAATGCCCAGAAGACCCCTGGTGGACTCATCTTCCGGCAGAGGTGGAACAACATGCAATTCGTGACGAGCTCTTCATTCCTCGCAACTGTTTACTCGGATTATCTTTCTTCTGCTGGGAAAAGTCTCCAGTGTGCTTCTGGAAATGTCCAGCCCTCCGAACTCCTGTCCTTCGCCCAGTCTCAGGTAATTTTGTTATGGAGTGTTAAATTGTCTTTGCTAAATGAAACCTGAACTATTTTTCATGATGAGAGAAGCGGAGTAGAAACTGATCTCAGAGATGCTCATGAAACCGATGACCGCCATGCCTCAAGGATCATCTTTGGTATTCATTGGCCTAAAAAAGTATTTTCCATCATATGTCTGTGCAGGTGGACTACATTCTGGGAGACAACCCCAGAGCAACCAGCTACATGGTTGGATATGGCAACAACTACCCAAGACAAGTCCACCACAGGGCAGCCTCGATCGTGTCCTACAAGGTTGACAGCTCCTTTGTTAGCTGCCGAGGAGGATATGCCACCTGGTTCAGCAGGAAAGCCAGTGATCCAAATCTTCTCACCGGTGCACTTGTGGGTGGGCCTGATGCGTATGACAACTTTGCAGATCAGAGGGACAATTACGAGCAGACTGAGCCAGCAACCTACAACAATGCCCCTCTTCTAGGCATATTGGCTCGGCTGGGTGCTGGTCGCAGCGGATATAACCAGCTTCTTCCAGGTAAATTTTACTGCTTTCAATCTTCTTGGTCACAGTAATCCTGAGTCCAGAACTGCAGGCAGTCACACGATAACCAAAAAAAATTAGATTTCCATTTTCTGATGGCACTAAACTGCATTGACTTTAGAATACGTGTATTCTCTAGTGAAAGCATGAATGTAAGTTTTCACTTTCTGAAAATTTTGAAGAGAACAGGGATCCAGAGAAAAAAATAGATAGCAATAATTAGTATGTGCGAGAATCTTGCTAGTGGTTGAAAATTAATTTAAGTGCTTGTTTCTTGCAGTGGTTCTTCCAACAACCAGACAGGCTGTCAGCCAACCAACTCCTGCTCCAGGTACATATGTTCTTCCTATTACCCATAAAACAGGGTCATGGATTTTACTACAAACTAGAAAAAAAGTTTCCTTGCTTTCCATGATTCATTGGTCAACAACGTGAAATTATGTCTTCTATATACATCATAGCCCAATGAAGAGAAACACTTAGCCATTAGGTCCTCACGTGAAATCTTGTTCACGACTTGTCATATATCTATGAAACAAGATGAGTAGAGCTTTAAGTTGCTGATCGACCTTGTGGTATTTGATTTAACCTCGAATGCTTTTAGCATTTGATCAGGTCTAACAATCGAGCTTTTTGATGCAGCTGCAGCAACTTCCAGTCCCATCACCATTGAGCAGAAATCGACAACTTCGTGGAATGCCAATGGAAAGACCTACTTCAGGTACTCGACTGTGGTGGCCAACAAATCAGATAAGACCTTGACATCTCTCTACCTCTGGATCTCCAAACTCTATGGTCCCATCTGGGGCTTGACCAAGACAGGCGATTCATACACCTTCCCATCATGGATCCAGTCTTTGCCAGCCGGGAAAAGTCTTGAGTTTGTTTACATCCACGCTTCATCCCAAGCGGAAGTCTCGGTTTCAAGCTACACACTTGCCTAGGAAGTTTCAAGAAACCCTGAGGTGTAAACGACACAAGATCTAAAGTAATTTTGGAATGTACAAAGCTGTGCAGGTTCATGGAAAGGCTGTCACTGGAGGCCCCCTCTTTCTTTTTCAACAAACTTTCATCTTTACAAGCTGTTCTTGATGTGGGAACCTCAGTCTTGCTTGATGATTTGTGGGATCAGACAAGACTGGTTATTAATTAAATAAGGGTGTGAAGCTTTGGAGGGTGAAAGGAGTGAAGAGACGGATGCTGAAGGGAAGTGCTCATCCTCTTTCGCCTTGCCACTTCAACCTACAAAGAAGTCACACAAAAGAGACGACCATGTCTTAGACTGCGTAAAGAGGAATATGTTTTGAGAGAGGGAAGAGAATGGCTTTCCCCTTTTCATTTAGGTTTTAGGGCCTGCTCCTTCCCCACTATTGAAGGTTCTCTGTTTTTTGTTTTCTTCCTAAGTTGTCTGTTCTATTGTTGCAAACTCTGCGACATTGCTCGATTTCCTCAATGAAAATATACCTTTCGGCTTATCTTATGTTGTAGATGGAAAATACTGTGCATTTTCTTCCTATATTTTCTGATGGGCTGTTTTGAGAAAATATCATCTAAGTGGCTAAAGACCAGCCTTTCTTTTTTGTACAAGTGAATGACATGAATTGGCTATCATGGTACGTAAGTTTGGAGAGCTCTTAAACAAATTCTCAAGCGATCATGTTATTGTATTTGTCATAGTAAGATAAAGTTACAGCTTTGAGGGCAACGGTTGCATAGTTCTGTGCCACCAGCAAGATGGAACCAAAACCGCATTTCACAATCCTTACAAGGAAATTTTACTGGGCAACCGTTTGTCGAACCAAGTAATCTAAAGCTCTTATATTATGACACATCAACAAGAGCTAGCTAACTTCTTCCCTCGGTTATTAAACATTTACTTCATATTGCGGATGGAGAAAACACAATGGGGAAACAGGTACTTCTAGAGACTTATCTTGAAATTGCGGATGATCAATGTTATTATCTTGAAAAGCCACATTCTGGTGGATCCAACGAAATGGTATTTGTGGGTTATCCCGATAAAGAGGAAAGGAAAGTTGCAGCTGCTTGAAGGTGATGAATCAAGCTTTACTGGACAATACGGGTCATCTGCAGAATGTGGAAATGCTTGATGGAATCACTGACAAAAAAAATGAAGATCCACACGTTCGTGGTATGTTTATTTCTTTTATTTACAATCCTCGGTCTTGGATCCCCAACTTCATGAATCTGTGGCCACACTAACTCTGGCAGGAATCATTTGGCTCATGGATGCCGATAACATCTGCATCCACCAGGTCTTCGAGAAACTTGCAAGGAATAGGAGGCGTGAAAAGAGCAATCCTACTCCGTCCCCCGAGTTTTGTTGGTTACTCTACTCGACTGGGGTTACTGCGTAGTCCAAGCAGGACTTTTCAGCTGTAGACCGAATTAGAGACAGAGCTGTCTGAATGGGATCAACTTTGTCTCCAGAGCAGGTGGGACTTCTTTCCCGAGCATGAGTTTTTAATTAGGTCGACATGTTATTCCATATTTAAATGCTATTATGTAACCTCATATGTGCAACAGGCATGGATGATTGACATGAAGCTCGCTTGAACTCTACCTGTCTGATTATGTTTATCCCACATGTGCGAACACATCGTATTTATTTCCACGCACATAATTTTTCCCGGTTGACATCCCGTATAATGAAGTTCCAGAAGAGACATTTTAGGTTCGGATATCTGTATGGAATTATCTTCACGCTGCATATGTTCAGCGTTCACACAGTCTGGCTGAGAATGTGAATGGAATAGTGGATTCAAGAACCTGCTCGAGAGTCAAAATACAACAGCTTTGTCTTTGCTCCACAAAGATATGCAATGTACCATGAACCCCAACTACTCCACTTTCTATATATTTATTCACAAACGTTCGTTTTGACATCTATAAATTTAATCTTCCCTGTTATACACCGGTCGAGAGTGAAGCCCACGGAGTGCCTAACCTCTGGAGGGAGTTTCTTTTTACTTACTGAGGTGAATCTTTCCCTCGTGCAATGGGAAACTCGATCAGGATTTGCACGTTGCCCCGGGAGAATGGAGAGGAAGCCAATGGGATGAGATGCCAGAGGGCAGAGGACGAAGAGGTGAGCTATTGCAACGTGAAGCACTCATGCATACCCGGCAGACATGAGGAGAAGCGTAATCATGGTTCGTTTGCAGCTGCAGTAGTATTCGACACTGCGAATGAACCAAGGGAGAGAACCGGGACCGCGAGAGGACCTCGCCGGATTTCCTGTGAGAGCAGTTCTAGCAAAGGTGGCACGAGGGTTAAGATTGTAGTCCGAAAGGAGGAGCTTCACCGGCTCCTGTGGCAGCTAAATAGTGAGGAAGGGAGGAGGAGGAGGAGCTTAGGAGATGTCCTGAGAGAAATGGAAGGCGGGAGGAAAATGAGAGAATGGACACCTTCTCTCGGCAGCATAAGTGAAGGCAGCGAATCGGGGGATACTACTTGATCGAGGAGTAGTTGTAATTAAATCTTGATCTGGTTTCGTTCTAGTTATGCTTTCCAGTTATATATATTTTTTGGGATAATAATGCTTTCCAGTTATAGAAGGTTTAAATCGTGTCGGTCAAAACGTTTTCAATGGTATATTTTCTCGATTTTTAACAATTCATCGTTGAAATTGTACAAAACCATGAATAGCTAGCTATCTGGGCACAAACCTACATCACAGTGATGCAGTATCATAGAGAGAGTGAGAAGAATACAGAGCAGACTCATGGTTTCTTCTCGAGAAGTTCTTCAAGAACAGCAGATTTCGGGTTCTTCATCGGAGGGCCCTTCTCCCTCCGCTCGAGCTCCTCGAGCCGAAAAGTGATCAGCCTGTCCCAGTTCCCTCCTTCGAATAGGACACCGGCCTTCCCATCAGTGATCCTCTGAACGATCCCGCAGTACATGTAGAACGGGTTGTTCGGGTTCTTCACAATAGCGATCATCCCGGGCATCAGAAGGGGAAGCTCCGGTGGCTTCGGCTTCGAGCTCGGGATGATCGAGGCTGTCCTCGAAGCTGATGGCTTCTTGGGCGGCGGAGGGTTCTTCTCGATGAACAAATTCAGTCCCTTCTCACCGCCCGGGAATCCACCTGTGAGTCCCATCAGTTCCTTCTCGAATGCATCCTCAGCGACAGAAGCCCCCGAGGCGGCCGCTGCTGGGGCAGCTTCATCGGTCCTCTGATTCTTGGCAATTGAAGGAGGTGATCCATCCTCGATGTTCCTCTTCAGCTCCACCTGCACACCTGTCTCACCATTGCACAGTCCCCTGCCTCCAAGGAGTTCTAGAAGGTTGAATTTCGCAGAGAGTTTAAGACCGAGGTTTGGTGGTGGGTGGTGACGGCGGCCAGGGATGGAGGGCGGCCGCTGGAGGTGGCAGGTCGAGCGGCCGAGGAAGGAGGATTTGAGCGCAGGGCCATGAACGTTGGGCAGAGTAGTAGCCATTCTTAGGCAAAGAGAGAGAGAGGGATCCAAGCCTTTTGACCACACAGACTTTAGGCCTTCAAATTGGTGGCTCTGATTGTCTCAGCGTCCTTATCCTTGGTCGCCACGTCACCTTTTGCTCGAGGAGAAAATGATATCCATAATCGGTATATTACCGTATAACGAGCTAATTATTATTATTTGATACATCTGCACTGATTATTCAATCTTTCTTTATAATATTATTTTTAAGGAAATAAAAGTTTATTTTCATTTTTCACTTAGTAAAAAGACACTTTTAACCCTCAACTTTTATAATTTTGTCACTTTTATCATAAACATTTATTTATTTTATTCTTATTCTTAACATTATCAATTTTTATCCTTTTTAGTTTTAACGTTAAATTCTTTGTTAGTGTGGCTGACATGATATTTTAAAAATAAAAATACTCTAAAAAACTTAAATAACCAAAGATAAAANATTTCGTAGGGAAAGAAAAATATAGTTGAAGGAATTACTAGAAATCAAGAACACAGATGCTTGGCAGAGCATTGATTTGCTCCAAAACAGAAACTCGTGTATGAGAANTTTTTTCACTATTTTTAATGTTTTTGTCACATTTTTTATTCATAGGGGACTTTTGAAAATATTTTTAATTTTTTAAAATGCTATATTAGTGATACGTAACCAAATATGTCATAACAGGACTAAAATGGTAAAAATTAAAAAAAGGTAAGGATAAGAATAGTAAAAAATGAAGATTTAGATGAAAATAATAAAATAAAAAATATTGATGATTAAAATTCTTATTTTTTCTTTTAATTAATATATAATAGTAGTAATAGTTTATTAAAAATTTTAAGTTAGAACACAAAAAAAGGTAAGACAGCAAGTGAGGATTAGTCATACACATGACTTTATTCGATGTAAAAGTGTAGCATTGCCTCGAATTGAATCTTACCTAAATATGAGCTCTTTTGTAACTTTCTTGAAATTAAGGGTAGTTTTGTAAATTGATTTACGTTGTGATATAGTTTCCTGAAATACCATATTTATAAATTAAAGAAAAGGAAAGGAAAGAAAGAAAGAAAGAGTGCGAGAGGGTATCGATGTCTTTTCACGTACCTGAATGCGAAGTACGAGTAAACTACTGTACCGAACAGTGGGATCGGATCAGCCATGCGAAGTTCGCCCATGGAGTCGATAATTCTGTCAGAGGTCGTCAAGAAGTTTCCATGTTCAGCTCATCTTCTTCTCCTTCCTCAATCAAAGACAACTCCCTTTCCCTTTTCTGTCAACATCTTCTCCTACGATTATTCCCTTATCCGATTTCCTTCGTTGGCTCAAAAGTTAAAAGGGCAACGTCTTTCGGTGTCAGACCCTCTTGAGATCTCCAGCTGAGCCCCGTTTCACGCTACCGGAAGCTATCTCTGATCTGTTGGGTTCGCATCCGATGTTTCATCCGGTCGTGTTCTGTGAGTTGTTTCCTTCTTCAGCTGGATGAAGTTTGCTGCTTTATCTATTTTCAGCTTTTGATTGATAAGAATGGGGAGGCAATTCAGTGTTTTGTGAATTTTTAAGGGGGGAGTTTACTGTTTGGAGTGTGTTCAGAATTCTTGGCCTGGACGCAGTTGAGTGCAAGCGGTTGATCTGTGTTTTGGTTGAATTGCTCAACACCTAGTTGATTGTTACAATTATTCGATACAAAGAAGCCTAGTTTGTTCCTGTTGTTTGGAAACTGCAATTTGCCAGAGATAAGTTGTTATACATTTTTGCTGATGGATCACATTTGTAGACTGCAGGCGTTTTTTTTCATTTTTTTTTACCGCCCCCAATTACCGTCTCTGTAAATCTTCCCATAACATAATTCAGTACTTGAAGTTGTCTGTCCACAGAAAGGATTTAGATTATCTGATATCTAGGAGGACCACTTTTCATGGAAAATATGCTGTAATTATATGCCTTCGTTGGTATTTGGCACTCATCATGTTATATCATGCGAGGCCTTCGCCATATGGTGAACAATCCATAGTAGGATGTCTTAATGTGTTTTGACCAGGAAGCGGTCTTTTCTTCATGGATGATGGTCTTGGGAAGATAAAACTTATTCTGGATCACTTCAGTGCTTCAAGAGCCGAAGATTCTCATCTTCCAAGCGGCAGTGCTTCAAGCTCGAACTCACTTCCTATAGTAGATAGTAATTGTTTGGGGTGCTTATTAAATTGAAAGTCATAGGAAGAGTTCCGGATGTCATTTAGGGATCTGTTTGGTGCAGAGTTAAAGTAATTAGTTTAGTTTAGCAGAGGTTTCACAGCCAGTTGTGGACTCAAAGGAAACTTCAACGTGCTTCATTCATGATGAGTTTATTTAGTCTCCGGGGGTTGCCTTGGACCTCCAGTGCAGATGGTCAAGAAAAGGTCAATAGTTTGGTGTATGTAATATTTGCTCATATGAAGTGTTGATATTTCTGTTCTGATAGCTAAGGAAAATGTCCTTGACTCGCAGATTGAACTGACTGTTGCTGAAGTTGAATCGCTCAAAGCAGAACTTGCAGATTTAGAAGAGAGAAATTCTCATCTGAATGCTCAGTAAGTGTTTTGTACAAGCTTTATTATCAATTCAGATTCTTACATGGAATGGACATTCAAAATGTGCAATCCCTGTTTTATAGATCAAATGGCCTCAAAACTAGATATCTTTGCTACAAAGTCGTGTAGGAACCATGAATATTCCCAAAACTGAATCGTTTTGGAGTTGACATCCTTTCTCTCTGATGTCAATATGATTGTTGTCATCATCTTACACGTTACTTATATTATGAGATCTCGTAGGAACCAAATTCTGAATTACTGTTAAACATGATACTTGAAATGCATCTATATATTTTAAATGTAGTAGACATGCATGGGCTGCAACTTTGAATATGATTATAGATCATACTAACTACATGCCTCAGACTTTCTTATGTCAAAAGGAGTACTGGTTCTGTGCAGGTTGGAACAAGCAGATGAATTATTGCGGTCCTCATTCTTGTCTGGCTACTTATACATTCGAACAGTAAGGATGACGCCTCATCATGCTTTTGCTTTTTCTGACTAGATTTTGCCACTATGCTGATATCCTTCTCATTATCAGATCCATTACTTCTTTCTGGATGGTAATGATACTATGCATCGATTACTTTCTTTTGTTATTGTGGTCCTAATTTGTAGAGGTGGACAGCACTTCCAGGAGAAACTCCTCCTGTTGATGATACTGATGTTGATGATTGGCTTCCTCGTTTTGTTGTTCTCCATGGTTCTTGTCTCTTCTTCTATATACTCTGTACAGGTACTGTTGCCCTGCTTTGGTTCCCCATATACTCGTTATGGTTTGATATTGATACGTCTCTCTGGTCTCTAATCTGTTATCTGTTTCTGTTTCTGTTTCTTTTTCTTTTTCGCCCCACCTTAATTTCATTAAGCATGTTGATGGCAGTATCATATACTGTATGATGTCTTCGTACCTCAAACTTAGAAAGTTAGAAATGTCAAGGCCTCTTGGTTTTATTTGTATCTTGGTTGTACATTGCTTTGAGATGCTATTTATGTATAACTTGCAATTTCCTTCGCCAAATGACCGCCATGTTGTGGTAGAATTACAGCACCTAACTCGTGATAATAAACACTATGCAGATTTAAGTCCTCAGGATTCCACTCTATTGTCCGATATCACTGAAATAGGCTCCTTGCCAAGCTTTACCCGAGAAGACGAAGAGACAAGATATTGTTTCTACATACTAACTCGGCAAGGTCTGCGATACGAATGCTCAAGTATCTCTAACGTACAGGTATCTGCTTTGTCCATGGGATATTGAATGTGTAATCCCATTCTTGGTTTTAAGTTGTTTTATGAAAGCCTGGTGGTTCTTATTTTACAATTGGCTCTGAATTTTCCCAAGGATCCTGTTAGAATTATTCTCCTTAGATGAGAATTGAGTCAGTTTCTTGTTGACACTAAGGCTGTTGTGCCTGCTATGAAGAATAGATGTGCAGCATCTTATGATGATCTATGATTCACCAATTCTACTCACTTTGCATGTATTACCAGGTCGATGCTTGGGTGAAGGCACTCCATGAAGAATGCAAAAGCAAGTCCGACGTGGAAGTTCCCTAGTGCTCCACTGCAACATAAAAAGAACATCTCTCTTGTAACCTTTGAGCTGTAAATCAGATGAATAGTGCAAGTGGCTCTCTCTACACGCGAGGCACGATCAATTAGTTAGTGTTGCTCTATTCTCAGCTTTATTCGTTTGTATTTCTGTATATAAACTGGCAATTCTTTTGACCGTATCTAACTGTAAACTATGAAATTTTGTTCTAGCCTGATCCATAGCCCATTAAGCCCAACGCACAAAACCCATTAAAGGCCCAACAATCTATTTTACACTTTCCTTTAATTTTGTTCTAGGCTCTAGCCTTACTTTTCTCTTTATTTTATCTGTGCCACCCCCCTCAATCTCTTCGGCTTCTGTGGCTGATCTCTGGGTGAGGTCTCGGGAAATGGGATTGAGAGGCGGAGAGTGAGGGAGAGCAGGAGGAATTCAGAACAGAGGGGCTAGCAAAGAAGAACATAGAGCGGAGGTGGGAAGTCAGGGCTGAGAACCGGAGAAGAAGTAGGGGAAAAGGGGGTAAGCGGTGCCATAGAAGCTTTAGGTGAAACCGTTTCTATGTGTTTTGCCTTTCCTTGGATAAATCGATGAATATGGGAGACAGAAACATAGCTAATGCTTGCAACTCATGCCGCCAGAGTTTTATAGATAAATCGATGAATATGGTAAACGGGGTTGGTACTCTTCAGAACCTATTTGTGAGTGCCATTTTTTTATTGTAAAATAATATAAACACATAGATACATTTTAAATTGCTGAGAAACCTATTGAATATGTTAATCCTTGAAGAAAGAGCCGGTGGGTTCAATTAAGTTGAGAATATTATACGTAATTGGTATTTGACATAGGCATTTGATACTTGGGATATGAATGGTGATTACTCCTCAAATAATATCAGCCACTATATATATATATATATAGATGAATGATTATATATGAATATGTATTTTATGGATAGGTAACAAATTGTGAGGTCCCTTTCTCTTCTGCCTTTTTCAAAGGAATGGCTTGGAGGGCTGGAGAGCCCACTCGCTGCCTTCCATTCCTCCTCCCGGTTCCTGTCCAAGTAAAGCGGGAGGAATCGATGCTGCTTCTTTACAGTGATTCATTCCCCTCTTAAAATCTAACCATCGCCTTTTTAGATTACTTCCCGAGAACGAAAGCGAGCAAGCTTTCCTTCACTTAAAAGTCCCTTTTTTTCCACACGGAGAAAAAAAATAAAGTTTGAGTTAGTTCGAGTTGGATCAACAGGTGAACCTCTCACTTACCAACAAGAACCGAACATGTGCAGACATGAGAAGTGCATCTGGTCGAGCCCATTTGCCGAAATGTCAAAATTGTTTCCAAAAGTTGTACATATAAATTGTCAATTGATATATGAGAAGGTGATCAGCATGCAGCTGATTAGACATAAAAGAGTCATCGCCCCCACCCTATATCATAGCGAAATTTAACGTAATAAAATAAAATACTATCAATATCAAATTCGAGAAAACAGTTCAAACCCTCAAATGGCACCAGCAGCTCATCAGCAGCTGATGTGGCAATTGACTAGCTCGTAATTATTATTAATGAAGGATTTATTATTATTTTAATTGACTTGTCATTATTATTACCACGTGATTGGAATGAGGTGATCATACAGCAGACATTCTCCGCCGTCTCGGGTCGAGCCCGGACCGGACCCCTTTTCAATTCCCATTATGATTTCATTTTTCCGAGAGGTTCGGGTTAGGGTTTGACTGAACCGAGCGAAGTTGGTTGGCATAACAAAAAGGCCGGAGCGCCGGACCAGTCTCCACTCAGCACCTGTCCCATCTATCTATCATCACTTACTTTCCTTCGGTGGATCCCTCTCGATCCTGTCCTCCCTCCCTCTCTTTCTCTCCACTGGTCGCTCGTTACTCTGTTAGCCTCTGACCTGCTTCGGAGTTCAGCTACTGGAAAGATGAGCTCCCAAATTTTCAGATCCGCCTCCAGAGCCGCGAGGTCCCTCCTCAACGCCTCCAAGAACTCCCGCTTCTACACCGGTAATCTCCCTCTCCTTCTCGTCATCGATACGTGTCGTGCAAGCTGAGACGCTCTATGTTCTTGCTGTCTGTTGGCTGTCGACACTTGTGGTGTTGAACGTCGATTGTCTCCGATTGCGGCATTTGCAGATAGAGATATTGTTCTCACCTTTCATATGGTCTTTCCTGATCTTAGCGTTGCGCACTAACTGAGCGTTCTTTATTGGATCGTTCAAGTTTTATGCGTAGAGAAATGGTCTCTGCTCATTGCAAATCCTTTTATTGTGAGAAAGAGAGCTCAATATTTGTATTTTTTTGGTCCATACGAAATAAACTGCATTTGATTTGTGTTTGCTTCTCTCCTGAGTTGCATCTTCAATTTGCATTTCTTCCGAAGTGACAGAGTTTGATCATCGGTTGCTTTTATTTTGCGTCATTTGCTTGCAATTAGCCAAAAAATGTGTCTTTTGCAAGAATTTCTCTCTCTCTCTCTCTCTCTCTCTCTCTCTCTCTCTCTCTCTCTCTCTCTCTCTCTCTCTCTCTGTTGAATGAATTAGATTTTCCGTGCTTTTTAAGTGTTGCGCTAATTGAAGTAACATATCATCAGCGGCATGACGCACTTCAGATGTCTTTCGTATTAAAGAGCCTAGTCTTCCCATTAATTTAATTGACTCTGGGGCCCTCTTACAGAAGGAAGAGCCGTAGCCTCTGCTGCGGCAGTCACAATCAGCGGCAGGTCGCCACTTTTACTGTCAAGATTTGCCAAAGCCGGCTCTGCAGATGCGTCCAGAGGATGGATATCAGGAGCACTTGCACTGCCTGCAGCAGGTAACTCAATTTTAGCTAGCTCTTTCTGGACTTGTCATCAACTCACCTTTCTTGTACCAACACGAAGACAACCAATAGATTTAGTGGATGGAATTCTTTCTTGCCTTGGAAGTACGAAAATTTTCTAACTTTTCCAAATAGCACAAAATTGTAGAACTTATTGAATCTAGAGAGTGCAAGACTTGCATTTTTGTATTCTCATTTTTATGTTTAACTAGGATAAGACAGCCTTCTTCTTCTTTTTTTTTCCCTTTTACTTTATAGGAGAAGTGATGTATATCATGATTTTAACTTTTTGAATACATATAGAATTTAGAGTCATGTGAGGAAGTAAAAATTGCTGGAGACATTGAAAATTAAACAACACAATGATACAAGGATTCACATCTTTATCTCGAGTCCATTTGAATCTTTTGGTTAGTGCAATAGCTATGGCATGTGCAATCTCTAACTCTTAAGTTTTGCATGTTGTACAGTCTACATGCTCCAGGAGCAGGAGGCACATGCTGCTCAGGTAATGTAACAAAAACTTGTTCCGGGTCTAATTTCCTGTATCAGTACCCTTTTTTGCTGCTTGTGGAGTTTATCTGATGAATCTGTGTTCTGTCTACTCAGATGGAGCGCACTTTCATTGCTATCAAGCCTGATGGAGTGCAGAGGGGTCTGGTAAGTATTGATCTCTACCGTACTAATTGCCTGAGATATCATTTAATTTTTGACGTCTCTTATGACAATTTGGAAGTATCATTTTATTGTTCACATCAATTTATGCGTGTTGGCTCAAATTATTATAATAAGAATTGCTACTTTCATGACTACTATGTGATACAACATTTTTTTTTTTTTTGCATTTTCAGATTTCAGAGATCATATCTCGCTTTGAAAGGAAAGGATTTAAGCTCGTTGCAATCAAGATAGTTGTTCCCTCAAAGGAATTTGCCCAGAAGCACTATCATGATCTCAAGGAAAGACCCTTCTTCAATGGACTATGCGACTTCCTCAGCTCCGGCCCTGTTGTTGCCATGGTTGTCACCGATCTCTCATCTTTACCCATTTGACCTCTCTAGAATTGTAGTCTCATCATGCTGATCTTAAGCTGTAACTTTGGTAGGTTTGGGAAGGAGACGGAGTAATAAAATATGGCAGGAAGCTTATTGGAGCCACTGATCCCCAGAAATCAGAACCTGGAACAATCAGAGGCGATCTAGCAGTTGTTGTTGGAAGGTATTATTCTCACGTATCTTGGAAATTCTCCAAGCCCAAGCCCACACCTTACCGCATCTCTGCACATAATAATACAAATTACCAGTTTATGTCATCAGATTCCTGCTCAGCAGTGGCGCATATTGTTTATTTAACTCTCCCATAACGGACCATCTGATGCATACTCAATAAAAATGCCAGTCGGAGTTCCTTCTTTTTGTTAACAAATGATTAGAAATCAGCTTCTGTTTAAACCCTACAGATTAATCAAGAGATTTTAGGAATAGATTGAAATTGGAACTGGCCTTTGCTTTGATGATCCAATTGTGTCATCTAAAGTGGTATGGCTATTCCCATAAGATTTTAGAATAGGCTTACCTGTGTCTGGATTTATAGCCTTGTAGGATTGAAGTAGGCTTAACTGGGAGTCTTTTTGTGTTGTAAAATTGCTTCAATGCTCTACATCCATATCCATCCAGCTAGTCTAGGTTGGATACATGTTCAGCTTTTGGCTATGCCGGACCTGGTTTTGTTTGATCCAATTTCAGCAAGCTCATTACTCAGGACCAGATTCTGTTCCAGGCAAGCCACTAGGGCACCGGTTACAAGTAGGCTTCACTGGTTGGGGTAACATACGGAGTGAATTCCTTCTATTATTGCTTGATTGACTGAGCAAGACTTGCCTTCTGCATTCAGGAACATTATCCACGGGAGTGATGGCCCAGACACTGCCAAGGACGAGATCAACCTGTGGTTCAAACCCGAGGAATTGGTCACCTACGCCAGCAATGCTGAGAAGTGGATCTATGGAGTTAACTGATGATTCTTCGCATTGAGTGTCTCTCAGCATCCAAAAACACAGGATCTAGAGTGGAATTAGAATCACCATCAAATGACATTGAATAGACTCTTATTTTTATCAGGGGGTGGGATCTCAGAACTGCTAATAAAGGGACAGTTTGGCAGGACAAAATAATACTGGCAATAAGCAGTCATCTTTTACTCAATTCAATACAAATCGCACAAGAAGCTCGGAACCTTGCTCTGATATAAAGGCTTTTACATTTGATCAGTGTGTGCTTTGTGTTTCTCCAGACTGATGATTCTATTAAATCTTTAAGCCCCATCCATAATTATCTGCTCCAACCGCTTTTCCTACGATCACGTCGGTTCTGGCTTTATAAGGATGAAATCATCAACCTGATTCGGTCTATGGCTGGATCAAACTGGTTTGTCAGGTTCCGGTTCGAATCCTGGTCGGACCAGATTCTATGTGCACTAGGATAGGAAGCCGAGATGGGACCACCGAAAACGTCGATTCATGCCCAAAAAAGGACACTTTTTTCTTTTATGGCTGCTTTTTTCTTTTTCGGTTTTCTATGTGCAAGTGGATTCGTAGGCTGTTGACTCACGCCGCCTTCCTTCTTCCGCTGCTTCCTCCTTAATTCAGGCCGTCGTGGAGCCGAAACCGACAGCGAAGCATCAGCCCGGCCTCCTACAATCGCCACACAGTCGTCCCTTTCTCGCCCGTCGGCTGTGAAAACCCTAATCCTGCCATTTCGTCCTGCGATATTCGTTCTTCGCCTCTCGATCTCGGCGCCGTCCGTTAGTCTCCGCTCCGCGTAATCGGTAGGCATCGAATCTTCTAATAATAATTTTTTTCCGGTGGACAACTGGTCCATGGACATCTCATGAGGTCCGCAGAGTTCGTGAACTTGTTGGATTCTTTCCTCTCTGTCTTCTAATGCCTGACTGCTTTCATCAACACTTTCTACTTACAAAAAAGAAAATTTTCAAAGAAAAATCTACGGTCCTTTTCTATTTCCTGGGTTCTGATTTTTTTTCCCCCTCTTAGTTGCTAAAACACAACTGTCGCTTTCGCTGCTTCCCTATTGGCCGTGTCACTTGACATGAGTTCACATGTGCTGTCGTAGATGGAAGCTAAACCGCTGACAAAGGAGGGCCTCGCTCTTACAGAGAAGAAGATGGACATGGCATTAGGTCGGTTGTTGCTGATCCCTAGCTGAGAGCTTCATCATTCTTTTCTGCCACCTAATCGGGTTACTGGAGATTCATTGTGATTTTCTGTGATTTCTTGTTTGTGTAGACGACATAATAAAAATGTCCAAGACCAAGGCAGCTAAAGGAAAGAGAGCCAGATTCCCTGTATGTTGGTTTTTCTCCGAAAATCTATTGCATTTATAACTTAACCAATGTTTTTTTGTCATTGTTCTTATTTACAATGACGGTATCTTTTCACGATGATTTTTTACAGAATAAGAGCCAGAGGTCTTTCAAAAATGCTGCTCAAGATAAATCCATGAAGCTGCAGCGTTTTATGAATTCAAGACCGTTACTCAGACAGGTTTTCTATGACGACCTTTAAAATTCTTTCATTTTGCTTATGGTCTATCTTTGTTCTCAGGTATATATAATATATATTGTTCCATTGGTTTCCAGGGAGTTCTATCACAGAAAAGGTCGAACTTTCGGCAAAACCAATTTCCTTTAGCAAATGAGGTTGCACGGAAGGCTGCAGTTGCCCCTTTTCACAGTAAAGCATCTCGTGACAGGATAATGTATTCAATTAAAGCCAGGTACAGTCAGTGCTATTGACTATGGATGTTGCAAGGTATTAGGGGTGTTGATACTGCATTGCCTTGTTATTATAACCAGTTGGTAATACTTAATGGATGGATTTGCAGGTACTGTTGGTACTGAAATTATTTATGGTGTTTGCTTTTGCTAACATATACAATCTCTCCATAATGGTTGAGAAAGTACCCATTTGGAAGGATAACTGGTTATGTTGTTGAATACTTGGAGATTGTGTGGTCTTTCCTCATCCTCTTAATGAGTGAGGCGAGTGTTGATAATAATAGATTGGAGATCATGTGGCACGGCTGGTGTTTGAACTGATTGGCAATGTGAATTTGACATCATGGGCTTTTCAGTGAAGTCATGGATTTTTGGCTGTTTTCCTAGTGGGAGCCTCTTGTGCCATGAGGAGTTGTGTATGTCATCATAAGCTGTAAACATGGTGCTTGTGACTAACATCGTTTGTCACTGAATCAGAACATATTCTATGGCATATGATTGTGTTATTTTCCCGATTAGTGGAAGTTCTGCTACTGAAGTTCCTAATTTGGACATTATTCTTATATGGAGTTTAGAAGTACAGGGCATCTGGTAAGACCTGTAGGTCTTAGATTGAGCTGTTATGGTAATTGATTGCCAGGGAAGTAATGGCCCTTTTGCAAGTTGGCTCACGATGCAGTGTCCATTCTTTTGGTCTTTAAATTTGAAGATTTGAGGAGATCTGGGGAATTTCATCAGAACTGTGTTTTGTGAGTTAGACCTAGAATACCTGCATATTCTGGTGCTGTTTGAGTGAGAAGCATCTTTTGTGAAAGAAAAGATCAGAGGACAGGCTTGCTTATCCATTGGACTTAGGAGAATGAAGATGTAGTGATTGTTATGGTTGTTTCTGATGAGACCGATGAAGGATTTCGACATTTTAAAGCATGGAATATGTAATTAAAGGTGTTACTGGAACCTTGAGGAGAGGTTCTTTTTGGGAACATTTAAGCTCTGAGGATTCTTGTTTCGAGGATTGTTCAAGTTTGGTTTGTCATATCCCACTCTGATTTATATTGAACTTTGTCCCTTTTTTTGTAAGTAAGATCTCCTTGTGTTGGTAAGTCGCATAAACTTTTGACTCCACAAACATTTGGATTCCTATTTCTTTACTTCTCATGGCAGCATTTGTCCAGTAATTCTGTTTCTGTTTAATCGTTTATCTGTACATGCAAGTCTTTTCCAATGAAATGATGACACTCATTGCAGGGCTAGGGCTCCATTGGTAATGAGCAACAGATCATCAAACAATACAACTGCTATTTCCAAGGTAATTGGATATTTTGAATAGTTGGAGAAAATGGATTTTCAAATCTTTGGAACGACGGTAGTTCGTTTATTGTTTATGCTGGCTTTATTTGTTGTATGTTCTTGATTAGGATCTCTACTTATGAACTAGAGGGCCTTTAAATATAGTTAAACATTGTAAGAGTTTGGTTTTTGTTTTATAGTACTCCTTATTAAAGTCAACCTATTTCTTTGTTGGACTGCAGCATCAGCAGCAACAGTTAGGAAATGGTGACTCCAGGCTGCAGCGGCAGACACTGGATGCACGCTTTGCGAACTTGAAGGAACAAAGGATGAAGGCAGCAGCCTTATCCCTGCGCGGTAATTCCATGAGCCATCACAGTGGAGGAGGAAGCCGCAAACAGATTCCCCCTTGGACCCGATTCCCAAAGTGAAGCCCCCCCATGCCTCTCATGGCTGCATATGAATACATAACAGGAAGTGGATGATCGGTCTTGCTGCTTTGACATCAAGAGGCTACAGCAACAACATTCTAGTGGCTACAACTGCATCAAAGATCTGTAGATCATCTTTAAGGTGGTTTGCGTATTTGTGGTTCCCTGGCTATCTCCAAGAAATTTACTCAGCTTCCCTTTTCCCAGTTCTGGTGCAAGATTGTGATAAGCCTCTCTCTGTCATGACCTAGTCTTTTGATACAAACGTATTGGAATTTTTGCTTTGAATATCTGGGAGTTGATTGTTTCGTTGTTACACTTCTGATGAGGACCAAACGTTGATGTTTCTCTTATGCGGCAGCCTCTACTAAATTTTCTTTTGTTGCCTTGCTTTTATGCTCCACAAAGTCTTGCGCTTCTTTCTTATTCCGTATGCTGAAAATAAGAATACTTCCAATTGGACATGAATCTTTTATGTTTGCCCTGCATTTCCATTTTCCTCCTTGCTCATTCCAGGGTTTTAAGTAATTTTTAGTTGTGTACTGGTTGAATTGCTGCTGCAATCCCTCTGATATATGCATCAACTGCACCAAAAATCTGAACTATCCGTCAGTTCTAGAATTTTACTTGTTTGTAGGATGTTGGCGAGGAATTTAAGAGGTCGAAAGTTGTCTGCCTCGTGGGTCAATTGATCCGTCTACACGGGATGATAATTCTTCCTACTCTAGCAAAATGTGGCCAGCCAGTATGAATATTCTTCTGGATTGCTGCTGTAATATGCCCGAGAGGCAATTACGTGTTCTGCATTTGAGCTTTGCCTGTGTTTCATTTATTATTCTTCTTCTTCTTCTTACGGCCGTGGTCCATGGATCTCCTAAGAACGCTCTTCGATTGTCTGAGAGGACCAGTTCCCGTTCAAAATTCAAAAACAAGGCAGTAGCAATTGAAGGGCCCCTTCCCTTTTTGAACACATGGTGATGTGCCTCTTAGTTAAATCAACCGCCATGGATTGGTCATGATTGTCTAGTTTTTAATTCCTCTTAGGTGAAATATCACACTGAGAAAGTCAATAATGGAAGGGAGTGATAGAACTGGATGAGTCTGGTTAAGATCTATTAAATTTCTAAATATTATCATATGGTTTGTGTGGCCAGTGAAAAAAATAAAAACATTATGGAACGACTTGTTACATTATAAGACAAAGGCAAGAAGCATAACCAGTGAAGGAGTGGAAAAGGCAAAGGTCTGTCCATGTGAATGAAACAAGTAGAATGGAATGCCTATGATTAGACTTCTTATTGAAACTATTTTTTTAATATGGATATTTTTAGAAGTTTAATGATATATTATAATTAATTAAAATTTAAATTAATCAATATATTAAAAATAAAAATTTATATAA